>JAUNZM010000662.1:1800000-2250359 GCA_033459285.1 Clamator glandarius | reverse complement strand
TTTCCTTTCCTTTCCTTTCCTTTCCTTTCCTTTCCTTTCCTTTTCCTTTCCTTTCCTTTCCTTTCCTTTCCTTTCCTTTCCTTTCCTTTCCTTTCCTTTCCTTTCCTTTCCTTTCCTTTCCTTTCTCTCTCTTTCTTTCCTCCCTCCCTCCCTCCCTTCCTTCCTCTCTTTCTTTCCTTCCTCCCCGCCTTCCTAGGAGCCATTTATCTGTTTCTTAGCATCTTCTTGAGGGCCACTTTTGAGCTGCAAAGGATGCTGAAGCCTGGACTGTATCAAAACAGTTTAAGAACTCTTTGCACCACCAGCAGCCTGTCTGCCCTGGAAGACCCAGGCGTGGTATTCTCTCTGTAGGCTCCCAATATCTGCACAAACCTTCGATAACACGAACTTCGTCCTCCAAAACAGTAACACAACTTGCTTCAATGGGGAAAGCAACGAACGATACGTTGAAAGCTGCTACGAGCTGGGAAAGATGAGACTTGAGTTCATTTGGAGCAAGGAGATCACAGAATCATTAAGGTTGGAAAAGAACTCTAAAGCTCATCCAGTTCAACCGTCAGCCGAACACCAGTGTGCCAACTGGCAGAAGTCCCAGTGGGGTGAGCAGGAAAGCACTGGGAAAGGCCACGCGGCTGAGCGGCTGAGGAACTGTCTGCAGAGCAGAATTCTGAAGAACTCATTAGAACTCAACCTTAAGGATGGTCTAGCTATGAAGTTGTTTTTAACTTCCCTTTGCACAAGGGGAAGGAGTCCTCTGGAAGTGACTGGAAGGAAAAGTGCTGTCAAAGGCTAGCTCAGAGCATGAACCCTGCTTCAGGAGCAATTAGCAGCTGCTCCTAATGAGCAGACACTGACTCTGCTCACACACACTTTGATGAGGACAGGGAATTCCGTACCTGGCTGTGAGCCTACCTCTCGCACTGTCCCTAATCGCACAACCCCTGATCCAGGCGGCTCCTCCAATGAACCTTCTGCTGTCCCGCTTCGGCTCTGCTCTGCTGGCTGCCTCCAACCACAGGGTGCTCCTGCCTCAGAGGAGACATGGCAGCGTGCTCCTCACCTTTGGTTCTGCCAGCCCCCACGCAACCTTCTCCCCAGCGTCCAGTCACAGGACTACCAAGGGCTCTGGTAAATGCATTTTTTTTTTTCATTAAATACAGTCACTTCTCTGTCCCCTACAAAGGGCGACATGGAGAAGACTCCTGCCTCTATCCAGGAGAGATTCAGGCAGGACACTCTCTCCTAACAAAACTTCCTACCTACCCTAGAAAAACATCACACTACGCTGATCTGGAACCACTGCTCATCAAAGTGTGTGGAGGTGACATGACATTAACACAACACCCACTAACCCTCCTGTAACCTGGGAACTCAACAGGGTGGTGTGAAACACCTGGGAAATGCCGTTACCTGGGACATGATGATGCCCATGGTCAAAAATTATCTGCAAACAGGAAAAAGGGCTCCTGCACAACAGACACAACTAAAAATCATATTGTGCTACTTGGGATCAATCTTGGGACTTTGTAGGACCTGGCTTTGGACCTTTCAACCTACGGGGCTGGCTACAGCAAGCACCAATGTACTAGAAAAGTTGTTTGCATTTCCACACAAATTTAATGTGTGAAGGAGGCTGTCAGGCTGGTCTACCAGGCAAAGTCTGTACCCTGTGCTCCCAGGCTTCTCCCAGACAGAGTCCACTGAAGAGCCACGTGGGAGTAACCTGCTGGCAGCATGAGCACAGGGATCTGCTTTTGAGAATTAGAGAACAGTTTAGGTTGGAAAAGATCTTTAAAATGATTGAGTTCAACCATAAATCCAATACTGCCACGCCTAAACCCTGTTCCTAAGCACCACATCTACACATTTTTTAAAGACGTCCAGAGACAGAGACTCCACCACTGCCCTGGGCAGCCTCTGCCAGCACTTGACAACCCCTTTGGTAAAAATTTCTCCTAATATTTAATCTAAACCTCCCCTGGCACAACTTGAGGCCGTTTCCACTCATCCTGTCACTTGTTATTTGGGAGCAAAGCCCAGCACCCACCTCACCACAACCTCTTTTCCAGGAGCTGCAGAGTGATGAGGTTTCCCCTCAGTCTCCTCTTCTCCAGGCTAAACAGCCCCAGGTCCCTCAGCTGCTCCTCATAACCCTTGTTCTCCAGCCCTTACCCCAGCTCCGTTCCCTTCTCTGGATGCGCTCCAGCACCTCAATGTCCTTCTTTTAGTGAGAGGCGAAAACCAGCACTAAATCCAGCTTTGCTGCTTAAAGAGAATTGCACATATGCAAAAGCAGGAGATGGGAGACAGAAAGAGCAGGATCTACTAGAAAACAACCGTTAGTGGCCTTCCAGCCTCCAGCAAATGTCACGGAATTGCCATAGTAACAAACTGCAACACCGCTGGGAATGAGAGCAAGCGGAGCATTTGAACTGGCTGGTTTTAGAGGAGCTGTTTTTTCACGTTGTCTTCTTGCACATCACGGAATAACAGGCTGGTGGCAGGCTAACAGAGCAGGCTTCAAGCTCGTGGCTCATAGTGTCTGTGAGCACAAGCTTTTAAACCATATCTTGCTTGCCATGGTGCTCAAAAAAGTTGTTACCAGGGCAAAAGAACAGAGCAAATTACTGTCAGCAATCTCCCCTAAACTGAGTCAGCCTGGCTGACCCACTAGAGATTAACTCAAGGCTCCCAAAACCAGCTCTTGCTGATTCTTCCCTCTTTTAACAGCATTTTATTTAAAGATTCCAGGAATGGCAAGACTTTTCTCCACAGTATTAATCGGCTCTGCTCCATGAGGTTCAGGACTTCTCCCCTGAGCAGAGGAACACATGCTAAGCCTCAGTCAGGTAACCAGAATCACATGAATTAACACACCAGCTACACTTTAAGAAACCTTCAGCCTTCAGCAACTCTCCCCCTGCCACTTCTCTGAGCAATGGTTTTATGCTTTCTTTCCCAGCATACAAAAATGCAAGCCAGAAGCTTAAAAGCTGCACCCAGCAGACAGGGACTGGGCTGCAAGCCCAGCGACTCACGCTCTCCTCCCTTGCCACTCGTCTGCTGGCTGATTCTGGCAAGGCACCTTCTCTGCTGCTCCCCACCTGCCTGCAGAGCACCAAACTCCTCTGGGAACGGAGGTAAAGCTCACCCAGGCTTAGAAGTACAAGGGACTAGTAACACCACTGTACTTGTTAGCTTCTGGTATTCTGAAAACAGGCACTAAATGGCCAAGCATGTTGTAATTAGGCAAGTGCCATGTTAACAGCTGCCTGTGACCCAAATCCTGTCCTAGGCTGGTCCAAAGAGGCAGACACTATGAGGAAAAGCATTCATGAGCATTAGACAAAAGCTACAGTGCCTGTGCACTCCCAGATGAATTAAGGTTTCATGGGAAACCATAAAACTCACGGTCCAACTCTGAGCTCTACAAGCCTGTCATAGTTATACTGGAGATATTCTTGTATCTAAGTTTCTCCTTCCTAGAGAAAAGAACAGAGTAACATCGAAATCCTATCACTGAATATAGCGATCAATCCACGATCTGTAGCAGTTACACATCTGGAAACAGCAAAGACAACCATGCTCTGGAGAACAAGCCTGTCCTGGTGGAAGCTTGTAGTCCCCTCTGCTGCTGGGGGAGAGCCCAGGAACAAGCTGTCAGCACAGAGACCATCCCAAGTTTGCTTCCTAACCCAACCGCAGCTCCCAGGGACAGTCACTGTCACTGACCTGACACTGGTGCCAGCCCAGCTCTTAAAACTATCACGCCAAAGCGCGAGATGTGCACTGAACACAACCTGCTTCATGATCCAGCATAGGACAAAGCCCTGTTCATGCCAGAGTGATGCATCTCTCCTGCAGACCGTTCCTGCTGGTGCAGGGCTTTGCAGATCCCTGCTTGCCAGTGGTTTCATTTCTCCCTCTGTCAGGCTGCCAAGAATGTCCTGTGGTATGTGAGCAGCAGCAGGGAGACTGTTTTTCCAAAGGCTGTAACTGCCCTAAACATGACTGGAATTTCCATGGAGAACGATGGTGCAGATCTAGCCCGAACACCTTCTTCCCGAGGACTTCCAGAAGCCTGGAAAAAACCCCAGAGGCATACAAGCGTATCAGAAAAGACTCTTCTACAGAAACAGCCAGTGACCCAGACATCAAACTGGCCACCCCTACACAGGAAGAAATACCAAATAACAAGGCTTTTTCCAAACCTCTCTCCTCCCTTCCCCCTCCTTGCCAGTCAGAGTTGGTAGCAGCTAAACAAGCTTTTTTATTAACACATTAGCGCTGTGGGTTGCATTGTTTTCTTCTCTCTCCATGTGGGAATTCTGGTCTTGGACCCCGAGCCAAGGCTTGAGAAGTAGCTCCCAAAGCCATGTAACTGTGGCCCCATGAGCACATCCTCTCCTCAGCAGCACAGATGTGTGTGCCTTCAAGAATGGGTCCAAAAACCAGGGAGTCCCAGAAATACAATATATCGACTAAAAAACCACAAGGCTGAAAACAAGGAACCCGGCGCAACTGTTTTTCTCAAGGGAGTCTTCAAAGTGCCTTCCCAGCTGGAAAGTCTCAACACCACTGTTTCCTCTTTCAGCCAACAGCAAACAACTGGCCTCGGTTGTGTCCCAGCTTGGCCAATGGCTCCTTTCTTCCCAGGAAAAAAAGGCCAGGCCAGCCCTTGCCGCAGCAGCTCCCTCTTCCAGCAGTCCTACAGCCCTGAAGGCAGCGGCGTGTAACAACGCGCGGCTTCACCCACTACGTCAGTAACTCATCATTCCAACAGCCCCGAGCACCACTCGCCCCCAGGCCCCACATGGCAAGACTCAGACAAAGCCTCCTCGGGACAAAGACAACTTGGTGCTCTCAGCCCAAGTCCTCAAAGCACAACGTAGCAACCTGCGACCAAGCCAAGGTGCTCTATGCTCCACAGAGGCAGCAGGCGAGATGCCTCCTCGCTTGACACTCAACGGTGCCTTCGCCAAGATGTTTTAGGTGACTGCTGTGGCTGTGAGTAAAGGCTGCTGCCAAAGTCACCTTGGAGAGAACTTGAACAGCTTTTAAAGATCTGGAGATGTAATTATTCCAACAGATGCTCAGAACCCACTGTTGGCCAAGGGAGCTCCTCATCCATGCCCATTTAGGATGGATGCAATCTATGCTCCAGAGAGAAAACACGATCTTTCCATTTCCCTTAGATACTGAAGAAGTTTGGAAGAGGCAGCAAACCACAGATCTAGAGGTTCCCTGTGAGATAGAAATAGCAGAGGAGGATCTGAACAATACAGATGTCTGTAGTAGAAAGGGTGTAAACAGCTAAGTGGGCTCACAGAGGAACAGCAGGCAAAATAAAAATAGCAGGAAAGGAAAGATAAATAAAAAATTCCTAAAATATATGAGGAGCAAACAGACTGACAAGGAAACAAGAGAGCCATTGAGAGAAAAAGGAGAAGAGCTGTCTGGAGGCAACCATCCTAAGCCAGAGATTTAGTCCAGCCCCAGAGGGGAAGCACCAGGAAGAAAGAAGACAGCTGAACTGTTTCAGTGCAGAAGAAAGAAGGGGAAGAGGAAGATGACTCTGTCAGGAAATTACAACCATCTGCACTTGGGAACAGCAGCACCGGGCAAGTAGTTTCACATTCACTCTGCAAGGCAGGTGATGTGCCCAGCCTGCTCATCCACCGGCAAGGATCCTCCTTCCCCATTCCCTAGCCCATCACCCACTGTGTCTCTGTGCTGGTGGCTTGGTTTTACCTCCATCTCTTGCAGCTAGAGGAGACTATTTTGGGATAGCAATGAGTGTGGCAGGTAAAAAAAGTGTGTGTGGGGGGGGGTAGGCTCAGTAATTTCTACACTGCACCGGGGGGTAGATTTATACAGCCTGCAGGAAGAGGGAAGCAGCTCCTGCCTTCTCCATCTCTGCTCCCTGCTTCATCCCCTCTGCCTGCTCCATCCTTGCTCCCTGCTCCATCCCCACAGGTACCAGGACAGCCCCTTTGAAGCCTGGGGCAGGGAGCAGCTGCTTCTCACTTCTCCTAGAGACACTGTTCCCTCCTACCTATGACTTTCCATTGTTTCCAGCTCCCTAAAATCCAGACACCACGAAGCAGCAATCATGTCCACAGAAACCCTCCTATGGCTTAAAAGCCACGAGGTTTGTCCACATAGCAGAGCCATGAACCCTCATCTATTTCCTTCTCTTATTCCCCATAGCCCACTCTGTCCTGTGTTTCTCAGCCAAAAAAAATCCGGCAACAGGAAAAGCTGACTAACAGAAAAAAACCCATTTCTTTGCACAAGGTGATTTCCAGGCTCTGGCAAAAAGTATTCTATGGCCAAAACCTGAGTAACAAGCCCGAAGTCAGTCCTGTACCTTCTACTGACAGCAAGAACAGACCAAAGCTCTCCCATGCTAAACCCAACTCTTCATGGATCACAGAACGGGCCTGAAGAAACAGCAGCTCAGAAATGGTGGCATGTGCTTTTGTACTTTTTGGTTGTACTTTTTAATTATTATTTTTCTTCACTATTTCTTTAACATTTTTAGACCTATCCAGGGTAAGTTTTGTGCTTCCCAGCTGCCCTCTGTAACTACCCAGGCTTGTAACTTACCTGTCCAGTGGAACTCATGGCTCTCAACTAACATGATCACAGTATAACCCAGACTGGAAGAGACCTCAGGAGGTTTACAACCCAACCTCCCTGCTTTGAGCAGGGTCTGCTGAGCTCAGGCTCTGTTATGGTGGATGTCATCCAGGCTGATCCTGTAAACGTCCATGGATGGAGAAGATGCAGCCTCTCTGGACCACCTGCTCCACAGCATGGGAAAAGCTTTCCCTAAATGCAGCCTGAATATCTCTTCTCACCACCTTATACTCACTTATCCCTTATTCTCCTGTCACAGCGAGCTGCCTGGCTCCATCTTCCTGGTCACTCTCGCAGGGTGATCTCTTCCTCCTCCCCTCTTCACCTGCACCGAGCCTGCTGCGGTTTATCAGCACCCATCCCTGGGCAGGGACACCCATCCTCCTAACTGCAGGTTTAAGGTTTAGAGACCCTACAAGACTTGACCCCACTGGAGAGGTTGGCAGTGCCCAGCATCAACCTGGGGGGGGTTGAGGTGGTGGGAACTCTGCTCGTGGCCACTCTCCACCTCCTCACATCACACAGCTTTCCTGAGGCACCAGAGCTGAGCCCACCTGCCCACAGGCACAATGCTTCTCTTAAGATGGGGAGATGATGACAGCATCTGCCATGGCCTCTTCTCTCTGGGGCTCCTGCCCTGCCACTGGACACCTACCACCTTCTCCCTGCCACTGGAATCATAGAATCATAGAATCACCAGGTTGGAAAAGAACCACTGGATCATCGAGTCCAAACATTCCCATCAATCACTAAACCATGTCCCTCAGCACCTCGTCCACCTGTCCCTTAAACCCCTCCAAGGAAGGTGACTCAACCCCCTCCCTGGGCAGCCTCTGCCACTGCCCAATCACCCTTTCCATGAAAATTTTTTTCCTAATGTTCAGCCTAAACCTTCCCTGGTGGAGCTTGAGGCCATTCCCTCTTGTCCTGTCCCCTGTCACTTGGGAGAAGAGCCCAGCTCCCTCCACTCCACAACCACCTTTCAGGTAGTTGTAGAGAGCAATGAGGTCTTCCCTCAGCCTCCTCTTCTTCAGGATAAACACCTTCATCTTCTCCCTGCCACTAGACACCCACCACCTTCTCCCTGCCACTTGGGACACCCACTACCAGCTTCAATGTAGCCCTCACCCATGGGATGGGGACCCTGGCTCCTGCCCCAGACCCTGCTCTGGGTCCTGCCTCTGCTCCTGCCCTGATCCTTGTCTCATCTCCTTCTCCAGCCCCACCTCCAGCTTCTGCCCTGACCCCCATCCTGTTCCCTGCCCCAGCTCCAGCCCCTGTCCCATCTCCAGCTCCAGATCTTGTCCCAGCTCCAGCTCCAGTTCCAGCTCCAGCCTCTGCCCCAGCTCCAGCTCCAACTAGGCCTGGTTCCAGCCCCAGCCCCCGTCCTGGCTGCAGTTCCACTCCTACTCCTGCCCTCCAGCCCCACCACAGTCCCCAGGGATGAGGGACGCTGTGAGCAGCAGGTCTGCCCGTACCCCGCGCACGCACACGCCAGACCCCGGTCCCCGCTTTGCACCAGGAGTACTTACTGCCTTGAGAGGCTCCTTCACCTGAGGCAGCTTCAGTGTCTGCAAAGAGAAAGAGCTGCACTTAGATCTGACAGACAACGCCCCGCGTCCCACAGCGTGGGGCTGCGCCTCAGCTGTCCCCTGCACTCTGCTGTGGCCGTGGCTCTTTGCTGCCATGGTGCCCCATTACCGCAGCCCATGACATCTGCCCTGCCAGCCCAGCCTGCCAAGGCACCCCACCCATACAGGATGTTTCTGTTATAAAAAGTGCAATATTTTTGCACTTTAAGCTAAAGTAGAGTTAAGTTTCATCTAAATAATTGCGTTATTTTATTGAAAGTTTGACAGAATGTCCCCCTGACAGCATGTTTTCTTTCAAACAGCATTTTCCAGACACTATTCATTCTTTGGAGATGAGAACGTCTTGTGTTCAGTACGATCTATGCTGAACCAACGTGTCTTCTTCTGGAATCCCCTCTGCTTGCAGCCTGTCCCTATCTCAAATGCAAGGTCAGGCAGAGCTGGCGCCGGCTCCAAATGAGCAAGAGATTTGACTGTTGTGAAGTTCATAACAATATTAAAATTAGTCCTTGGGAAGTAATAGAATATGCATAAGATTTCTGGGAAAACTTATCCATATGCATGTAAGCGGGAAATACGTTCCATCTCCAGCTCTTGTCTCACTGCAACAGGATTGATGGGGACCGCTCCCTCAGGTTGCCCAGGCCTGATAAAGGGTGCTTGCTTTCTAAAGCTCCAAAACATGTCTTAGAGAGTATATTCACAAGCATTTTCGTTATAATCAATACTGCAGCCCATGATGCTCGGCCTATCACTCCCACCCGCCACGGTACCTCCCACTGCAGCCTGTCATGCCTTTCCCACCACCACGCCCCATGATCACACCTTGACACCGCAGCCCACGATGCCCAGGCTGCCTTCGCAACCTGCTATGCCCAGCCCACCACCGCACCCTGCCGTGGTTCCCCAACCCTGCAGCCCACAACGCTCAGCCCACCAGTCCTGTCACTTTGTAGTGATAACTGTATATTGTCGGTGTCGTGTTTTTCCTACAATGACAGCACTAAGGTAGCGCTAACGCCTGGCAGCCCAGATGTAAAGTTACAGCATTATTTTATTACAATCATGGGAGAAAATACAACACATTTATGGCGTGTACAGTGTACACTGTTGGGTTAGAGCACAGCACAGTCCTTCCTCCTTATGCTGTGAGGAAGGCTGTGGGAAGAAATGGTGAATATTCCACGTATTATAGAATCACAGAATGGTTTGGGTTGGAAGGGACCTCACAGCCCATCCAGTTCCACCCCCTGCCATGGACAGGGACACCTCCCACTGGATCAGGGGCTCCAAGCCCCATCCAACCTGGCCTTGAACCCCTCCAGGGATGGGGCAGCCACCACTGCTCTGGTCAACTCGGATCAGTGCCTCCCCATCCTCACAGCAAAACATTTCTTCCTAATATCTCATCTCAATCTCCTCTCCATCAGTCCTCAGAAAGAGACTGCAAACCTGGGATCTCTGTTTCTGAGCCATCACAACAGCCTGGTTACAAAACAGGACGGCTAGAAGGGACACCCTGGCCCAGCACACAGAAAGCTTGCTCTAAGGAGCCTCAGGGAGCCCGGAGAGGGCTCAGAGAGACATGGGGTGTGAGGGACTGCCCTGCAGCACAGCTCGGAGTGGCCACCTCCCACCCTCCCCAAGGAAAGCACATGCCACCACCCCTCCTCTCGTGGGCTGCTTGTGCTGTGTCTGCAGGTGGAGGGTCCCCAGCTGAGCACACGCAGCCCAAACTGACACATCCCAGCGGTCCTGCTGCCATTGATGGAGCTCATGACGATGCATTTCAGAATTACTTCTGAAGGTTTGTTGAAACCACTCACACGTTTAACTCTTGGGCAAGCGCTGTCAACCCAAGAAAGCTAACTGAGCAGTGACCCAGCTCAGCTTCCCACGGGAGAGAGCCCAGCCCGCTCTGCTGCTGTTCCTCCCCAGCATAAACAGTGCTGGAAAAGCCTCTGCAAGAGATAGGCCAGGAGAATCTCCCCAGAATTCTGTCCTGGTCTTACTGAAAGCACACGTGAAAAGAATGGGAAAAAAGCTCCCTCCGCTGTAACACATGGGACTCAACACAACAAAGGTCACGTTCAAGCTCTAAATTGATGCAATGGGCAAAGCTGCAAGCTGGCAAAGAAAACCCAGTGTTTCAAGTCAGGGTTCATAAATGATTAGGATTTCCATGCTATTTTGAAGTGTTTCATATTCATCCTGAATTGCATATACTGAATGCCACATTATCTAATAACAGAACTATGTTTCCACGCAATCCGTGTCTCCCATGGAATTGGTCTTGCATCGCTCTGGAAACCACGGCTGCAGAATGGCACAGAGTTTGGGAGTTTAAAATTTACATTCTTAAGTAACAAACACTGTTTGTACTTAATTTCCTTTTTTCTTAAAAATAATAAAAAGAAATGTTTGAAGATTTGGGCATTTGTACATTTCTACTTGATTAAGCTGCCCAATTAGAGCACTTTGTAGGCAGCGATATTAAAGCGGGACAACTTCATAAACCAAGGGGACAGATTAGAAACCTGCAGTATTGCATGTAAGACCTCAGCAGCTAAACCCCCGGATTTTTTCACAGCTGAGACTTGCATGAATTACCACCTAGCACTTGGAGATATCACTGTTTGTGGTGGCACAATGAGTTCTGTAAATGCTGCCCTGGCGTTCACAGACAGTAGCTTAAATAAACCATAAAAGAGATGTACCATGCCTGCCAGGCCATTCGTAGAACCATGGAATCACTGAGTGGTTTGGATTGGAAGAGACCTCAAAGCCCATCCAGTTCCACCCCTGCCATGGGCAGGGACACCTCCCACTGGATCGGGGCCTTCAAGCCCCATCCAACCTGGCCTTGAACCTCTCCAGGGATGGGGCAGCCACCCCTGCTCTGGGCAACTCAGATCAGGGCAACCTGGGCCAGGGCCTCCCCACCCTCATAGCAAAACCTTTCTTCCTAAGATCTCATCTCCCCTCTTTTAGCTCAAAACCGTTCCCTCTCGACCTGTCCCTGCACTCCCTGACCAAGAGCCCCTCCCCAACTTTCCTGGAGCCCTTTCAAGTAACTGGAAGCTGCTTTAAGGTCTCTGCAGAGCCTTCTCTTCTCCAGGCTGGACAACCCCAACTCTTTCAACCTGTTATTTCAACAGCTTTAGAGTTCCGCAGTCAAACATAACAAAAATCAAGCACCACCCAGAGGTTTAAGGAGCAACCAGTGATGAACTGTGCTAAGAAATGTTGTTACTAAGTCTTCATGTATTACAAAAAAAAAAAAAAAAAAAAAAAAAAAAAGGCTGTTAAAAACCCCCTAACAACCCAGTCAAATTCACCTTTGGACTGAGACCAAGTAATTACAGCTTTAAAAGAAAAGACCCACTTCTAAGAAAGTTGCAAAAGTGAAAGAGGGCAGTCTGAAGGGAAGCTGGGAACAGGCGAGTTCACTCCTGCTCCTCCAGTAGCTTTCTGAATCTCCTCTAAAAAATTGCTGCAGGCTCGGATGCACACAGCAAAAACTGGGTCCTGGGGATGCAGCACCGAAGAGAACGGACCTCCCAGATCCTGTGATCTTCCAATAGCAAAGTATTATACCAGTGAAACCAAACTTTCTCCAGCTCAGGAACACCCTCTCTCCTCAGGAATGGGTATTTTGCTATTTTGCTAACTTCTCAGCCCAAAATAGTTTCAGTCTGCTTTAACTCAGAATCCAAACATGTTCACTTAGGAAAAATGCATTTTTCCATGTTCACAATTTGAATGACCAATCTTCCTTTTCATATTTTTGCAATTGAGCAAAACTCATTCTTGAAAAATATTAATTTAAATCCATAAAAGCTTTGAGAAATGTTTGAACAAATGATTAAACTATAAACTGCACCGGAAGAACAGACCCATCTCCACTTGGGCGTTTTCCAGGTCCTGCACTTGGGCCACGGTAACGCCCTGCGATGCTCCAGGGGAAAGGACAGCTGGAAAGCTGCCTGGTGGAAAAGCACCTAGGGGTGCTGGGCAACAGCGGTTGAATAAGAGCCAGAAGTGGCCGAGGTGGCCAAGAAGGCCAACAGCATCTTGGCTTGGATCAGCCATGGGGTGACCAGCAGGAGCAGGGAAGAGATCATCCCTCCTGTACTCGGTGCTGGTGAGGCCACACCTTGACTCTTGGGTTCAGTTTTGGGCCCCTCACTACAAGAAAGACATTGAGGCACTGGAGAGCATCCAGAGAAGGGAATGGAGCTGAGGAAAGGTCTGGAGAACAGAGGTTGTGGGAGCCGCTGAGGGACCTGGGGCTGTTTCACCTGGAGAAGGGGAAGCTCAGAGAAGACCTCATCGTTCTCTGCAGCTCCTGGAAAGGAGGTTGTGGTGAGGTGGGTGCTGGGCTCTGCTCCTGAGAAACACATCGTGGGATGAGAGGAAACGGCCACAAGTTGTGCCACAGGAGGTTTAGATTGGATATAGGAAAAAAATCTTAACTGAAAGGGTTGTCAAGCCAGGGCAGAGGCTGCCCAGGATAGTGGTGGAATCCCCATCCCTGGAAGGGGTCAAAAAGACAGGTGGATGAGGTGCTCGGAGATCTGGTTTAGTAGTAGATAGGCATGGTTGTACTCAATGATCTCAAAGGTCCAACCAAACGATTCTATAATTCCACATCTATTCCAAGGAGGGCAGCTCAGCCCCTTGGTTGGCACAACCACATGGGAAGGTAATGGAGAGCTGGTTGGTTCAGGGGAAGGCACTGCAGCAACTAAATAATGTAAATAAAGAAAACCAACTCGAGCAAAATCATCATGTAGCCCAGAAAAGCTTATCTGGACCCAGAGAACTTCCATCAATTATCACAACAGCAGCGATAAATCCTGCATTGGTTAAACTGGAGCCTTGCCTTCTTCTTTCATTTGGTTTCTGTAGAATTCTCCTGTGGGTAAAAACCTCCCTTTGCTCGGCCTCAGACATGAGGTTTTTAAATTTAATTTTTGAAAGTTTAATAAAGTCATTTCAGCCCTTTTTTTTTTTTTTTTGAGTTATCTCAAAGTGTACTTTTCCTGACTCAAAACATGCAGGTGTTTTGCTCCCCGTGTTGCCTAAAGGCGACCCAATTGTACAAACCAAAACCTTTGAGCCAACCAACTCCTGAAGGGACTCCAAACCTTTCAATGACTCAAAAAACCCTACGCAGCTGAACAAAAAACACTGTAAGCAGCAGATTTGTAAAGCCTGGCTTGCGAGTAGGCGATGCTGTAATGTCTGTCAGTGCCAATCACTGGGACACAGCCTTCCATCGCCACCAGGAATTTCTGCCCCAGCTCTGCAGGAGGACGGAGCCGTGATCCCGCCGGGCTGCACAACAGCTCACAAAGGAGCCTTTCAGCTCTACAACATAACTTGTTTTGCCGCGTTTCTTTCTCCTTTTATGTGTGCATTTCAGGGAGGCGAGGGGAGGGAATGGAACCCTTTCATGTCTTCCTTGATAAAACGTACAGGCTAAATTTCTTACCTGCGTTTCTAATTCTTTGCAGAATCCTTCACGTGGGGTTTTCTGTGCCTGCATCTCCGCTTTCTGAGCACAGCAGAAAGGGAGCTTGCACCTGCAAGGCAGCATGTCATGAACAAAAGCTGCCTCAACCCTCCACACCTGCAAACTGCCAGACCAATCACTGCCTGGAATTCTCGGGCCAGTGCTGAGCACCACAGGGCAGGCTCAGGAAACTACTAAGAAAATGCCCTGTTTTCAGTCAGAAACCTACCATTCCCTAAGGCAGACAAGAAAAAAAGAACACAGGTCACCTCTAACACCACTTATCTACCATGGAGATCCAGAAAGCAGGCAGGTGCCATCAGAAAAATTAAAGCTAGGGAATTTCTCTCCTAAATGATCATTACAAAGAACTACGCGATGTTGCCAGTGTGAGAATTTTAATGTGGAACTGAAGAGCTCATAGAATTCGAAGAATTTTAAGTTTAGCATAGGGCAAAAAAAAAGCGACAGACAAGGATTGACTGCAAGAGCAGAGAAGAACAGACCTCCCACCTATGCTGGCCATGAACTCCATGCCCCAGGCTCTCCTTCTACAGCTCCAAACTGCACACCAAGAGGTACAAAAACCAGCTCAGAAATAACCAAGGTCAAAGCAATGACAAGCTGGGACCTGCAAACATCCCATCCTGGGGACAGAAGTTGTGCCACTGAATGATGCCAGTGGAGCTTGCCAGACAAGACGGCTTTTCAATTGTTCTGCCTTGAAGTCCAAACCAGATCAGCAGAACCACTATCTTATGGGTTGATCCTTGCAGATCGCCAGCTCTGTCCACCCGCAGGACAAATCCACAGCTTGGCCAAGGACCACCAGTGACATGGGAAGCACATTTGACAGCCAAAGGTGAGGGCTATTCAAGGGCAGAGTGTGTATCCTTCAGCAAGATATTTCTGCCTGGATGCCCCAAAAGCCCTGGGAGAAATACCTGGACAGAGAAAAAGGGGTATGAGCTTGCTCCAGCTACGCTGATACTGTGCTGCTGAGTTCACCCAGGATTAAGGCTGATGTTACATGATTGATGAGTGGCCTAGACCATGGGGAAACCACAGCTGATGCTCAGAAAAAGCATGAGGTGAAGAGGGACTTCCAGGTCCTGCCCTGGCAGCACAGCTCCTGGCTCAACCAGCCACAAAAAAAACTGACTGAAAGATCTGGGATCTGATGCTTCTGGCAGCAAAAAATAGTACATAATAGGCCAAGAAGCTCACTTCTCAGTGCTTCAAGGACAAGCAGACATGGGAGAACTGGCTGGGCAGTGCCCTGGGGTTTCATCCAAGACATAGATGGAATGTACACAGGGAGAACATGTTCAGTGCAGAACCACAGCCTCACTGGGAGCGTAACCACCAAGTTCTCTCCCAGGTGTAAGGATGGTGCAACTCCAGCCACTCCTTTAAATGACACCTTAGACATGTGGAAATAAAAGCATCTCCCACAAAAACTTATTTCAGTCCCGCAATCCTACAAAGCTCTGTTATCGGTAAAGTTCTGTGTAAGACTCTCACTGGATAACACCATAGAATCATGGAATTGTTTGGGTTGAAAGGGAACTCAAAGCTCATCCAGTTCCATCCCTGCCACAGGCAGGGACACCTCCCACTGGATCTGGTTGCTCCAAGACCCATCCAACCTGGCCTTGAACCCCTCCAGGGATGGGGCAGCCACCACTGCTCTGGGCAACCTGGGCCAGGGTCTCCCCACCCTTATTGAGAGGAATTTCTTCCAAATGTCCCTCCCCAGTGACGGGTGAACTTCATGAGGTTCACATGGTAGCACCTCTCCAGCCTGTGAGGTCCCTCTGGATGGTATCCCTGCCCTCCAGCGTGCGACCTCACCACACAGCTTGGTGTTAATGGCAAAGTAGCTTGAAGGTGTCCCCAGTCCCAGTATCAAGGATGTCCTTCCTTCTTTTTCCCTAACTACAGATTCCATGTACATTCCATGGCACGTCCCTCCTCTGCAGGTCTTTGCTTTTCTCGGTGGCTTTAACTGCCAGCTCAGGCTCCATTTCTGGGAGAATCACATTCACAGAGTTGCAATGAGTTTTCATTTGATTTCTTGTGGAGGAGTGTACAGGAATAAATATCCCAGTTTGATTTTTGTTGTCTCAAGGCAATTCAGATGCACTTTAAATGTTACTGCTGCGTGCATAAATTTATAGCAACATAAAACAACATTCTCTTAGTTTCCCATAAAGAAATTGTGCTTCTCCACCACTGATGTGAAAATTACTAATAAATTTCCACATTCAAAATATTGAACATCTCCATCTTCCATTACTACCCACCAAGAAGGTGTTGGCAGCAAAAGGTAAAATCATGTCTGCACTGAGTTCATGAGAAAACTATGGATATTGGTTGTACACGTGTGTGTTGATGCATCCAGACCATGTAATACACAGCTTAATTTCATGATCAAAATAGAAATTAATGTATAAATACAAATCGATCGGATCACACAGGATGTGACCTCTTCCTCTTAGAGCTCCTAAAACTCTAGCTGAATTAAATATCCTGTAATGCCTGGGGAAGAGAACTAAACTAAAAGCAATCCTTGTCTCGAATCTAAATACTGCAATTATTATTGCAAGATGATTGCAGCGCTGTGATGCAACAGCAAAGTGTTCAGCGTGTCAGCAAATATCTGTGGCTCGCTGCTGCTTTATGGGTTTTTTTCCTTAAACTGCAAAGTGAAGCTACTTTGTAGTTATGTCGATAGGACTTTTAGGAATTCTGATATCGAGAAAGGAATATCAGCATTGACAACAATTCCGCATGTATCTAAGGGTACAGAAGCAGCTCTGCGAGGCTGAACAGCACACGGGAAATACGTAGCCATGCGGTTAAAGGATGTGTTACAAGGTGGTGAAACCCAGAAAAGTGAAGGATGCATGTTGACTTCTCAGCTGCACACCTGCTGATTACTGAGAGTGCACACATCTAGAACTGAATACTGCACTAGCCATCATTATTCCTGGATTTTCAAACTCTTGCTGGGAGTTATGCTCCTTTAGACGTTCTAGTCCATCATGTCACTGAAGACCACGTGCATGGACTCTGCTGGTTACATCTGAGGAGCTGAAGCAGATGTTGTACCAGTCAGGCACGCAGACCTCAGTGCTCAGCTCAGGTGAAAGCAAATCAAACTACTGGAAGGTTCCTGAGCTCGTATCAAATCCCTCTTGTTCTGCTATTTCAGACAGATATTTCTCCAAATTAAACAAACCACAGTACTTCTACAAAACACCAAGCAAAACTTTGCCAGTTCTGCAATTAAGCAACACTGAATTGGCCAGACTTGCAGAGAATTCCAATAAAGTCACTCCTGATGAAGCATGAGACACAAACATCATGTTTGGAAAGTGACCTCAACTGCCAGCAGGGGCTCACTTCAGGTACAATTTAGATTTTAACATAAAAATAGAGCAATATCTGACTTGATGCCCTCCTGTCCTGACTTAATAGGGATGGACTAAACCCTGAAGCTGGGCAGGACCGTGGGGCATCTCACAGGATGAGCTCTGCCCTGCTGGCACGTCCTACCTGCCAGGAGAAATTTCCTGATTTGTAGCACTCCCAAGAGCCAGCAATGCCCCCGAGAGCCACACGCAGCAAGCACTGCACAGAGAACAAGGGCTGCTCTCAGACTCAGGAGAGATTGTGCTGGATTATAGCCTCAGAGCTTTGCCAGCCCCCAAATGCATCTCACGAACAGGCCACCCAAAAGCAGTGTTACTGATCACAGAATCACAGAATGGTTGAAAGGAACCTCACAGCCCATCCAGTCCCACCCCCTGCCACAGGCAGGGACACCTCCCACTGGATCTGGTTGCTCCAAGACCCATCCAACCTGGCCTTGAACCCCTCCAGGGATGGGGCAGCCACCACTGCTCTGAGCAACCTGGGCCAGGACCTCCCCATTCTCACAGTAAATGATGAACAGAGAAGCAGAAGAGCAATCCTCAAGACCTTCCCAACCACAGCCCCTGAACCTGAATGCTACCCCAAAGATTTGAGCTGAGTGAGATACCTCTATGCGCCCGCACGTGGGTCTGGAAACAGTTGTAATACTTGTATTTCTTCCCACATATTCCACACTCATACGACCCTGAAAAACAAGACAGAAAAGCACACATCACCATATTAGACCAGGAAAAACAGCCTCGCCAGGCACTTACCCATAAAGTGGGGACAAAAGAATGCGGTTCACAGCAAAGTCATTTTTGCAAGATTCATGGAGATAAATGCAGGAAATCACTATCCCAGACTCCATTCTTTTTTCAGCCTTATTTCAGATTCCTTGGCATATTCCCCTGAACTCACATTTTCAGTGTATCCTTATAACTCTTCTAACATGAAAGGGCCAGTCTCAAAATAGCTTGACTTATAATTTTATAATAATGACTAATATTTCCTGATGGACAGAAATAACCTGGAATTACTTTTCAGTAAGTTCCTAGAATATGGGGGGGTGGGGGAGGAAAAAAAGCTTTTTGACCGAGAAAAGAAAGCAATTTGTTATCCTGAGGCAAGGATTTCTCAAAATTTCTCAAGAAATGTGCACAATGTACAGATTTCTCAAGAAACCCACAGAGATTTGGTAAATACCCACCCAGAGGAAACCAACCAGATACAAATAGAACTGCTGACCTTTTTAAGGAAAAGCACATGACCACAGTGGTCTCTCTTCACAATTTGTGTCTCTAATTCCAGAAAACAGACATCTGTAAACAGTCATTGCAAATGGAACCAGAGAAACTGAGCTGGGAGAACCATCTGGAGTGATGAAGTAACACAATGAATTTTGCCTCTTCTGTTCATTGGACCGGCAGACAGAAATGGCCTTAGATTTGTTATTTAGATTTGATTCCATCTTCGCTTCCTCTACACCAACTTGGTGTACACGCCATAAATTCACCTTTCAAGCTCTCCCTTGCAAAACACATTGTGTTCTTAGCAGCTAAGGAACTGTGGTCCTCCCTGTGCTCCCCAGCAGGGCAGGAGCCACACATGCTGGAAGAGGGGATGGGAGAAGAAAGGGCTGAATATGAAATTGTAGGAACCTAGCATTTCATTTCACAGACTCATGGAATGGTTTGGGTTGGAAGGGACTGCAAAGCCCAATGAGTCCCAACCCTGCCATGGGCAGGGACACCTCCCACTGGATCCAAACCCCATCCACGCCTTGAACACCTCCAGGGATGGGGCAGCCACCACTGCTCTGGATTTCTATGGATGCCTCCTCACGCAACCTGAAGCAATCTTTTCCTGACTATGTAAAACAGTAAAAGACAGATGAGCCACAAACAAGAATAGAACATTCACACACAGAGCCAAACAAATATTCCCCAACATCACCTTTTAGCAACACCCACCCAACGCTGCTCACGAGCAAGCACTTCCCAGGAACAAAACCAACCGTGTTTTCTGAACACACTATAGCCATGTTCTTTTTTTCCCTTCCCATCTTGTATTGCTTATAGCTTGGGAAGAAAGCAACCCTCCTCCAGTACATAACAGCGCTGGATTCCCTTGCTGAAAGAAGCAATTCACTGTAGTCTGGTACACAAAAGCACATAAAGGAAAAAACACTCTAAAATGCGGATATTATAGTCAGTTGTCTCTGCCTGACCTGCTCAACGGCCTTTTTCCTTAGCCAGCTGTATTTTAGAAACACATCTATATATGGGACAGTCATCTCCCGTGGTTGCTCCACACAGGCTTTCTGGGTGAAATCTTGGGTATCACCAAGTCAGCAGCACCTACCAGGCCCCATTTTCCATCCTAAAGGACTGATGATAAATTCTCTCCTGGAGACTACTTGAGCCAGAGCACCAAAGCAGCACTGCCAGAAGATGAGTGCTCTCACCAGCCCTCGGAGCCTGCCAACCACTCACCCAGTGCAGCAGCAGAACCTCTATTCTACCAATATTAACATGGGACTGAGCCCACTCGCATCCCGAACGCTGCAGGCACACCAAGCACGGGGAAAACAGATGGAAAACAGCAAGAGACTCCAGGTTGAATTTATCTTTCCATGTTCCTTATATTTCTCCCTTTCTCTGGAGATGGTCTATGGCACATAAATGCATTTGGTTACGTAGAAGTTCTTCAAGAAAAAATAACCAGTGCCTCCCATCTTCAACTTGAACCCAGAGTGGTGCTGCAGCCCTCACACAAGGTGCTGCACCTGGAAAACAAAGGCAGGAGGTGTTTCCCACAGCCAGTGCTTTTGTTCAGATGTCTGAAAGCACCCAGGTCTCAAGCCCAACCCAAGGAAGGCTGAATTCATCTTCTTCGAAGCAGCTACCTCTCCCCACCTCCTGGGGTGGAACACTGCCCCAGGAGGACAGCAAGTTGTGGAGGGTCTCGGCGGGGCGGTTACAGATCCGAGTCCTGCAAGCACTGAGAGGCAACCCAACAGCCAGAGCACACCACAATTTGGGGAGCGGAGGCACAAATCCTCATATCAGGGAAAGGAGAGGTGACTGGCTGCAATCCATGTGTTAATAGGGTGGAGGAAAGATGAAGTGGAGGGAAAAAAAAAGACATTGCTACGTGTTAGGGCCTCACAAAGAACATGGATGCTGACACCATGGGCATGGTTTATCCTGAACTTCATCCACACCGGGATGTGCCATGCAGGGTAAAGCTGTTTGAGCAGGAGGGGAGATGGGAAGGCTGTTGGTTAGTTGGAGCATTCAGTTTTGCCAGGCTCTTATTAAGCTTCATGGCTGGAATGTGGGAAACACACTCACTGCATCCAGAGCTTTCCCTTGCTCCCTGATCCCTGGTTAGACTTTCACATCCTTTCATCACATACCAGATGTGTATCTCAACGCATGGTCAAAAATCCAGGTCCCTGAATATCGATTTCGTGTATATCCAATGGGAGAGCCACGTTCCACTGCTTTGCCATCTAAATCGTGCAAAAAAAATCAGAAAAGAGCCCTTAAAGTGAATGCATTTTCAAAGAATAATGATGGCTGAAGCCTATTAAAAATTACCAAGGTCCATCTGACCCTGTGGCTTGGTAACAAGATGTCAGGGGTCACATATTGTTTCTCAAGCTACTTTATTTGATATAACCAGGGAGAATCCGCAGTGCTCTTGAATTACATGTGCTGAGCAGCTCAGCAACCAAGACATCAGCATCCTAGCATGAATCAACTACATGCATGCAAGACCGGTGGGCTCAAAGTAGAAGGATTCACTCTTCGGTTTGTCTCAGAAATGTTTCTGATTTAAAGCATTACTTGAAAAACCCTCCCAAAACATTTCTCGTAAAGATGAACCAGACTGAGGGCTTAAATAGTTCTGTATAAAACTCCTGATCAACTCAGAGATAACACAGTGCTCCAAAACACAAATACTATCCTGATGGCATTCTCAGCAGCAGAGAACAATTCACATCAGCCAGCAGCCTCTCCCCCTTTCTCTTTGGTTTATAACTCACTGGCTGTTGTCTTTTCCTCTCCTTTCTAGGCAGCTTCCCGGGGGGCTCTGCTGCCCAACAGCCCTTCCCTGAAAATTGTCAGCATGTGGGAGCTCTGCAAACAACCCTGGCCCACAGCCAGCAAGCGAAGCCAACAAGAGAAAAGAAGCGAAGAACAGGACAAAATGCATCTTGGAGCTGTGCGGGGCAAGAAACACAGCACCCTCAGTGAGGAGACGGGGACAAGGAGGAGCACAGGGTCAGAGCCACACTGGGTCAAAGCCAACTTCTCCGTTGGCTTTGTCTGCTTGGGATGCCCAAAGGCGAACCCCATGGGGCTTGTTAAGATTTCTGTGGAAAGGCAGATGGAAGGGAAATGGTCCAAACCCACAAACATCTGCACCAGCTCTTCAGCTGAGGGGTGCAGCAATGCCACCACCCATCCAGCTCCACCATATCTGCTTCCAACCACTGTGGGGCTTAAGCTGCTCCGAACGGATGGAAACAGGGTCTGGAGTGGTCCAAAGTGCAGGGAGAGACACGGGAACATGTAACGGAAGAGGAGGCAGCACTGATGAAAAACCTACAAGTGAAAAGCAGTGACAGAACTGGGAATCCCTGTTTTAAATTGCCCCAAGTAACAACTAAAATTATAAACACAGCACGCTCCTAGAGGAGACATCTGACTCAGAAAAGGGGCATAAATCTTCTAATGTGCCTTTCAGCCAAGTCCTCATGCTGAGCCTGCAGGAATGCTGTCTGTTGCTTGGAGCTGTGTATGTCTTGAAGCCTGTGGCCCCAGCAGAGACAACACACCCCACTGAACTGACCCAACAGAGACAAGATGTGGGTTGGCATCGCCATGTGAAGGAGAAGTCTTCGTTCGCTCCCGATTCACCACTTCAGCCCACATCGCGAATTGCTATAAAAGCAATTTTCAAAACCTCCAATCTCAGCCTCCTTGATGAAGGCAAATAAAACCCTACCAAAGCCTTGCCTTTCCATACAGCTGAAGTGATTGTGATACCGGACTACCAGACCACATCTGAAAGTCTTCAAGGAGGAAATCTCCTGGTGAGCAGCTGCAAAAAGCACGGAGTCTTTGCTCCGGAGGAAGGAGGTACCAGTATCTTCGGCTGCTCCAGAGCAGCAGCCAAAATTGCCAGCTGAGCAGCAGGCACAGGACAGTCCTCGTGTGAGCTGTACCAACGTCTGCAGCGATGGAAACCGTGCCCACGTGTGGTTTCTGTGAGGCCATGGAGGGGACCAGGAGAATTAACTGGGAGATGGCTAGAGAAATCACACGGAACTGATACCTGGCACCACGGCTGCTCCACACAGAACACTGCATTGGGGGGACAAACAGCAAAGATTGTCACCTCCCCAAAGAACACGAATTATGGGAAAGATGGATGAGGGAGGCACTCATGGGGTTCTCCTCACAAAGGAACTGGCCACCAACTGCCAGTTGCCTCAGGTTCCTCAGAAGGTACCACACGGGGGTGGAAATCTGGGTTAGTCAACAGCGAAAGCCCATTCCCCACTTGGCACAAAGAGATGGGCAGCTCAGGGGACATCGCCTACAGAGCAGCTGTTGCTGCCCAGCATGCAGCCCAGAAAAGGACCCAACGTGACAGTCCCGACCTGCAGACACTTTCCCTTAGTGACTACAGCTGAAGAAGCTTCTACTGCCTCCCATCCCCAGTCACCTCTCCACCCATCCCTCCCAGGGTGCCAAGGACACATCTGTGACTCAGGGTTGCCCGGGCAGCAGCCAACCTCTCAAGAGCTGTGGGGGCACAAAAGCTCCGAGTACACACAAAACACTTCCTCCAAATGGTAAGATCTGTAAGTTGGGAAGAGTTATGGACTTCTTAGGCTTTCCCTAGATGTTTTGACCCTGCATAAACAGCAGTGACCTCCAACCCTGCCGTTCTAAGCGGCTGTCCTTCTGGGGAAAGGAAGATAGGAAGGGCAACAATGCTCCCAACAGAGGCACCAGCTAATGACACCCTCCAGGGTTTCTTTCCAACAGCAAGGGCAATGATCAAGCACAATCTAACCACACAATCTAACATCAGTACTTCTGTTCCTTCCCCCTGCGAGACAAACAAACCCCAACAGCAACTCTGGGCAGCTCAAATTAACTTTTTTCCCCCGAGTCCCTGAAACGAAACATGGTCCAACTGCTCTTTCTTCTTTATATCAGCAACTCCTTTGGCTTGCAAAAGTCTCTGCTTGGACCTGCTCCATGTTGGAGCCAAGAGAGAAGTCCTGTTAGCATGAATGCCGCCTCTCCAGGATCCTGCAGAAAGCCCTCTCCCCGGAGCAGGAGGAGGGGATAGTCTGATGTTCATAGAAAGAGAAAAAAAGCTGCTTCCCATCCCAGGTGCAGATGGGGTGGGATAGGAAGCATTGTTCTGGAACTGGCACATCACAGCCAGCCAAGAGGCAAAATTATTCCTGCCACGTTACTAGTGATCAGAAAAACAAACAGTAACCCGTAAAACCTGGTTTTGAGCTAAATCCAATTATTGACAGAAAGCAGTCAGTCTCCTCAAAGCTTTTCAGCTTCCTCTCAGGCTTTCCTCCTGATCCCCTCCTCATCCATGCCCCAGACACCTACCACCGGCCTTGGATGTTCCATGAATTCTGCACATGGCTGATGGACAAGGCATTTAACACCTCAAAAGAAGAAGATAATCTTTTCCTTACAGTTAACCCAATCTTGGTTGAGTCTTTAGGAGTGACAAGATGTAAATAGATAGCACAAGTTAAAGAAGGACAATAATCATTAGCCAAGGCCCTGAGACTGATGTGCACCTGGGCCCTCTGGCAGAGCCACACTTCCAGAACAGCTCTCTGGAGCTTTCTTATCCTTCCCAACACTCAGGGAAGTGACTGACGGGGCACGTTATCCCATAGCTTACCGAGCGTCTGCTGGTTGCGGACCCCACCTATGACCACGCAGATCTCCGCAGGAACATCTCCTGGCCCATCTTTAATGTTCTTCTTGGAATCTTTGGTGTCATCCTGCCAGATCACCTCTTCGATGTAGTCATCTGGTACTTCTGTTTTCACTTTCACCTCAGTCATCATTCCAGCCTCCTCACTGGGCGAGGACTGAGATGTCACCGAGTCGGAGCCCTCCGCTTTCGGGCTCCGCGGGCTCCTCTTCAAACACTCCCTGAATGGGGGAAAAAGAGGAGAAACTATGAATTCTCATTGTTAAGCACTCGCCCTCTCATCACTAGGACACCATTAAAGGTACTTTCTTTTAATGCTATTTATTTTAAATGCATAAGGGTAGGTATGTGTGTCTGTCAAAATTCAACCAGAACACAGTAATAAAACCATTTGCAAGTAACTAAGATAATGTTAATCACCACAACGAGCAGTGGCAGCCGCACAGAAACTGAGCCACTGAACAAAAGCAAAGAAATTCAGCTGGTCCCCAGCAGGCCAGGAGCACAACTCCAGCAGTCCTAGTGTCGAATAGTGCACCACGACTTGTCCGTACACACACAGGGAACGCCATGTGCTCCTGACACTGTCAATTTGGAGCGCTCTCTGTCCTTCCACACTTCTCCATGGGTTTATCCACCATCAGATCCTCACTATTAACAGTTCTGAGCAATCCAGCTCTCATTCCATGGTTTCCTTAAGGTCATTTAATGACAGGGTGATGACCAAAGGGATCACAGCAAGAATAATGACCTGAGGGAGACTGCTATGTTATGGACAGATTCTGGTACCAAAGATCATGGAGAAAGCACAATGGATGGGCAAAGGCAGAGGGAAGAAGGGAGGGGTCCAGTGCCTTTAGAAACAGATGATGGAAATAGCATGTGTGTTCTTCTTGGAAAGAGAGAAAGTTGGAAATTCAATCTAAATAAATAAATGTTCAAAACGCTCTAGGAAAGGGAAAGAAAATGGACACTTCAAAGCTGTAAAGCAACATCCATGAATGCTGCGATGGCAAAAAGCAGAACGAGTTTGAGCCTGACAGACAGGAAAACCAAGTTAAAGTGTGTCTTCTCTTCCAATCACACCATCCCACCACTCATTATGGGCTCCCTGCTTTTAAGACTGGTTAGAAAAATATTCCAACATGCAATGCAAAGATAAAACAATCATGTGCTCAGTCTTTGCAGGAATCAGAAGAACTATACAGCAACAGCTTGGAGGACCCAGGAAGAGACTTTAAAGACTGTGACACACATAGAGTCATGTAAACACTGGGAGCAGCCAAAAGTGTTTGAAAACCCTTTAAAGCCCAAGTAACAGAACGATAGAATCATGGAATGGTTTGGGTTGTAAGGGATCTCAAAGACCATCCAGTTCCACCCCCTGCCATGGGCAGGGACACCTCCCATTGTACCCGGTTGCTCCAAGCCCCATCCAGCCCGGCCTTGAACCCCTCCAGGGATGGGGCAGCCACCACTGCTTTGGGCAACCTGGGCCAGGGCCTCTCTACTCACACAGCAAAACATGTGTAAGATCTCATCTCAATCTCCCCTCTTTCTGCTCAGAACTGTCCCCTCACGTCCTATCCCTGCACTCCTTGATCCAGAGTCCCTCCCCAGCTTTCCTGGAGCCTCTTTCAGGACTGGAAGCTGCTCTAAGGTCTCCCTAGAGCCTTCTCTAAGGTCTCCCTAGAGCCTTCTCTTCTCCAGGCTGAATAACCCCAGCCCTCTCAGCCTCTCCTCATACAGGAGGTGCTTCAGCCCCTGGATCATCTCCATGGCCTCCTCTGGATTTGCTCCAACAGCTCCATGCCCTTCCCATGCCGAGGACTCCAGAACTGAACACAGAGCTCCAGATGAGGTCTCATGAAAGTCAAAGGGCAGAATCCCCTCCTCAACCTACTGGTCCCACTGCTTTGGATGCAGCTCAGAAGTGAAAAACAGGCTGAATAAGAGTCATTAGACCATTTGATAATGGAAGAGAAGGAAATCCCATTGGAACATCACAGAATGTGAGAGGAAAGTATGAATTAAAATGTTAGAAAACTTAACACCTGCACTAGTTTCTGGTACTGGTTATGGAGCTGGTTGAGAAATCACAGTGCTGCAAGGTCAGGTTGCCCCATGGACAACCCTGGGAGGATGGAGAGAAGTGGCTGAATGAAGAGAACAATCTTCTGCAATAACCATGGCACAATCTCCTCCATGGACACTGAGCTGCTATTTCAAAATGGGTCAGTCACATCACATCACCAGATATTTTAATATTCATCCTTTTATTCTCGTTATGGAATGAAACGTACAATGAATTGCCCTACACAGAGGGAATTAGCCTGGACCTGCCTCCTCGCTCCTCCCAGTCCCCTCACACATCATCACCCCATGCTCCCAAAATCACACTGGGCTTTTGCAAGTGAGAAAGATGAATTAGGACCGAGAAAACGTCGCTGAAAGCTGGACAGTCTTTATGGTAATATTATTGGATGTCCAAAAGGTTCATCAATCTCCATCCACAACATAGCTGAGCATCCATTCCACAGCCAAGGGAAAGGCAGAAGCCAGGAGTGCAAGAAGAAAACATACAGCAATTGGAAAATGGTGGGATTCATTGTGAATCAATCAAATTAAGAAGATTTGAAATGCAAAACAGTGACCAAGTCAGCAAAACCCATGAGGGTGGAAGGGAGTAACATCCCTTCTTTGGTGAGGATAGGGAAGGGAGATCAAACCCAATCCAGTAGGATTCCCAGCAGCAGGTCCAAGGAACCCAAAGGAATGGCAGGAAGATGCATCAGGGGAGGGTTAGGTTGGACTTTAGGAGAAGGTTCTTCCCCCAGAGGGTGGTGGAGCACAGGAACAGCTCTCAGGGAAACCTGACAATGTTCCAGCAGCACTGGTCAACGCCGTCAGCCCCACGGTGTGAGTGCTGGGGTTATTCAGGCAGAAGGTGAAGTGGTCAGAGAAAGGCAGCTCTGCAGCTAATGTGAAGGTCAAAGGCCACAGTTATAGAAGCTACGGCAACACACACTTGCCACTCCTACACAAAAAGCCATAAAACATTAATGCAGGTGCCAAGTGATGTGGAATTCAGTGTACCCACGAACAGCATCCACGCCTCAGTTGATGCCAGCAGTCCAGTTACACAGCAGCCACAGAGTCATGCTCTGACCTAAAGAACGACTGCAATTTTCAGATAAACACGCTGAAGATCCAGTAAGGAGGTGATTTTCTCCCCATATGAAGCCGTGGGGAAGCCAGTCCCAGAGCTGTGGATGGACTGAGCGCTGTTATTAAAAGGTGATAAGAAAAGCTGGAGAGAGTTCAAACAAGAGGCACTGAAAAGATTTTGAGACTAGGAAAAAATACTTTCTGTCTTTCCAAGACCAAATAACTTCAATCTGTTCCTGATGCCAAAAGGAAGGCTTAAGAGATGATTTGATTGCAGCATATTATGATCTTCTTGGGGAGAAAATGCTGCCTTTCCTTAATTCAGCAGGGAAGAGTGGTATATGACCTCATCACTGGAGGCTGGAACCAGCTGAAACGAGGCATAAAATACAAGCACGGATGGTGGTCCACAGGAACAACTGTTTTCAAATGGGCATGCTCAGGGAGAACAGATCTCTCCAAGTCTTTAAAACCAGGGAATCCATATCTCTCTGGCGCTGAGTTACGGGGCTCTGCACAGATGGGCATGGGCCAGACAGTGGCCTAAAGCTGCAGGAATATATGAACGATTAGAGCAGAGCAATCAACGCTCAAAATCTTGGCACTTCACACACAGACCTTCTGCATCCATCTCTGCCAAGAAAGTACCTTCCCAGCTGGGCTGCCTGCTCTTCATGGGGAGCTACCCGTGCAAAAGACCTCATTGCTCTCTGTAACTACCTGAAAGGAGGTTGTAGAGAGGAGGGTGATGGCCTCTTCTCCCAAGGACAAGAGGGAACGGCCTCAAGCTCCACCAGGGAGCTCCTACTTTTCCTGCACACAGAGAACATCTTCCTCATCTTCATTCTTGCAGCACCCAAAAGACTGAGGAACACAGGAGAACCGGTCTGAAGAGTACAAAACGAGATCCTGACAGGCAACGGGATTGACTCTTGCCAGTAGTGGCAGAGAGAGTGGTCCCCAACAGTTCAGCATCACAATGACCATCACTCACCTGGTCACCGACAGCTCAATCTCTCATCTTGCTTGGACACTGCAACCAAAAAGCTCCTCAAGCATGATGGTGGGTCCCTTTCCTGCCCAGGAGGTGCAGGGCTCACAGAGCTGCTGCTGCCAATGGTAAAGCATCCAGCAGAGCCATGCTGAAACCTCTGGGGCAGGTCCAAGCTCTCAAAAAACTCCCTCCATGCCTCTGCTAGCGCTTTGGAGAGAAGGCGGTGGCAGCAGTGGTGGAAGACAGCTCTCCTAGAAAGAACCAGCGTCACTTTCTTCTGGTCCCATCTGAGATCCAACCAGTGTTCCCATGACTGGATCAAAACTAGGATCAGTCCGGGCTTCTTGAGTCTGGTGCTCGGTTACCCAATCTGCTGAGGGAATGCTGTGCCAACACGGGTGTGATTGTCCCCTGGGTGCAGGGGGAGCTGGGCTGAAGGAACGATCCCCATGCGACAGCAGAGTTTGCAGCCTCCTGGTTTGACTAAGGAACTTTACCAACACCATGGAACAAACTGGGAAAGAAAAGGATGTTACTGACACTGGAAAACTCCAGACAGGTTGGAGAGGGGTACACACACAGCCACAGAACTGGGTTCCACTCAGGAGACAGCATTCACCACATCTCCAGTAAGCAGAGGATTAAGCCAGGAGGGAATGCACTCATCCAAGAGAGGTGATCCAGTAAAACATCATTTTCCTACCACTCCTTTGTTCCTCAGATGTTTCATCCCTTGCAAGCCCATGATACAACACCTCACAGAATCACCAGGTTGGAAAAGACCCACAGGATCATCAAGTCCAACCATTCCCATCAATCACTAAACCACGTCCCTCAGCACCTCATCCATCCATCTTTGAAATGCCTCTGATTCCACCACCTCCCTCGGTAGCCTCTGCCAGTGCCCAAGGATCCTTTCCATGATCCCCTGGCACAGTTTGAAGCCATTCCCTCTTGTCCTGTCCCCCATCACTTGGGAGGAGAGCCCAGCTCCCTCCTCTCCACAACCTCCTTTCAGATTAGCAATAAGGTCTCTCAGCCTTCTCTTCTCCAGGCTAAACAACCCCAGCTCCCTCAGCCACTCCTTGTAAGACTCGTTCTCCAGCCCCTTCACCAGCTTTCCCCAGCACCAGCTGGACATGCTCCAGAGCCTCAACATCCTTCTTATGGTGAGGGGCCCAGAACCTGCTCAGTTCTCTGCAAAATTTTGCCTCCTCTGCTTCTGAGCAGCTCAAAAAGCCTCCAGTTAGAGAGGAGGACAAAGCAGTAGCAGATCCAGAACACACTTCTCCAGAAATTCTCCCCAAGAGCCATGGTGATGGAGAGCATGTTGCCCCAGCACCACTCTGTCCAAACCTGTTCCTGCTGTTTCTCCTCTGCTTCCAGCACCACCAGAGCTGATGCACAACTGCCAGGAAGGTGTCAGAAAGAAGATGAGTAAGAACAGGGTTGAATATTCAGTTGTGCAGATCCCAAGGCTGGAAGCAAGCTTGGATGGGGGCATGCAGAGAGAAGAAAACAATGCAGCTTCTGGGATGTCAGTCAAATATTGGTGCTTGGTCTTGGAAGCAGAAGTGCTCCCCAACACAAAATGAGAAAAAACACGTCTCTGAGGGACAGAGCTCTTGCCATCTTAACAGAAGAGATCAGCCCCATCTTCTTCGTCCCACAAGGGAACACATTGGTAGCAGTGACGTGGTTTGAGCCTCCACACGGTGGAGACAGCAGCACAGGAGGAGTGAGGGAGAACCCGCCATGAGTCAGATCCCACTCCTGGGTACATGCACCCCATCCCTCCCGTGGTGGATCTGAATGCAGTCCCCAGCCTCAGGACATCACTTTTGTGGGTGAAACAATGTAATTTTATAGTGTTTAAAGCTGCAGTTTCCTCTGCAGGTCCAACCCACATTTACCATCCACAGCACAATGCTCTCTGGGAAGAGGACATTCTTCAAAGCTCTGTTTGCACGGGACAAACACTTCTCAGACAGATCACACCAGAAATCAGCAGAGCGTACACGCACATCTGGCTCAGACCCCACCTCCTTCCACAGGGTGCATCTAACTTTTTCTCTGTCTTTCAGCTTTCCTGGGCAACAGCACCCTCCTCTACCCTTTATCATCTTGTCTTTACTGCATTGTGGAGCTTAGTAATCCAAGAGGAGAGGAAGCAGGAGCCTTGGGATCATCCGCTGCTCACATCCTCACCCAGGGGCATGTCTGGTTGCTCCTACAGGTAGGCACTGCTTCCCTTGCCAGAAGACAATCCATGGCTTTTAAACATTAAAGAGGCAAACAAACACTGCACTTGCACGCATCACTCCTGACTAAGTAGGCCACAGAGCCAATTACTGTATTACCAGCACTGCCATCCCACAATGCTCGTTTCAACACCGCTGCCTGCTTTGATCACCAGACTTTCATCTCCCAGTGACGTTACGGCCACTTTCATGTCAAACACAAGCATGTGAAGGCAGAAGAGATTTAAGGAAGCCTCGATGCAGACTCATTGTGGGGAACTGGGAAGGTATGGGTAAAAATGGGTTCCATGACCCATTTAGGTAGAGCTTCCCTTGGCCCTGCACCCATGAGGCTTCATGGATCTCTAGGCTTTAGCACAGCCAAACAATGCAGTAAGAAAATAAGGGGGAGAAAAAAGATTAACAGCTGGGCATGAGCTGACAATGTATGTTCACAGCCCGGAAAGGCAATCGTGTCCTGGGCTGCAGCCAAAGCCGTAGGACCAGCAGGGAGGGAGCCCCTCTCTTCCGCTCTGGTGAGACCCACCTGGAGCTCTGCGTCCAGTTCTGGAGTCCTCAGCACAGGAAGGACATGGAGCTGTCTGAGCGAGTCCAGAGGAGGCCACAGAGATGATCCACGGGCTGGAGCACCTCCCGTACAAGGAGAGGCTGGGAGAATTTGGGTTATGCAGCCTGGAGAGGAGAAGGCTCCACAGAGACTTCAGAGCAGCTTCCAGTCCTGAAAAGGGCTCCAGGAAAGCTGGGGAGAGGCCCTTGATCAAGGAGTGCAGGGACAGGATGAGGGGGAACAGTTTTCAGCTGAAAGAGGGGAGACGGAGATGAGATTTTAGGAAGAAATGTTTTCCTGTGAGAGCAGTGAGGCCCTGGCCCAGGTTGCCCAGAGCAGTGGTGGCTGCCCCATCCATGGAGGGGTTCAAGGCCAGATTGGATGGGGCTCTATGCAAACTGATCTGGTGAACAATGCCCCTGGTCCTGCCGGAGGGTTGGACTGGATGACCTGTGAATGCTTCTTCCAATCCAAACCACTCTATGCTTCTGTAACAAAACAAAGCGCAAGTAACATTTGGGCCATAAAGCTGAGTAGTCTGGATAACGTCTCACTGGCAACCACTACAAGGAGCAACACCAGGGCAATGCAAGGAGCTCTTCCAATCGAAGGACAGAAGGCGACACCTGCCTTCACACCAGTCTACTCTGCAGGATAACACTCTACACAAGGAGCAAGCTACCCCCTTCCAGTCGGTCTCCTGTGCCAGCTGGAAAGGAGGAGAAGGGGGTGCAAAGCCAAGAGCTGCAGCATGGAGCCATGTTCACCTCCGGAGAGGGTCTCGTTCCGCTGTGATGAGCAGAACTGGCAATGACTGAAAGCAAAAGGACCCATCAGGTACTGCAGCCAAAAGAAAGTCGCGTTTGCAGTTTGTTTTTTTCTAATCTGGAGTAGCATTCTCATAAATAATGAAAGTGACTAAAAGCTACTTAAAAAACACGCACTCCTCCTTTCTGAAAGAAGGAGAAAAAAAAAAACCCCAATTATAAAAGGACATTTCTCCCAGCTAGGAATAATTTGTCATGTAATTCTCTGAAGACAGCAACAGAAACACACGTGCTCTGTGCTCCCTTTGAGTGATCTGTGATTACATTCGTACTCAAATGCCTCCTAATGAGGCTATTTTTATAGTACACATCCTGCCGAGCTTTTGGGGAGGGGCAAAGTGAGATCAGTGGAGACTCACTCTTCAACGTCAGCTCCTGCGTATTTTCTCCTCAAATGGAGACGAAAAGGAAACGAATGTAGAGGAGGACAGATCGCTCCAAACCAGCACCTACAAACAGAGCACTGCCACCCCAGCAGTAAACCTGGAGCATCTTCAGCTTCTTCTGGGAGACCACTCAAGCTGGAAGAACCAGAGACACATCGCCAGTTGGAACCAGAATTGTTTAACATCTTTGCTGCAGACACGGACAGTGGGATTCAGGACACCCTCAGCAAGTATGCTGACGACACCAAGCTGTGTGACACTGTTGATGTGCTGGAGGGAAGGGAAGCCACCTAGAGAAACCTGGACAGACTTAAGAGGTGGGCCCACGCACAATTCATGGAGTTTAACAAGGCCCTACAGACTGTGCCCCACAGGCAAATTACAGACTGTGTGGAGAACGGATTGGGAGCATCCCTGAAGAGAAGGACTTGGGGTGCTGGTGGATGAGAAGCTGGACCTGAGCTGGCAATGGGCGCTTCTAGCCCAGAAACCAACCGTGTCCTGGGCTGCATCCAAAGCAGTGGGATCAGGAGGGTAAGAGAGGGGATTCTGCCCCTCTGCTTGGTGCTGGTGAGACCTCACCTGGAGCGGGGTCCTCAGCACGGGAACATGAAGCTGTTGGGAGTGGGTCCAGAGGAGGCCATGGTGTTGAACCAAAGGCTGGAGCAAGTCACATCTGAGGACAGGCTGGGAGGGTTGGGGTTGTTCAGCCTGGAGAAGAGAAGACTCCAGGGAGACCGCAGAGCAGCTTCCAGTCCTGAAAGGGGCTCCAGGAGAGCTGGGGAGGGGCTCTTGATCAGGGAGTGCAGGGACAGAATGAGAGGAAATGTTTTCGAACGGAAAGAGGGGAGATTGATATGAGATCTTTGGAAGAAATGTTTTGCAGTGAGGGTGGCGAGTTTGGGGCACAACAACCCTAAGCAGAGGTAGAGACTAGGAGAAGCCTGGCTGGAAAGCTGCCAGGAGGAGAAGGACCTGGGGGTGTTGGTTGACAGCGACTGAATATGAGCCAGCAGTGGCCCAGGTGGCCAAGAAGGCCAATGGCATCTTGGCCTGTATCAGAAACGGTGTGACCAGCAGGTCCAGGGAGGTTCTTCTCCCTCTGTACTCGGCACTGGTGAGACCTTTCCTAGAGTCCTGTGTTCAGTTCTGGGCTCCTCACCACCAGAAGGATGTTGAGGCTCTGGAGCGAGTCCAGAGAAGAGCAAGGTGAGGGTGCTGGAGAACAGGCTTTATGAGGAATGGCCTAGAGAGCTGGGGTTGTTTAGCCTGGAGAAGAGGAGACTGAGGGGAGACCTTATTACTCTCTACAACTACCTGACGGGAGGTTGTGGAGAGGAGGGTGCTGGCCTCTTCTCCCAAGTGATGGGGGACAAGACGAGAGGGAATGGCCTCAAGCTCTGCCAGGGGAGATTCAGGCTTGAGATAAGGAAAAAAATCTTCACGGAAAGGGTCGTTAGGCATTGGAACAGTCTGCCCAGGGAGGTGGTTGACTCGCCTTCCCTGGAGGTGTTTAAGGTGAGGGTGGATGAGGTGCTTAGGGGCATGGTTTAGAGATTGGTGGGAATGGTTGGACTCGATGATCCAGTGGGTCTCTTCCAACCTGGTTATTCTGTGATTCTGTAAGGTCCTGGTTCAGGTTGCCCAGAGCAGTGGTGGCTGCCCCATCCCTGGAGGGGTTCGAGGCCAGGTTGGATGGGGCTTGGAGCAACCAGTTCCAGTGGGAGGTGTCCCTGCCCATGGCAGAGGATTGGAACTGGATAGGCTTTAAGGTCTCTTCCAACCCAAACCATTCCATGATTCTATGACTCATGCCTTGATGAGTCCAGGTACATGAGCACCGTGTCGTACACCAGGAGGTAGGCAGGCAGCTTTTTCTTCCCGTGTTATAGCTGAGCACTTTCCTCCTTGTCTCCATGCCTCCTGCTTCAGTTTTCAGATGTTCCCTCACAGACTTGAAAGTCAAACTGACCGACCTACTCATCCAAGCCAGCATGACAGCTCACAGGGACATCCCTCCACAAACATCATCCACAGTTCCAGACAGTGTCTCTTCATAGTGGCTCTCTGGATTTTGACGCTTAAGTGCTGGAGTCATCATCACATTTCTGGATCCCTCCTCTGAGTTATTATTTTCCAAAACAAGTACCATACTTCCAGCGTGGGCTATAAGGCCCCTTCCAAGCCAAACCATTCCAAGATTTTATGATACTAAGGGTGGCCAGCTCTTAAAAATGGAGGTGATAGCTTTAAAAAACCACAAACTACCTCACACATTTGTTGGTGGTGTGGTCTCAGTGCCAAAATCATGGAATCACAGAATAATTAGGGTTAGGAGAGACCTTAAAATCATTCAGTTCCACCCCCTGCCACGGGCAGGGACACCTCCCACTAGATCAGGCTGCCCAAGGCCCCATCCAACTTGGCCTTGAACCCCTCCAGGGATGGGGCAGCCACCACTTCCCTGGGTAACATGTTCCAGTGTCTCACCACCCTCACAGTGAAGAAATTCTTCCTTATATCTGGTCTAAAATCTGGGAAAAAAAACTATAAACAAAGCAGCATCTCTAATTTTTCCAACCATCTTGGTCTACTAAACCACACGGCCTGACAACAAACACCACTTCAGTAGATGTGAGTGGAATTTAATAGCGTGTTCATTCCTCCAGGGATGCTCGGCAACTCCAAATCCTTCAGAAAAGGTAACCTATAGAACCCAACTAGGCTGCTTCTCCTCTAGAAATAAAACATTTAACTACAAATCAGAACAATAGTCAAGAGCTACAAAGAATTCCTAAGGTATTAGCAAAACAAATTCCCTTCAGTCCTTATTAGGAATATCTTGAGGATGGTTTGAAGAGGAAAGTCGAACCAAATATAAAAAAAATTTGGCTTACCCAACAAAAAACAAACGCACACTGTTTGCCAAAAGCAAAAGAATTCCGTCAGATAAAAAATGTGCTGCGCAAATGATGCAGGTTAAATACTAAATTTAAGATGATAATAGAATAGCTGCCAGCGTCTTTAAATTTGCAAGCGTGGAAATGTCAACAGAGACAAAGAAATTCAGGGAAAAATAAAGAGAAGAGATTAAGAGTTTATTCATTATATCAGTGACAGAGCTCCATGGTGTTTAACCAAGAAGTGACTGAGGGGGGACAACTGCCGGCCATGTCCAGAGGTCCCCCAAGACGGCCCAGCCACAAGATGAATGGGATAAAACTAGAATGAGAAAAGATGCACAGAAATGGAGACAGAACCCTTGGGACTGCAAAAATTGCCCTGCTGGAGAGTGATATAAATGAGGTGGCTGATGTCCTGCTGCTGGAGAAATGTGTGCATGTAACATGAACAAGCTGTGAGGCTCTATGCTGTGATCCAAAATGCCCCAAGCTGGCCAGGAGAGAGGGCAACCCAAGGAAACAGTATCATAGAATCACAGAATTATTAAGGTTGGAAAAGACCTCCAAGTTTGTCAACTACAACCATCGACACAAAACCAATATGCCTACTAGACCAGGTCCTGAAGTGCCACATCTACATGTTTTTTGAACCCCTCAAAGGACGGAGACTCCACCACTACCCTGGGCAGCCTCTGCCAGGGCTTCACCACCCTGTCAGTAAAGAAATTTTCCCTAATATCCAACCTAAATCTCCCCTGGCACGATCTGAGGCCATTTCCTCTCATCCTATCACTTGTTCTTTGGGAGAAGAGACCAGCACCCACCTCAGCCCTGTTCTCCCCTCAGCCTCCCCTTCTCCAGGCTAAACAACTCCAGGTCCCCTGAACTCCGGATCCTTTCCAAGCTCCATTCCCTTCCCTAGACAAGCTCCAGTGTCTCAATGACTTCCTCAGAGTGAAGGGCCCAAAACTGAGCCCAGGATTTTTGGTGTGATCTCACCAATACCAAATACAATCTGGGAACTCAGCTTTGCAGAGGAGATTATAGCATCCACGACTCAGTGCTTCACAGCTCCAGAAAGGGACGTTTCTCTACCTCACACCATCTGAATCCACCCGATCCTCTAGTGTTTGGCAAACTGACGTGGATTACACGGAAACACACTTGTCCCAGGACAGCCGGGCTGTGTCTGAGCGCTATCATCTCCATACACGTACATCTGATCTGCTTTCAAGATTTGAGGAAACCTGCCTGGGTTTCCAGCAGCTTCTCTGAGATGGCAGCACAGATCCAAACCATCCACCCCTCCTAAATCAGCCAGAGGGGACTTGTGGGGGGGGTTGTGCTGGTTTGCTGCTTTTTGGATATGGCTGGTGAGAGCCCTACAGAGAGCACTATGGCTTATTAAATACTTCATCTAATTACCAGCAGTTTTCTCTCCTTCTAACCCAGGAGTCTGAAGCTCTTCACACTCTGGGACCAGGTGGCCTTTTAAAGAAACAGGAAACTACTTAGTTTTCCTTCTTAGAAACACTCATCCCTTGGCCTGTCCCCCCAGGGGGTATGGAGTCCTCTCCTAAGGTTTGGAGGAATGTAACTTCCACCTCGGGCACGCAGAGATGTTGTCCTTCCTGAGTGTGCGGGGCCCGTGGAAGATCTGGTGCCATCCCAGGGCAGAGCTTCACTGGGGTTACAGGAGCTGCTAGGGAAGATATGACTGCATAGGACAGACCTAGCAATGTGGGGAGACAAAGATCATAGAATCATAGAATCGCCGGGTTGGAAAAAACCCACCAGATCATCGAGTCTGACCATTCCCATCAACCACTAAACCATGTCCCTCAGCATCTCATCCACCCATCCCTTGAACACCTCCAGGGAAGGTGACTCAACTCCCCTCCCCAGGCAGCCTCTGCCAGTGCCCAATGACCCTTTCTGTGAAAAATTTATTTCAGATTATCTAGTCTGAACTCCCCTGGCACAGCTTGAGGCCATTTCCTCTCGTCCTGTCCCCTGTCACTTGAGAGAAGAGCCCAGCTCCCTCCTCTCCACAACCTCCTTTCAGGTAGTTGTAGAGAGCAATGAGGTCTCCCCTCAGCCTCCTCTTCTCCAGGCTAAACACCCCCAGCTCTCTCAGCCGTTCCTCATAAGGCCTGTTCTCCAGCCCCTTCACCAGCTTCGTTGCTCTTCTCTGGACTCGCTCCAGAGCCTCAACATCCTTCTTGTGGTGAGGGGCCCAGAATTGAACACAGTACTCTAGGAAAGGTCTCACCAGTGCTGAGTCTAGAGGGAGAAGAACCTCTCTGGACCTGCTGGCCACGCTGCTTCTGATCCAAGCCAAGATGCCATTGGCCTTCTTGGCCACCTGGGCCACTGCTGGCTCATGTTCAGTTGCTGTCAACCAACACCCCCAGGTCCCTCTCCTCCAGGCAGCTTTCCAGCCAGGCTTCTCCTAGTCTGTAGCTGCACAGGGTTGTTGTGCCCCAGGTGCAGGACCTGGCATTTGGCCATGTTAAACCTCCTGCCATTGGTCTCAGCCCAGCAGTCCAGCCTGTTCAGATCCCTAAAGATCCCTAAGATGCCATCAGCAAGGCTGGAGAATGATGGACAGTGAAGGGTGATGAAAGAAAGTAGGTGCAACAACTTCTCAACACCTTCCCTTCCACATGGAAAGTCGTCTCAAAGACTGACATGACCAGGCCACCTAAATGCCAAGTCTTGGTCTGGGAAACTGGGGAAAACCACACCATACCAGATGGGAAACCTTCATGTCCCAGCCTAACGGAGCAACTGGAGAGGCTCAGGCCAACACAGCACCCTGTCTTCCTCCAGGTCAGCACCGCACAGCCCTTCAGCTGGACCTCCGACTCCAGGAGACCTCCCACCCTCTTTGGGACCTCTACCATAGTGCTCTTAACGCTGCAATAAAGATCAGACCCATTTGTGTCTCACAGCCCCAGCAGGGCTGGGATTTTCCCTCTGTTCCGGGAGCAGAGCAGCTTTCCTGCATCTGTGCTGCAAGAGGACCCGACTGGTGACAGCCCCGACGCGGGCTCAGCTTCCAGCTGGCTCCATTCCCTCCGCAAACAGATGCGGTTCCTAGAGCAGGGTCTGATTTATTCAGCGGGAGTCTCGCACATTAAGTGTAGTTAAGTCTGAAAACAAATCTAATGACTTTAAAATAAATAGCCAACGGAGGACTTGAGACTAAAATCCCTCCTTCCTCTGACACCCACCACATAAACAATAATAATTATAGACAACCGTGCCTAACACATGGCTACGCAAGGCTCTGGTGACCAGGAAAAGCACACGCTGCTTGTCAGACATAATTGCACATTTGGTTTTTCAATTATTTCTTGTCAAGATGCAAAGCCCACCATCTCAACACTGACATTAATTACTGCTAATTCATTAGTTCTGCAATGGAGACACTGTTCCCAAACCACCCTCCAGGACACCTCCCACCAGGGAGTGGTACCAAATCTGGCCAACCATGTGCAGAAGGCGCTTCAGAAGAAGGAGGAAACATTCTCATAGACCGCAGGAGGGTGGCGGATCCCCAGGGAACAGGTCTCATCCACACGAGCCCATGGCACCTCCTGACACCACCTTCCAGTTGAGTCACACAACTCCTGGCACTCACTCAAGAACAACTCCTTTTATTTGCTTTTAATTTGCTGCCTTTTAGCTCCGTTGACTTTCTCTTGCAGAAGAAAGAAATAAATCTATGATCTACGTTTTCTGGAGTGTTCAAAAACACATGCAGCTTTCTCTTGTTGTCTCTTAGGTGTCATTTTCTCCAAGGCAAACAGCCCTTTATCTTCCAGCCCCTTAAGGGAAGGTTTTTTCCCTGTGTTCCTAATAATTCTCCTCACCTTTTAGATTTCCCCATTAATAAGCATACGGTGAGGTACAGGAATCAAACACAAGTTGATAAGACAGGAGAAGAACGAGTGTTTTCCACCACCAATTCTCAGCTGCAAAGTGCCACATGCACAGAATCAAGTTATCCTGAAGGCAGCAGATAGGCCTCGTGATAAGATCATAAAACCCTGTGCCTTCAGAGCTTTTGACGTTTACTTGAAACACAATAAAATCAATTCCAGACAATAAATAAATAGAAATAGGATCAACCCAATGCTAGTCACCACATTAAGATGAAGCACGCTGTAGTGAAAAAAAAAGAGAAGCTGCAGGAAGGTAGAGTTGTCCTGGCAACCTTATTTTATGTAAATTAATCATTAAAAGTGTCCTCATAGTTCACAGTTAGTGGGAGTTCCAAGCAGCAAGAACTTTGAAAAGCAGCATCCTTGTGCCTTCAGCCCTAGACACCCCACAGATTTCGTCAAAGCCAAATTTCAACCTTCAGTCATAGAACAGAATCGTGGAATGGTTTGGGTTGGAAGGGACCTCAAAGCCCATCCAGTCCTACCCCTGCCATGGGCAGGGACACCCCCTGCTGGGTCAGGGGTTCCAAGCCCCATCCTACCTGGCCTTGAACACCTCCAGGGATGGGGCAGCCACCAATTCTCTGGGTAGCCTGGACCAGGGCCTCCTCACCCTCACAGTTAATGGTAGAGCTTTCTTGAAATATTAAATATCTATTCCATTTTCATGGGTCATTTCTCTTTTTCTGACCATCTTCCACTCAGTCAGGTAGATGTCAAAGTGGATTTTGTTTCCATTCTCCTGCTGCTTCTCCACACATGTACAAAACATCAGTAATGAAGGCAGGATGTTCTACCAGCCCGACAGGCGCACGGGTACCAGACAGTGCTCAGGAGGATGCTCTGGGGCTTGGCCCCAAGGGCACCTCCAGCACACAGTGGACACCCCACTGGGAGAACCCACTCACCTACCTCCTCTGCAAAACCCTCCAGCCAGAGTTGGTACCAAATTCAGGTAAAAGTCCAAATAAAGAATTTAGGGGAAGAAAGAGATGCCTGGCTTCTGTCCCCTTGCTCCTCAGCCTACGCACAGTTTTCCTTCCAGTGCTTTGTTCAGGCCAATTCCCAGCATCCAAGCAGCGAGCACTGACGGGCCACCCCAAAACCAGGAACAGAAACGTTTTCCTGGTGCTGGCGCTGCTCCCGTCTGCTGCAATCCACACGCCCACCCTTCCAGCCCATCCCAGCAGGCGCCCAGGGCCATTCCATGCCAGGCAGCACCACCGCCACCGCACCAGAACAGCACCAGTAACAAGGGGATTTCGTTCTGCAAGGCCGTGCATAGAGCCAGGGTGCCGGGCAGGAACAGCGCTGTCCTGGTGGGGAGCATTTGGTGCACGCTCAACAGTGGGAGGACCCAAGATCAGAACAATGAAGGAGGATTTTAATATAGAAGGAAGTGTTTCACCTGAGGGATACAACTTCAGCAGAGCTTTCATGTCTCCAGAGAGGGACAGGAGGGTGCTCTGGCAGACGGTGAGTAGAAACAGCATCAATGGCAGAAAGACGGACATGAAATGCAGCTCGAGCCGTGAAGAATGTAGCAGTGTGGGTGCTCGCTGCTCTGCTGCCAAGGGCTGTGGTACCTGAGGAAAATCCTGGTGTCTCAGCAGGGGTTGTTCCAGCTCCTGCCCCACCCAGGGCAATGGCACCAGGCCTGGCAGTGGTGGCCGGCAAACCTCACTTGGATGCCCTGGTGGTGGTCTTGCTTCACACAGATCATGCTAAAGCAGGGACAGTGGCTTCTGCCACACTACCACAGCTTCACAGCTTATGTCAACACAGCATTTGGGATCTGCCCATGCTGCTGTTCCCCTCGCCGAGGCAGAGGATGCAGACAGAGCTGCTGCCAGGACAGGGTGCAGCCCTGTCCATGTTGACTTTATTCCAAGGCAGCCAAACTGATTCTGGTTTTCCGTTGTCCTCTGTGCTGGGATCTCGGCAGTCTCATCAATGAGCTGTGCATTGTCCCATCACACGACGGCATCTCCCTGACTTCCTTACCATCTTCTCCAGCCCTCATGGATGTTTCCAAGCTCCACTGCAGCCCATTCCCCTTCCTGGGCCATGTGTTCCCCTCCCTGGTGCATCACTCCCATTTCCAGCCTTGCATCTCTCATCTCCAACATCTCTACCTACTTTTACCACAAAAGCTTTTAAACTAAGGAGAGGACTTTGCCACTTTGCTTATGGATGGCTGACAACCAGGAACAAGCTTCGAGTGCACACTGGACCAGGTAAAATCAAATGACGCCAAAAGCACACTTTGCCCCCAGCTCCCACCAGCCCCCTGCATCGCTGGTGCTGTGCAGAGGAGATCCTTCTGAAAGGAATATGTGCTTGGCCAATGAAGGAAAGCTCTCCTTTCTTCCACGCTTTCACAGCTCTGGACATACTCCACCAGAGAGAGATTGGAGAAGAACACTTGGAGATGTTCAAGGCCTGGTTGGATGGGGCTGTGAGCAATCAGATCGAGTGGGAGGTGTCTCTGCCCTAGGAAAGGAGGTGGAACTGGATGGGCTTCAAGTTCACTTCCAACCCAAACTATTCAATGATTCTAAGGACCAGGAAGCACGATTTCCAATGCTTCTCAGCACACTCAGCAAGGGAAGGTGCCATCAGCATCACCAGGAGATGGAGAAGCCACAGCACAGGGTAGACACAACCTCATCACCTCCCTCCCCTTTGTGACGGGCTTTCCTCTTGCTGCTCGTGCCAGGCTGCTCAATTCCTTCCCGTATGGCACAGGGCTGCTGGGACACGCTGGCTGCGGGGCAGCTGCACACCATGGGCACCCTCCCCATCGGGTGGCACTGGCCAGGACACCTGGAGCAGAGCGCCCGGTGTGAGACTGGACAGGTCCTGCATCCACCAGAGCAGGAGCAGAAGAGGGATCTCATACCTGGAACAGGAGGTTGGGTTGGTGGAACAACCCCTCCATTCCTGCCGCACAAGAGCAGCGAGCACTGCACCCATGGCTGCAGCACAGCACAAGGGCTCCATCCAGGGATCTCATCCTGCAATGGTCTCTGCAGCTCAGCACAGGCACGAGGCTGGTGGGACTCAGCCGTATCACCCCGCACTACATGCAAACCATGTCTCCTCACACCCCCAAAGCAAAAACCAGTCTTCCTGCAACCAGTTTGTTAGCAAAATCCAAAGATGGGTGCATGGACACTGCACTCCAACAGTTCCCAACTCACCCTCTTGTGCGGTCGCCCTACACTACCCATCCCTGAGACAGGGAGCTGCATCTGAGCAGAAGTCCATCTGCCCACCACATCCCATCCCAGCAGAAGAAAGCATCCACCTACCTGCTGGAAGAGCTCCTCCGCCCGCTGCTGTTGCTCTCGTCGGCCTACGGAGGCAAAAGACACCAAAAATGGTTAGGATGGGAAAGGCAAAATGGTCTCCAAACCCTCCACTGCATCCAGAACACCTTGAGTTTGCCCACTCCAAATTTCACACAAGTGCTGTGCTCGGTGTTGGTGAACACACAGTTCACTGAAACCCAAGAGGCCAAGGCAGGAATTGGGAAACAGCCCTACAACAGAGGAGAATTTCTGAGTAGATCCTCTCCGGTCACTCACATGCCATTGTTTTATTCTGCTTTACAAAAGTTAAAATTAAACATCACCATATACATTATTTGAAGAAGGGAAATCAGGCAGAATGAGACAAATTCAACACCGAGATGGCCTCGCTCCTGGATTTGAGGGACAGTTCCAGTCGCCTCCCTTCATTAGCAAGGAATTGCCTAATTGACCCCCTCAAGGATGTGAGAAGGGATGGGTTGGAGCCACCTGGTTCTTCTCCGCTCCATCTCCTCCACCCCACTCTCTGCTACGAGACTTCCTTGGAAAGCCGAGTTACTGTATTGAGAGACCTCAGCCCAGGAAAGACATGGAGCTGTTGGAATGAGTCCAGAAGAGATGATCTGAGTGCTGGAGCACCTCATATGAGGACAGGATGGGAGAGGGGGTTGTTCAGCCTGGAGAAAAGAAGGCTCCAGGAAGACCTTAGAGCAGTTTCCAGGACTGAACGGGGCTCCAGGAAAGCTGGGGAGAGGGTCTTGATCAGGGAATGCAGGGATTAGTGGCAGATGGAAACGGATGGACTTGATGATCCAAGAGGTCTTTTCCAACCTGGTGATTCTACGATTCTATGAATCTACGGTAGGATGATGGGGAACAGTTTTGAGCTGAAAGAAATGAGATTGAGATGAGATGTGAGGAAGAAGTGTTTTCACAGTGAGGGTGGGGAGGCCCTGGCTCAGGTTGCCCCAGAGAAGCCATGGCTGCCCCATCCCTGGAGGGGTTCAAGGCCAGGTTGGATGGGGCTGGGAGCCCCTGATCCAGTGGGAGGTGTCCCTGCCCATGGCAGGGGGGTAGAACTGGATGGGCTTCAACACATCTTTCGACCCAAACCATTCTGTGATTCCATGAAAGACAACATTATTCCAAACCCAGAAATTTTTATTTCTGAATTTGTGCAAACACGAGTTAAGCGATATTGGCTGCGTTTCACATTTTGTGCAAATGGCAGAACCGGGCGATTCGTGTGCAGCAGGACGGGGGCCAGCCGACGATTTCGATAAAATAAACCCTTTTTTAATTTAAATGCTAATGTACTGAATTAAAATTTAATAACTGAGGAAATTGAAAAGCCGAGCAGGAATATTGGAAATAAATCCAAGCAGAAACAGCTGAAATTAAAAATTCTAGAGAGTGGGAGGATGGCAGCAAAGCTGTCTGATATGATTATATTTTTTTTATTTTTTGCAGAACGAAGGGGGGAAGGAAAAAAAAACCCTCCCTTTGGCTGTAGGGCAGTAAATCGAGAGTGCTGTGATTTATTGCTCAATTTTCCTGAGGGAAAAAGGCTTTCTTTCATGCTGAAATATTTCATAAATTTCAAGCCAGCATAAATTCTTAATTTAAAAGTTATGGAGGTCACATTTAGTGCACTGGTGCAATTCGGGAATCTTAAAGGAATAGCAACCAAAAAATCACTATTTGATTTCAATTCTTTTTTTAATTTTATGAGTAAAATTTTTGTTCAAAGGGATTCTATGAGTTACACAAAGCTGAAACGCGGCCTGGCTTCCAAAGTTTTAAGAAACCCGCTGGAAATGAAGAGATAAAAATCTAATTCAATTATGACCATAAAATCACAGAACAGTTTGGGTTGGAAGGGACCTCAAAGCCCATCCAGTCCCACCCCTGCCATGGGCAGGGACACCTCCCACTGGATCAGGGGCTCCAAGCCCCATCCAACCTGGCCTTGAACCCCTCCAGGGATGGGGCAGCCACCACTGCTCTGGGCAGCCTGGACCAGGGCCTCCCCACCCTCACAGCAAAACATTTCTTTCCAAGACCTCATCTCAATCTCCCCTCTTTCTGCTCAAAACCATTCCCCATCATCCTATCCCTGCACTCCCTGATCAAGAGCCCCTCTCCAGCTTTCCTAGAGCACCTTCCAGCACTGGAAGCTGCTCTAAGGTCTCCCTGGAGCCTTCTCTTCTCCAGGCTGAACAACCTCCTCTCCCACTGTGTCCTCATATGAGAGGTGCTCCAGACCTCAGATCATCTCCTCTGGCCTCCTCTGGACTTGCTCCAACAGCTCCACGTCCTTCCAGTGCTCAGAACTCCAGGACTGAGCCACAAACTGAATTATAAAAAGGTATTTTTTTATATTATTAATATTGTTGGCCACTTGAGGAATTTCTATTCAAAAATTTTCTCCTTCCCTTGCCTGGGAAAAGCCAGGAGGAGGAGATGACAGTGTAATTGCTCCTGTTAGATCTCCAGTCTTTTGTGAGCGCTGATATGTTCATTTGTTATGCAGCTGTTCCGTACAGAAAGGATGTCGGAGCACCCATAATTCAAAGCAATCAATCAAAAATTAATGATTTGTCATGCTTACACACTGAAAATAAAAAAAAAAAAAAAATAGCTTTATGGGTTCCTGCAACTGGGAGATTGCTCAAAGCTTGGGGGCATTTTCTAGAAGATTGGATCCCTGTGTCCAAAAAAAAGAAGACTTAATATCCAGAAACCCTGCAGGGTGATGGGGCATCGGCTCTACTGAACCCTCCAAGCCAGGGGACATGGCAATTCCCTCCATGCAGAGCTTTCAGCAAAACCAACCACGAGTGCCCTCCCAGCCACATTCTTCAAATTGCCCAAGAACCAGAACTCTAATTCCAGGTGAAAAACACCCGTGAAAAATAAAGGTCGCCCAGACAAGTGAAAGCTGTAAAGAAACAAAGACACAGCTTCAACTTTGCCTTCACACAGGCGCAGCTGCATAGTCTGCAGAACCATCCCAGCCACACCAACCACCACCTAAGTATCTCCAAAACTTAAATAATTTCACAGAATCATGGAATCATTAAAGTTGGAAAAGACCTCTAACTTCATCCAGCCCAACCCTCAGCCCAATCTCACCGTGCCTGCTAAACCGTGTCCCGAAGTGCCACATCTATACTTTTTTTGAATCCCTTCATGGAGAATCTACCAGTGCCCTGAGTAGCCCCTGCCAGGGCTTCACCACTCTTCCAATAAAGAAATTTTCCTCAGTATTCAATCTAACCCTCACCTGGCACAACCTGAGGCCATTTCTTGTCATCCCATCCCTTGTTCCTTAGGAGGAGAGACCAGCACCAACCTCGCCACAACCTCTTTTCCAGCAGCTGCAGAGAGTGACAAGGTCTCCTCTGAGCTTTACCTTCTCCAGGCTAAACAGCCCAGGTCCCTCAGCTGCTCCCAGAACCCCTGGGCTCCAGCCCCTTCCCCAGCTTCACTCCCCTTCTCCAGACACCCTCCAGCCCCTCAAAGTCTTTCTTGTAGTGAGGGGCACAAATCCGAGGGGTCCAAAATCTCCATTAGGGAAGCAGGTGGCCACTCTCAACTTTGGGACACTGAGAACACAAAGTCATTCACCCTCCATGTATGCAAGAACTTCTTAAGATATAAATTTCTTTGAAGAATGTGTTGCATGGGGATCATGATCCCAACACAATGCGTGTCAACGTCCCAGTGCCATTTCTCATTCCAGCTTACGCACCAGTGCCAGCTGGTGCCTCTGGGTGATGTACCAGTCCACCTAACCAGGTGTTAATCACACCTGTAATTCTCTCAGTGTCCCATTTCATATCTGAATTTGTATTTGAGCAAACGAATTGCTGGAAAGAAATCACGTGGTGATCGCAACCTCTGTGCTTGCCAACCATTACAGACCAGCTGCTCAGCTCCTTCTGGGGTTGATCCACATTTCTATTATTCAATTCTCTTTTTACTCACCTTCACCATATTATGTCTGCTTTATTCCTTTTATTTTACAGAAAGCCCGCCTGGAATCAAACCTAACGGGATGATGCCTTTTGAAGGCCACACTATTATCAGACAATCACAGAATCGCGGAATGGTTTGGGTCAGAATGGTCCTTAAAAGCCCACCCAGTCCCACCCCTGCCATGGGCAGGGACACCTCCCACTGGATCAGGGGCTCCAAGCCCCATCCAACCTGGCCTTGAACACCTCCAGGGATGGGGCAGCCACCCCTGCTCTGGGCAACCTGAGCCAGGGCCTCCCCACCCTCACAGCTAAACATTTGTGCCTAAGATCTCACCTCAATCTCCCCTCTTGCAGCTTAAAACCATTCCCTCTCATCCTGTCCCTGCTCTCCCTGATCCATAGCCCCTCTCCAGCTTTCCTGGAGCCACTTTCAGTACTGGAAGCTGCTCTAAGGTCTCCCTGGAGCCTTCTCTTCTCCAGGCTGAACAACCTCAACTCTCTCAGCCTATCCTCGTACAGGAGGTGCTCCAGCCCTCAGATCATCTCTGTGGCTTCCTCTGAATTCGCTCAAACAGCTCCATGTCCTTCCTGTGCTGAGGACTCCAGAACTGGATGCAGAGTTCCAGGTTTGGTCTCACCAGAGCAGAGCAGAGGGGCAGAACCCCTCCCTCGCTTGCTGGTCTCACAGCTCCGGATGCAGCTCAGGACGTGTTTGGCTTTTGTGCTGTGAGCACCTACTGCCAGCTCATGTTGAGCTTCTCATCCACCACCACTTCTAATTAATCCCTTTAAAACAGTGCATAAAACAGTGCATTTAAATTCTTTAAAAAGTGGTAGTTAAGATCTACAAATCTCCTACGTGAGTCGAAGTGCTGGCAATCAACATTTAACCAGCAACCAGAATGGGCTGAAAAGAGTCAGAGCAGCTTTTTATCAAGTGGCACTTTGGGAAGGACAGAGAGAAATCTCCAATTTCCCCCAGACAAATTAATTTGGTGACCTGTTCTAACAGAGAAAGCAGGGGCGCAGAGTTTGCATCCACGAGCATGGACACAGGACTCCCAAACGCAGGCAGGATGATCAGCCTGAAAATCCCTCCTATAAAATAATTTACAATTCCAGCTATAATTCCCTAAAGCTGCTTTTGTACGCACCGGGTGCGTTATGGGTAGGTTTGTTTAACTAACACTAATAAATATCTATTAAATTAAAATGCACAGAGCAGAAGGTGGTTTTGGGCCACGTGCTCCTCGACTCACAGCTTAAGTGCAAAGTAAATCAAGTGATAAATAAGAAACATATCAGTCAACAACTCTGAACAGGATAAAGTGTCAAAAATGAGTCCGAGCAGATGCAGATCTGACCTGAGAAATGTGTGTTTATAGGAAAAACACCCAATGTTTTAACAGTTGCTGCGAAACAACAAAATAGCTAAAACCCATAAAAACGTTAAATGAGATTTAGGAAGATTTAAGCACAGCCTTTCTGCCTGATTACTTAAATGATGATTAAAAACAATTATTCCTCTCACTCCAAGAAAGATTTTGAGGGGCTGGAGCGCATCCGGAGAAGGAAATGGAGCTGGGGAAGGGTCGGGAGAACAGGGGTTGTGGGAGCAGCTGAGGGACTTGGGGCTGTTTAGCCCAGAGTGGAAGAGTCTGGGGCTTGTTCCATGCTCATCCTTTGTCTCCGATATCCATGAAGGAAGCCTCCACAAAGGGATGACTTTTCCAGCAGGGAACATGTTCATTCCTTGTGCTGGAGGAATGTGCTCCCTATTTCCCCAGCTGCAGCTTCCCTTCAAGAAACAACCACAATAATAATAATAAATAGAATAGCTGCAAGGAGGAAACCTGATCTCTATGCCAGGCAACTACTCAGGCTCCATGGCAGAGCCCCAGGAGTGAGGGTCCCTGTCCCCACATGCCCCTTGTGGGGTCTGCAAACCCCCCACATCTTGAACATGGGGCGACCTCGCCAAGCTACGGGCTGGGCTGCAGGCAGCAGCTTTGAAAGACAGAATCATGGCACCATTGAGGCTGGAAACGACCTCTAAGCTCATCCAGTCCAAACATCAGCCCAACATCACTGTGCCTGCTAAACCATGTCCTGAAGTGTCATGGCCACACACTTTTTGAAACCCTCCAGAGATGGAGACTCCACCACTGCCCTTGGCAGCTTCTGCCAGGGCTTCACTGCTCCATAACATAAGAAACTTTCCCCAATATCCAATCTAAACCTCTCCTGGTGCAATGTGAGATCGTTTCCTTTCATCCTATTACTTGTTCTTTGGGAGAAGAGCTCAGCGCCCACCTCCCCACAACATCTGGGAACTGCAGAGAGTGATGAGGTCTCCCCTCAGCCTCCTCCAGGATAAACAGCCTCAGGTCCCTCAGCTGGTCCCCAGAAAGGGTAGTATCAAAATTATTCCTGAACATCTTGGGGAATTTCACTCTTTTACTCAGCCACTAAAAAACAGCGCATGGATGGGCTGAGGTCAGTGCTTCTTCCTGCAGCAATGGGGGAGAATCTGACATGAAAATAAAATCTGAGATTTCTAACCCTTCCAAGAAGAGAACAGCAGGAGAGCTTTCAACTTGAGGTCATGAAAAGAAAAAGGTAGCAACTCCCATTCTAACCGTATGGCGCATGTGCCTCCTGCCAAGCCAGGGAGGAACTTGCTGGTAGTTGAGGATGACAGAGGCACTGATGACGGCTACAAACCAAACACAGGGACATGCACAGGTGATGCTCTGCACCTCCACTACTGGAGCACAGGGACAGCCAAGGCGTGGTGATACCAAATACCCATGGACCACCCTTTGGCATGAAGACCAGCAATCCCTTCTGGGCACTAACACCATGTACAGGAAAGTCTCTGGTGTGAGAGGAAGGCAGTCTTTACTCCAGAGTCTGCCCATTATTTAAACCCAGCTTTAGACGTAATTTACCACTGAGATCCAAAAAGCTCCCCCCATGCAAGTTGCTAAGGTGACTATGACCTCCAGGGACACAATCTGTCCCCAGTGTTCCCAGGTCAGACAGACAAAGCATCCTGGTGCTTGGGGACACAGGGAGCTCATCATTCTCACGCAGCCACTCTGAATCCCGTGTCTGGACCATGTTTGGGCAGACCAAAACTAACAAGGTTTATTAAGCAGTCCCCGCACTCTGATGAGCTCATCCACCACATTTACACATCCAAATAAATCCCTGCTGGAGATGTCTGCTCAGCCTAAAGAGGAATCAGAGAGGTTTCTACATGGGAAAACAGCATCACCTCAGCTTAATCTCGCTGATGGCCAGTCTCACAAAGAGCACGCATAGCAAGGAAGACCTTAAGCCAGGGAACACCAGCAACGAGAGGGAGGGTACAGAATCATAGAATCATTAAGGTTGGCGAAGATCTCGAAGATCATCAACTCCAGCCATCAGCCCAACACCACCATGCTGACTAAACCATGTCCTGAAGTGCAATGTCTACACAGTTTCTAAACCTGCCCAGGACTTCTCCACTGCCCTGGGCAGCCTCTGCCAGTGCTTCACCACTCTTTTAGTAAAGGTATTTTTTCTAATATCCAGTTGCGGGATGGTCATGCTCCAAAGGACTCCCAGGACCTTCCACCATGAGAGAAGCATGGCTGCAGAGACTGCCCTCCAGTCCTGCCCACCAAGGTGTGGAGCAACCTCCCTCTCCCACTGTCTACTAATTAACAGCTAACAACGTTCAGAATGCGTTCAGAGTTCACAGAACCATTGAATTTGGAAAAGACCTCCAAGATCATCAAGTCCAATTTTTAGGCCAACAACACTCTCACCAGCCACCTTCCTGCAGGTTCCCTTTTGCCTTGAAGCCAAAAAATGCCTCCTAAACACTAATGAGAAACAAACACTAACAATGAAACCAGCCAGGAAGTTGCTCAGCCTGACACAAAGGTCAGACTGAGTACCAGATTCCACTGGAAAAGCCAAGATGGGAATGATCCTCTCTGCTCTGTAGCTTCTACTTCTGACTTCACACAGGGGCCCCTCTACATTGATTTCAATTCTCTTTGTATTGGCAGGAGAATGATTTTCCTTTCAATGCCTTTTTGTCTTCCTCGCCTCAGTTTTATCTTGCAAGCAGCAGGACCAGGTTTGCTCCAACTTCTGCTCTTCACTAAAGGGTTCTCAGCACTGGTAGAGGCTGCCCAGGGAGGTGGTGGAGTCCCCACCCCTGGAGGGGTTTAAAAGATGGATAGATGAGGTGCTCAGGGATATGGTTTAGTAGTTGGACAAGTACAGTTGGACTCGATGATCTCAAAGGTCTTTTCCAACCAAACGATTCTATGATTCTATGAACCTCTCCCCAAACTCTTATCTTTGTGGAGAAGGCTGCAGCACAGAGGCCAAAACTGTAAGTAGACAAATAATAATAATAATAACAATAAAAAATCATGATTAAAATCTAGGAATCATCCTTTTTCAGTCTCATTGTGTTTACTTCTCACCTCCTCTTTATTGTCTTCCCATTTTATAATCTTAATTTAATAACTCGGGTGTGTTGTCTGCATCCACCCAATTTCTGACTTGCCTTTAACACGTAATTACGAGTTCTTCTGGAGTTTCCCTGCTGGAAAAGGCACACAGGGGGCCTTGCTAACCAGGAGTGCCCTGCAGACACCAAAATCAGTGAGGCAGGAAACAAATCTATGTCCAAACCCTCACCAGCCTGGCCAGACGCTGAACTGTGCTGGGCTCTTCCCTCTTGACAGGGACAAAAATTGCCTATGAAGGACCCAAGGTTTCGTGTCACCAACCGTTCCCTGCGGCTCGCAATGCTCCAGATCACTGCAGACAGGTTTAAGGGCTGCGAGCACTTCCTTTGAGCTCAGGGAATATTTGTATGAGTAATTTTATGAAGTTGCTGAAAGTACTCGCAGAATCTGTGCTCTGAATTCCAATTTTTCTCCCAGGGAAATCCAAGGAACTGGCACTAACACAAACCAAAGAAAGGGAACATTAAATACATTTTAACCTAAAACCATCAACGTTCCAACAAGTATTAAGAAGCTTCAACCTGACACACCTTTTTTTTCCCCCCAGACAGTCATGAAATTAAAATTATGAATTAAATCACTGCAGCAAATTGGGCTGGACTTAAGGAGTTTCTCTTTGATTATACGCAACCAAAAAGTAATCAAAATATTGTTGTCATCTCGTGTTGCTCAGCGCTCTTCCCACTCCCTTCTTTATGAGAAAAATAATCAAATTGAGGGTGAAGAGGAGAAAAGACATCACTGATTGCTTCTCAACTCTCATCTTCTAAAAGCTGGAAAATAAAAACGACCAGGCAAAACAAGAGCATTATCTGCATTGAGTCTTTGTTTACAGCTGGTTTGAGTTTCCCGGCAAAAGAAACAGCTGGAAATGTTTTTAAGGAATAAATGTATATGGAATGAAACCCGGGGGGGGGGGGGGGGGGGGGGGGATGAGAGGATTGGTTTTTTACCTAGAGGGGAAAAAAAGAGGGGGAGAAGGAGCCAGGCGAGAGCATTGCAGAAACCCACCGGGTTTTTCAGGTTTCCAATTTCACAGGAAACACTCAGGAAATCAGTTTAAAAAAAAAAAAAACATTAGGGGCACTTTTCCAAGTTGATAAAACAAACAGATCCAATGAGCTCTGAGGGCACACGGGAAAGAAACACGTTCAAATATAACTTCTAGAGGGAATCCCATCCATTTCCCTACAGCCACACTGCTGAACACATTGATTCAGGCATTGGTGTGCAGGCTCTGCTCTGAAACGCTGCGTCACATGGGGCTGCCATGGCTTCTCAACACAGGAGCCACCAGGAGCCATCAGGAACCACCCACTCGCAGAGGTTCAGTCCTGCCCTGCTAGAGGATAGGATGCAATGGGAGAAACCTACAAATTGAGAGTAGGATGAGCCACCTCAAAAGCAGAGCGGGCTGGGTGCACGTGGATGGGATCTCATCTCAGCTTGGCTGATGAGAGGCAACCTCAGAAACTGTCTTCTTCACCACTGAAGAACTCATGAGGTGTTCAAGGCCAAGATGGATGGTACTTGGAAGAACCTGATACACTGGGAGGTGTCCCTGCCCATGGCAGTGGCGTGGAATTGGATGGGCTTCTGACCCAAACCATTCTATGATTGCAGTTGACCAGGAACACTTCGCTCTACTCCAAAAGAGTGGGTTTGAGTGGTTGGAGATGTGCAGTAAGGGGAGGTGATGGTCACAGAGTTCAGCATGGGTTTCCAATACAAAAACCAACCAGGAGACACCTCAAGCTCTCAGAAAGCAGGATGTCTAAACCCAAATGCACTCACAGCTGAAGCTGCAACATGGATACTACATGGGAACATCTTCTGTCATTGCTGTCCTGCACTCCCCAGGCAGAGTAAAGCAGACAAGTACCTGAGAGCAAGGTCCCCCACCAGGCACAGGCCCATCTGCATCGTGAGCTGCTGTAGAAGCTCAGATCTGCCCTCTTAAGCATGAAAAAGGATGCTGGGAAACAGGAAGCCAAGCCCAAAAAAACACATTTCCAAACTGGGAGCTTCCCATCTGCCCATGATACCTCCAAGTCCCATTGCCGCTTCTCAGAGTGAGAAGGACACAATCTCACCAGGATCATCCTGCTAGCTCCTTGCAGGAGCCTGTGACCTTCACGAAGCCCCAACGCAAGATATGAGGGGACATTAAAACCAAAAGCAAAACCAAGTCATGTCCAGAACATCCTCAGAGGACCATTCGCATGGCTTAGACAGGCCATGGCACTGTGGACCTCAGAGCCAAGAAGGAGCCCACTGATGAAGCCCTGCTTGGAAAAAGCTTTCATAAGGCTAGATCTTTGCCCTTCAAATCTGCAGAAGCCCACAGGACCTGCTCCAGCTCATGGTGAAGTCATCTGTGTTTCAGTGGGAGTAATGGGATCTCTGGGCAGAGCTGCACATTCTGGAATTGGTTTTCTCTCTTTTATTTTTTTTGGTAAATTTTGGAGAATGCTTTGGATCCTTCCATAATGGATGCATTGGAGGGAATCCAGAGGAGGCCATGAAGATGATCCCAGGGCTGGAGCACCTCCCATAACTGAGGACAGGCTGAGAGAGTTGAGGTTGTTCAGCCTGTAGAAGAGAAAGCTCCAGGGAGACCTCAGAGCAGTTTCGAGTCCTGAGAAGGGCTCCAGGAAAGCCGGGGAGAGGCTCTGGATCAGGGAGCACAGGGATGGAATAAGGGGGAACGGTTTTGAGCAGAAAGAGGGGAGATTGAGATGAGATCTTAGGCAAAAATGTTTTGCTGTGAGGGTGAGGAGGCCCTGGCCCAGGCTGCCCAGAGCAGTGGTGGCTGCCCCATCCCTGGAGGGGATCAAGGCCAGGTTGGATGGAGCTTGGAGCCCCTGATCCAGTGGGAGGTGTCCCTGCCCATGGCAGGGGTGGAACTGGATGGGCTGTGAGGTCCCTTCCAACTCAAACCATCCTATGACTCTATGAAGCAAATATTTACCCTTGGGAGGTTAACTCTGGGGATGGCACCTTCTCGCCCAGTTCTGTGGGACTGGACTTTTTCATAGCATGAAATGGTGGCAATTTTACTTTGGAAAGAGAAAGAAAAAAAGCCAAACCACATCGAACTGAAAATATGAAGGGGGGAGGCATACAGAGCTGGGTCATCTTTTCAAACTTAAAAAAGATGTAATTACAGGGGGCAATTCAGAGAGAGTCCAGTCTGCCTGGGTCCCTCAGAAATGGAAAAAAAAAAAAAAGAAAATAAAGAAAAAAGCAAGACAAAATAGTAAAAATAGAAAAAAAATAGAAAAGGGAGAAATGGCAGAAGTTGAGAAAAAGCAGACTGGAAGTAGAAATCTTAGAAATTCTGCTTGTAAAAGCAGGCCCATCAGCCAACCGCAGAGCCTATAAATATCGCCAGAGCGGCTCCCGAGCAGCAAGAATCAGCAAACAAAGTTCCACAACTGCAAAAACAAAAAGGCAAAAAATCAAAGCCCACAAAAGCCTGGCTGCTCCCAGCAGGGGCGGGAGGGCTCGCCTGCTTCCGGAGGGTGAGGGAACGGGAGAACTGAAGGAAAAGGGAACACAACTTCTCCTGGGTCCCTTCACAGAATCACAGAATAACCAGGTTGGAAGAGACCCACCGGATCATCGAGTCCAACCAAACCTCATCTGCAGCAGAGATCCCGGTCCCACCAAGCCACCACTCCTCCCCCTGCAACAAGCCAACCATCGGCCAAAGGCAGCAGGATGGTGACCCCCAAGCACCACCTCCATGTCCTCTAACCGGGGGCGGCGTTGGGAAGAGGGGGATGTCACCCTGTACCATCAACTTTGGCTTCTGCTGCTCCCAAACCAACATCTCCAAGCCATCAGCCGGCCTAAAGAAATAATTTTTCAAGCAGTTTGCAGAGGACAAACATCACCTGGACCCGACCTGCACGACCTTCACCTCCCTCTGGTCCACGGAGCTGAGATAAATGAGGGCAAATGCTGCAGAGGAATTATTTTCAGCCAAAAGCAGAGTTACAGCAGGAGCAACCGCTGCATGGATCAGTGTCGTTTCTGCTGAGCTGCTCACACAACAGAACCTGACACTCATTTGCAAAAAGTGGAAGTGACACAGCCTGACATTTAAAATTTTCTGATTCACTCAGGCAAAATCTCTGCCCTATTTCTTTCGGGAAGCAAGAACTGCAAGATGTGTTCAAAATCTAAACGAAGCGTTCGCAAGCCCCAGATTCTGTTCAACACGGATCTCGGCCATCCCAATGATATTCTGTATTTTCTGGTCATGAACAAAAAATAAAATGAGTATGTTTCTCTTTGGGCTCAACCTGAAAAGGAATTTTTTAATTTGTCAGAGCTTCAAGGAAACCAAAAAATCTCTGATTTCCACAGCCCTGCCCAGAGAGATTCCACCGGGATATGGTGATTATTCCTCTCTACTCCTCTCTCATGAGATCCCATGTGGAGTTCTGTGTCCAGTTCTGGAATCCCCAGCATAAGAAGGATGAGGACATTTAACCCATCACTCTCAAGTTCACTGCTGAGCCACGTCCTTAAGCACCACATCTCCACCTCTTAAATCCCTCCAGGAATGGTGACTCTACCACTGCCCTGGGCAGCCTCTGCCAGTACCTGAAAACCCTTTCCATGAATAAATCTTGCTAAGATCCAACAATATAAACCTCCCCTGGTGCAACTTGAGGCCATTTCCTCTCATCTTATCCACCAGCCTTGGTGGATTCAAACCAGACCACCTTGGCAAAAATGAAAAATTCTTATTAACTAATGGTTATTTATTCGTGTGATCAGGATGATCATAGAATCATAGAATCATAGAACAGTTTGGGTTGGAAGGGATCTTCCAGTTCCACCCCCTGCCATAGGCAGGGACACCTCCCACTGGATCAGGCTGCCCAGGCCCCATCCAGCCTTGTCTTGAACACCTCCAGGGATGGGGCAGCCACAGCTTCCCTGGGCAACCTGGGCCAGGGCCTCCTCACCCTCACGGTGAAGAATTTCTTCTTTATCCCTCGTCTCAATCTGCCCTTCTACAGTTTATAGCCACTGCTCCTCATTCTATCACTCCAAGCCTTTGCAAACAATCCTTACCCAAGTTTCTTGTAGCCCCATCAGGTAATGGAAGGTCAACTTAACGTTTTCTTGGAGCCTTCTTTTCTCCAGGTTGAACAACCCCAGCCTGTCCTTGTATGGGAGAAGCTCCAGCCCTCGGATCACCTCCCTGGCCTCGTCAGGACCTGTTCCAACAGTACTGCATCCTCCTTATGCTGAGGATTCCAGAAGTGGACCCAAGACTCTAGATGAGGTCCCACAAGAGAGGAACAGAGGGGCAGAATCCCCTCCCTCGCCCTGCTGGCCGTGCTGCATTTGATGCAGCCCAGGACATGGTTGGTTTCTAGGCTGTGAGCACACACTGCCAGCTCATGTCGAGCTTCTCTTCAACCAGCACTCCTAAGTCCTTCTCTGCAGGGCAGCTCTCAGTCACATCATCCCCCATCCTGTCCTGAAACCGGAGATTGCCCTGACCTAGGTGTAGGACCTTGCACTTGGCCTTGTTGAACCTCATGAGGTTCACACATGATCAAAATAACTGAACTATAAGACACCTTCTCCTCTGAGATAACAGAAGCTCCAGTTCATGACACCACAGCTCCAACAGATGCTCACTGAACTCCTAGTGGGTAGCGCCTGCAGAGAAGCCAGAGTGGCTGGTCCAGTAGCATATCTGCTGATAGAACCTGCAATGCCTCCTCCAGTGAGTGGCAAACAATCAGAGGAAGCACACTGTAGGTCTAAGCAAAGAAGTGATTGTCTGAATATCACCCTGCCTATGCTCCCCTGCCATGAGAAATGTAGGTGTCTAAACGTCACAGTCCACATGAGCAGATGCCCAGAGCAGTGGTGGCTGCCCCGTCCCTGGAGGGGTTCAAGGCCAGGTTGGATGGGGCTTGGAGCCCCTGATCCAGTGTCCCTGCCCATGGCAGGGGGTGAAACTGGATGGGCTTTGAGGTCCCTTCCAACCAAAAGCACTCTGTGATTATATGATTCTATGAGTTATTAATGCTCTGGAATCACATTTAACATCACCCTTTCAACCTAAACCGTTCCATGTGTATATGATTCTATGCCAGCACAACCATGCTGGCATGCATGTGGCTCTGCCCATGGACCTCAGTTGCTTTAGCTCACGTCATCCCTAGTTCTTTTTCTTAACAAATATAAATACTAATTGACTGATGTCCACCGGAGTGGTGCAGAAATTATGAAAAGTTAGTGCTCTGCATTACATCTAGATGATCACTGCCACTGAGAGAGGAACAGCTCTGAGATATCTGTCCCAGGACCCACAAACATTGGCCAAACTGCTTGGGCACCACCACTACTGGGAGAAGACAAAGGACAGAGAAGGTTGCCCAGGGAAGATGTGGTTGCCCCATCCCTGGAGGTGTTCAAGGCCAAGTTGGATGGGCCTTGGGCTGCCCGATCTAGTGTGAGGTGTCACTTGCCCATGGCAGGGGGGTTGGATGATCTTCAAGGTCCCTTCCAACACAAACTATTCTAAGATTCTATGATTCTAAGATGAATGTGCGCTTCTGCCAAGGGGAGCAGGGTCTGCATTCACTTGTTGGCTGATCCTCATCAGCCTTTCAGTGTCACCAGCCAACCTCAGAGTCATGCTCCAGCCAAGGGCTTGGGTTCATAGCAAGACTTGAGATGCCAACACAGCTTCCTGCTCTGAGCTTGGACACTCTCCATAAAACTCTGTGACTTGCAAACGCACTCTTGTGGATGTCATGTGCTCTACAGAAACCCACAAGACTTGTTCTGCCTGCTACCACGAGGGCAGGGCTGCTGTTCAGGTCTGCCCTGCCATGGCAGCAATGGAGCTTCACTGCACTGAACGGCTTCACTGCAAAGCTTCTCCATCAGTTTAACTGCACAGCGCTCTTATTTTCCACTCATACACGAGGTAAGGTGGCAGCTTGCAGGGTCAGTGTCTCGGCCTCTGGTGATTAACTGCCTTGGTAATAAAGGAAAACCTACCCGGCACGGCTCTGCAGACGCTCCATTGCAATAGGAATCATAGAACATAGAGTCGTTGGGTTGGAAAAGACCTTTGAGATCATCGAGTCCAGTCATACCTGTCCACTACTACATCACATCCCTCAGCACCTCATCTACCTGTCTTTTAAAAACCTCCTCCACAAAGTGGACACATTTGCAAGTCTCCTGGAATTACCTAAACTTTGTAGCTGGGAAAGTGCTCAGGAGAAGAACTTTCAGAACGAAAAAGCCCATGATGGGTTCTACCTCTTAAACGTGACCTCTGGGCCTCCCTGTAGCCACTAATGGGCAAACCCCACACAAATTATTGCGAGTATCAAATCTGTCTTTACAACAGAGCTCCTGTTTCCATATATTTGAAGCCACTCTCCCCTTTTGTTTCTTCTCTAAACCAGTTAAAATGAGCATTAAGGGATATAATTATGTTGTTAGCTTAATTGCCTACTTAAAGCAGAATCTACAGGGGTTTAATGCAAGATTTGAAAGGGGGGAGGGAGGAAATTGGGATATTAATGGATATCATTTTAAAAATTAACCTCTTCTGGGGAGAAGTGAAGTTGAGGCATGGGACAGAGCACAGGGGGAGGACATGGAACCAGCCCCATCAGCTTCTGTCACAGGGTTTGACAAAATGCAAACGGATGGCCCGTTCCTTCTCACGCAGTCTAATTTTGGAGAATTTGACCTAATTAATAATTAACCACAAAAAAAAAAAAAAAAAAAAAAAAAAGGAGGATCCCTCCTTCAGTGTGAAACTTTAATGCTATAATTATTGTGACACACACTCAGGAGAGGGGCTGCTATCTGGTACACGCCCCACACTGCAAGGACAAGTCCAACGGGGAGAACTCGTGCTCGCAAATCACCCAACAGACAGACAACCATTTTCCACAGACAGAGGAGCACAAACAGGGCGAGGGGACAAAAAAAAAAAAAAAACATGGTACCCAGCCCTTGATCTGATAGTTGCTGCCTGAAAAAAGTCACCAGACTCAGTTCTGTGTCCACCCCTGGATTCCTCAGCACAGAAAGGACATGGAGCTGTTGGAGCAAATCCAGAGGAGGCCACAGAGATGATCCCAGGGCTGGAGCACCTCCTGGATGAGGACAGGCTGAGAGGGCTAAGGTTGCTCAGCCTGGAGAAGAGAAGGCTCCGGGGAGACCTCAGAGGAACTTCCAGTGCTGAAAGTGGCTCCAGGAAAGCTGGGGAGGGGCTCTTGATCAGAGAGTGCAGGGATGGGATGAGGGGGGATGGTTTTCAGCTGCAAGAGGGGAAATTGAGATGAGATCTTGGGGAGAAATATTTTGCTGTGAGGGTGGGAGGCCCTGGCCCAGGTTGCCCAGAGCAGTGGTGGCTGCCCCATCCCTGGAGGGGTTCAAGGCCAGGTTGGATGGGGCTTGGAGCCCCTGATCCAGTGGGAGGTGTCCCTGCCCATGGCAAGGGGTGGAATTAGATGGGCTTTAAGGTCTCTTCCAACTCAGCCATTCCATGATTCTATGATGATTCTATGAATATATTATTTCAACACAATTTGAAACCTCTAAGAACGCTATTTTATGGCACAAGCAGCATCTTCCCTACCACCTTTCACTAACCTTACAGAGAGAACTGGATTTTGGAGACCGATGGTGTTTGATGCCATTGCGCAAGGGAACACCACGTTCCACGATGAATTATTGGTGTACTCAGAAAAAATCACAGAATTAATATATTTCAGTATCTCCTTGGGAACACAGAGGGAACGTGCATTGTTACAAAGTACTACGTTATTAGGAGGAATACGTACAGCACAAATTAAGGACTTCAGAGATGAAGCCACCTTGGATCATTTGATTAATACAGTGAGTGCTTCCTACATCGACATAAGTGGATTTCAAACAACTTGAACTCAACGTAATTAGATGGATTATAAAGCACCAGAATTAAGACAGTAGGTTGAAAGGAAAAATGTGGAAGAATTTGACAATTAGCAGATAAAAGTGAGAGAAAGTAGAGAAGGGGATGCATCAACCAACAGGCGCATAAATCCTGGGGAGCCTGATGGTGAGTCCAACCAACCACAGCCACCGAATAACAAATAGCATCATCAAACAATCTATCTTGATGATCACAGAGAGGTTTTCCAACCGCTATGATTCTATTCTCTGAAATGTCACCATCAAAACAATTCATCTTTAAAAGCACATACTGAAAAACCAACGCCACGCATGGTCGACGTGAAAACCAAATTGAAAAATAACAATAGTTGCAACACCAAGAGTTGGAAAACGATGAAATCTTGGTGGGATCCACCCTGTGCCATGTGCTGCCAGCTCCCCCCACACTCTGACACAGCCCCAAGACACCTGAACATGTGTCGCTTCACCCACAGGACCTCCAACTCTTCCAACATTCGGTCTGATTTGGTAAAAATTAAGAATAAAGAGCAAAAAAAAGAACATTTCTACCAGCCAGCCTGGCTCAGCTGGGGCCACTGCATCGATTCTGCAATACTTGAGCATTATTTCTTTTTATTTAGAATTAAAATTTTTAGAATATGTTTTAATTAATTAGGAATTTCTTTTCATTCTTTTTTCCCCTTCCGTATTACTGCTTTCTTTCATACACAGCTTTGGGCGATGGGGGGACACTATAGATGTGGGAGGGATGCTCTGCTCAGCCCCTGGCCCCTGCTGCCCCTTTCTCTTGGGGCTCAGCTAAGCATCTGCAGCACAAGTACCCTCCGAGATCAATATTCAGCCAGATCAGGGTGGTTTTCCACAATGCCACATTTGTGAAACACCAAAAGTTCTCTCATTTTCCACTCTATGCCCAGTGCTGGGGTTTGTCTCCTTCACTGGCGGAGCCAAACGTTGGGTGACAGCACCAGCCCTGAGCCCATTAAACCAGGATTAGGAGGGAAGCACTCAAAATCCACAACATTTCCAAAAGATCAGCAAAAGATGGAAGAACCCAGAAGGGCCTGAAGTGCCCGGATCCAGTGCAACGTGCATTTCCAGCAGCTTTTCCAAACAAATACCCGCCTCAGGCAGGCAGCTGGCTTGGAAAACTTTGTCCCAACCACTTCAGACGTTTTGGCAGGGTTATAAAGAGTCAACCACAGGCACTGGTTGGAGTTGGGCAATCCACACCAGTGGCATCACTTCGGCTCCACCACCCAAGAGAGGAGAGGGCCAAGAGGAAAAAAAATTAAATAAATACATAAAACAGTAAAGAAAAAAAAAAATTCAATGAGCTGACTGAGTCATTGCTGGTCAGAGGAGAGGGAGAACAAGGTTTTGTGTATGTGCATTGGGGAGGGTGGCGCGTTAGAGACCCCGCAGGGAGGAGGGCTGGGTTGTTTTGCTTTGGTTTACAGATTTATCACAGGAAAGGTCTTGTTCCGAGATTAAGTGGAGCCATTAACGCGGAGCAGAATGGCTGTGGGGCACAGCTTGCATCCCCCCAGGCAACCAGCAAAGCAGGGGGGTTATTTTGTGTATCATTATATTCACCACCGGGACAGCCAGCACCCAGCGCCGGAGCAGGGACCCAGCACCAAGAGCCAGCACTCAGCATCAAACAGATGGGATTCACCACCAAACAGCCAGAAACCAGCACTGGAGCAGGGAACCAGCACCAGAGAAGGGACCCAGCACCAGAGCAGCTGGGATTCACTGCCAGGACAGCCAGGACCCAGTGCAGGAGCAGGGATCCAACATCAGGAGCTGGTAGCCAGAATCAAATAGCAGGTACCCAGCACCAGAAGAGTCAGCATCCAGCACTGGAGCAGGGACCAAGTGCATGAACATCTGTGATTGAGCACTGGAACAGCCAGCATCCAGAGCTGGAGCAGGGAGGACACAGTGCTGGATCAACAGGCACTCAGCACCAGAGCAGGGAACACCCAGGGTCAGTGTAGCAGGCACTCAGAACTAGAAGAGCAGGCATCCAGAGCAGGCACCCAGCGCCAGAGGAGGGAGCACCCAGCACTGGAGCAGGGAGCACCCAGTGCTGGAACACAGAGCACCCAGCACCGGACCAGGAAGCACCCAGCACCAGAGCAGGAAGCACCCAGTGCTGCAACAGGGAGCACCCAGTGCTGGAGAAGGGGGCATATAGCACCGGAGCAGGGAGCACCCAGCACCGGAGCAGGGAGCACCCAGCACCAAAGCAGGGAGCACCTAGCGCCAGAGCAGGGAGCACCCAGTGCTGCAACAGGGAGCACCCAGTGCTGGAGAAGGGGGCATATAGCACCGGAGCAGGGAGCACCCAGCACCGGAGCAGGGAGCACCTAGCGCCAGAGCAGGGAGCACCCAGCACCAGAGCAGGGAGCACCCAGCACCAGAGCAGGGAGCACCCAGCGCCAGAGCAGGGAGCACCAAGCGCCGGAGAAGGGGGCACTCAGTACTGGAGCAGGGAGCACCCAGCATGAGTATGGACGTTCCTGTGCACCTGACCCAGCCTCGAGTCCTCCTGCGCTTGACCGTAACAGGGAAACAGAGCTGAATCCCAACAGGAGCTGTGGACGCATGTGGTTTGTTTCCATCGCTTTAATTGTTTGCAGAACCAGGGTAACACAAGAACGCAGAGACAGAACAGCATGGACAGGGCAAACCCAGTCCAACTTGGCCCTTCCAGGCCTGTGTGTCTGATTGTTTTTCCTTTTTTTGATGAAGCGAAGACGCAACAACATCAATGAATCATGAATGCATCGTGTGCCCGGCGACCCTGTGGCGTCACCCACAGCTCCCACTCATTTCTTTTCCAAACAGATCTACAACATAAACACAAAAGCATTGCTGGCTGTAGTCCTTCTCCAGCTGCTGAAGGTAGAACAGAAACAAAGACGTTTGGGCAATAAGGAAGTAGGGAAGGATCTAAAATACAAGGCCAGCACAGCCCCACACCCTGGCAGGTGCCCGTCCTGCTGTGCCCGCAAGCACCCGCTCTGCAGGTGCTTTGCAAACCTCATCCCACACGCCAGCACCTCTGAAGTTTGGGAAAGGCTCTAATACCTCAAGCTCATAAAGTCTTGCAGTCAAAATAAAACATACATTAAAACTCTCAGGGCTTTACATGGTGGTTTTTCGTAGCTCCTATTAAAGTTATAGCAAACACACTGAAATTGGCGACTGGGAGCTTCAGCCCTGTGGTAGATCCATCTACAGAACCACCAGGATTTTGAAGTATTGGCCGACAACAGGGATAAAAGTGCAAGGCTGTTCCAGGGAGACAGACTGCTCTGTCAGACAGGGAGCGGAGGGAGCCCTGTCCCTGCCTCTGTCCTGGCCCCTGACCCTGTCCCAGTCCTCATCCCTGATCTGGTCCCTGACCCTGTCCTGGTTTTAGTCCTGCTCCTTCTCCCCATCCCTACCCTGTCCTGGCCCCAGTCCCAATCTCAACCCCAGTCCCTGACACAATCCCAGTCCCAGTCCTAGTCCCTGATGCTCTCCTGGTCCCTGTCCCTGTCCCAGACAGTTTTGCAGCTAACAGCAGAGGTTTCCCCCTCAGCTCTCACTGGCAGCCTGGGAACATCCATGTCCTGAATCGTGTCCTTCCCTATAATGAGAGGAGAATTAATCATAAAACCCAAATGCTGAATTTCCTGACCCACACAAGGAGGATTTCCCGTGGACGACGATGCTGTAACCAAGGCACTGAAGATGCACCCGGTATGCTCAGTCATGTTATTTTACATTTCCATTTTGCATTGGCACCAATAAAGTGGATTTTAAGGTCACTTTATGAGAAGTTTGGAAACATTCTGAAACAAAACGGCTTTTCCCCCACGTTTTTCTTTTTAAAAAAAAGGTCTCTGTGTGCATCAGCTTGGGTTTGCTGCTGGGTTTTGGTTTTAAAGAACTACTAATCAGTCTTCTTCCTCGTTAAGGACATGTGAACAGAAGTGCAAATCCAGATCAGGATCACCCCTTCCCAGACAGGTGAACACGCCAGCAATGAAGTCATCCATCCGCTGGGAAAACCAGTGGAACAACTGCACCCATTTTTTTTTTTTTTAAGCAAAGGTGCAGCAACAAACCCACAAAATAGGCTTCGCTTCCAGCAGTCAGCGCCCCAGAGCTGTTTTTATAATCCTTGTTCTTCTTTGATTATCCCAGTGTGGCTTTTCCCCTGTTTCCTCGTTGAGCACTGTTTAACCAGCACCAAGCATGCAATCATTAAACCACGCCACGCGGAGCCAACCAGTCACCCAGAAACAACCAACAGCAGCAACCAGGCATTTTGGGAAATAACTGCTTTGGGGAGAAACAATCAAAATAAGATTCTCTTTGGGAAAGGGAATTTGACGGTAGAGCTGGACACTCTATGGGTTTGAGATCAGCCCTGCAGCATGTCGGTCCCCAGAGCTGTACCATGACCCCACCACACGCATTTGCACCCTTGCAGAGCCTCAAGACAAACATAGATCTATAAGGAATACTGAGTATAAGCATCTCTGTAGCAATAATCATGCTAATTAATAAAAAAAGAAATCCGTTTGGAAGCCTGGCCCTCCAAGCTGGAGTTCCTCTCGGTACCGTAAGCAAAGGCGCAAACGCGCTTTCCTCTGTCCACTTGCTGATGCACCAGGAACCAGGGTCGTAACACAGCTGCCCCCACCCAGACTCAGATCTGGAAAGCCAATATTTCTCCAGTACTTTTCATGTTCAGATGTCGTGCAGAGCACTGGGACCGGCTGTAACGATTTCCATAGGATCAAAGAATGGTTTGGGTTGGAAGGAACCTCAAAGCCCATCCAGTCCCACCCCCTGCCTTGGGCAGGGACACCTCCCATTGGATCTGGTTGCTCCAAGCCCCATCCAACCTGGCCTTGAACACCTCCAGGGATGGGGCAGTTCTCTGGGCAGCCTGGGCCAGGGCCCTCCCACCCTCACAGCAGAACATTTCTCCCCAGTATCTCATCTCAATCTCCCCTCTTTCAGCTGAAAACCATTCCCCCTCATCCTGTCCCTGCACTCCCTGATCAGGAGCCCCTCCACAGCTTTCCTGGAGCCACTTTCAGCACTGGAAGTTCCTCTGAGGTCTCCCTGGAGCCTTCTCTTCTCCAGGCTGAACAACCTCAACTCTTTCAGCCTGTCCTCTTACAGGAGGTGCTCTAGCCCTGGGATCATCTCTGTGGCCTCTTCTGGATTCACTCCAACAGCTCCATGACCCTCCTGTGCTGAGGACTCCAGAACTGGATGCAGGTGGGGTCTCCCCAGAGTGGAGCAGAGCATGGAATCCCTCCCTCGTGCTGTTGGTCCCACTGCTATGGATGCAGCCCAGGACATTGCTGGCTTTCTGGGCTGTGAGCACCCATTGCTGACTCCTGTAGAGCTTCTCATCCCCCAGGACCCCTAAAGCACTGGGCACCTTTCGGAAGGAAGCTGAACAAAACCTAAATGCACTGGTCCTGCCCAAGTGCTACTTGGGATGTAGGATCAACACCAGGATGTGGGCACTGTTCAGGTCTGTCTCCATGCTCTCTCCAGGCATTTACCGAGTCGAGTTATGAGCAGTCACGGGGCAATCATTAACCCGGGAGGCCAACGGGCACCGAGTCCAAGCACACGCCGTGCTGGAGAAAGTCATGTGAAATAATACCCGTAGGGAACCAGCACTGCTCACCATCACCGAGAGGCTTCGATTTAGTGATAAAGTGCCCATTCCCATGGGAAAAAAACAATCGGCATGCGCAGAACACCAACCCATCAGCTTTTCCCAAGTTTAAAAGATGCTCTAGGAGCAAGAATTAAGCACCACTGTGACTGAGGCAAGCCCCTCGCAGTGGCTTCAACCACACCTTGACCACGGGACAAGAGTTCCCCCTTCATGGTCTCCCCTGAACCAGCCAGGCTCACAGGACAACATCCCTTTGACATGGCTTCAATTAATCAACTCGCAGTTCTATCATCCTGGTATTTGTGTCCCCTGGCTTTGGGGTCCTCCAAGGTCCCTGTGTCTTTTGGAGGGAGTTGAGGTTCAGCCTGGAGAAGAGAAGGCTCCAGGAAAGCTGAGGAGGAATGGTTTTGAGCTGAAAGAGGAGAAATTGATAGGAGATCTTAGGAAGAAATGTTTTGCTGTGAGGAAGGGGAGGCCCTGGCCCAGGCTGCCCAGAGCAGTGGTGGCTGCCCCATCCCTGGAGGGGTTCAAGGCCAGGCTGGATGGGGCTTGGAGCCCCTGATCCAGTGGGAGGTGTCCCTGCCCATGGCAGGGGGTGGGACTGGATGGGCTTTAAGGTCCTTTCCAACCCAAACCACCCAAGGATTTTGTGATTCTATGACTTTACTGAACAAACATCTTTAAAACAGTCTGCATAAGGCTTAGGGAGCAGCCAGAATCCTTCTTTGAGCCTTTTAACTTGAACTCAGTGAGGTCGAGCTGGGGTAAGGCACACAGCCCATGGAAACCCTCCCTGGATCATGCTGGTGCAAGTACATGGGGACTGAGGAACATCCAGGACCCCCCAGCCAGCATGGTGACCCCTTGCTTCACCACTTCTAGAGGTGCAGGGTCTGTTTGTCCTCTGTTTTCAAGTTTCCTAACTACACTGAACCAGTTTTTCCTGTTTTCCTTCAAATTAATGTCACCTCTGAACAGGGAGGGAAAGCAGCACCAGCTTCAAGGCCTTCATTAGGACAGAAAGTCCTCCACGGCAATGATTTCCACCCAGTACCGATTATTCCCAGGCAAAACCCCAATGGGATTCCTGCCCAGCCCTTGGCACCGTCCTCATCCTCTGCCAAACACATTCCGCCCTCCCCGACCTGTGCAGCCCAGGATGTCAGATGTGGATGGAGAGATGAATTCCATGCCCAAACCCACAGGTCCAGTGATGACACCAACCCGCTAGCGCCCACACATGGTGCTGAGCACCTTTACTTGTAGGAGCTCAACACATCATGGAACTACAGAAACACAGGTTGGAAAAGACTTCTAAGCTCATCAAGTCAGTCCAACCCATCTGTGACTACTAAAACATGTCCCAGAGTGTCATATGCTTTTATAACCCCTCCAGGGATGAAGACTCCACCACTGCCCTGGGCAGCCTCTGCCAGGATTTCACCACTCTTTCCATAAAGACATTTTTCCTAATATTCAACCTAAACTTCCCCTGGCACAACTGGAGGCAATTTCCCCTCATCCTACCCCTTGTTAGTTGGGAGAAGAGTAGAGCCCAACACTCACCTCCTCACAACCGCCTTTGAGGGAGACAGCGAGGAGGTCTCCCCTCAGCTACCTCATCTCCAGACTAAACAGCCCCAGGTCCCTCAGCCCCTCCCAGATCCCCTGGGCTCCAGACCCTTCCCCAGTTCCATTCCCTTCTCTGGTCCTTCCCCTCAAGGTCCTTCTTGCAGTGAGGGGCCCAAAACTGAACCCAGGATTTGAGTTGCAGCCTCACCAACACCAAGTGCAGGGGGATAATCCCTTCCCTGCTCCTGCTGGCCACCCCATGGCTGATCCAAGGCAGGATGCTGGTGGCCTTCATGGCCAACATCACTTAATGGCCAGTCCATTGTTTCAACCCGAAAACCCTCTGGGTATCTAATTTTTCTCACTTTTCTGCACCTCCCTGCATACCCTACATGGAAACCGGTTTAGAAATACAGTAGAATATAAAACTGCTGTGCAATCGTCGATTTTGTTGCTTTGCTTTCAGTGGAAGAAAGCCCAAAATGGAGGCTTTGCAATTTCTCAAATACAGAATTTCAGTTCCCAAGAGATTATTAATTTTTGCTTTTAAAGAAAAAAAAATGCAGCAGAGTTATTTTGTAACAAAAATACTGAATGTCCAAACTAAGGCAAAAGTCAAACGCGGCCCTGCCAGCCCTCTGCGAGCCCAGCACTATATTAAGAAAAGAGATCGTAAACCAAACAAACTCCAAACAACTTGCGGGCCATGATAACCAACATCCAACAGCAAAACTGCTTTCACTATGTGTAAATGTCTAATTTTAACCACTTCGAAAAAAATACCCTCCAAATCCAATCAGGAGTTTTCCCACCTCGTCCCCAGGGACCAAATTTACCCAATCACGGTTTGAAAAACTATTTCCATATGTTAATTATTTCCTGTAAAAGATTAACTCGCTTCTCTTTTGTGTTGCAGTAAAATCCATGCACAGGGCTCCAATTCCGCATCGGCTCGGCACCGGTTTACGGGACTTTTTCACATTTCAGGCTCATAAAGCCAAACTTCCACCCAGCCAGGTCTGCCCTCACCAGCAATCGCATCATTGGGCCAATATCTTCCTAGACATTCAGCTGGGAAAAGGAGGCACATGGAAGTACTTATGGATGCCCATCAAGGAGAACATGTGAGAACCTTCCCAAGGGAAGTCTAATCAAGGTCCATTCATTGCTCTGTGCTGATGAAGATCTAGGCGATTCAAGCTGTTTGGGGCATCCTTCTCTTTTTCCAGCTCTTCCTTCTTGTCTATCAGTTCATGCAACCTGCTCTTCACTTTCACAAACCCAAGCATTCTCTCTCCAAGTTGCTGCTAGTCCCAAAATGTGTCCTCCAGCACCCTGCCCAAGCTGGTACCCAGGAAGACAAGCATCCACCCAACAGGGACCTTACTTCTTTTCTTGGTGGCCATTTATTTCAGTACTGAAGGGCCAAAACGGCCTCAGACCCTCTTGCCTATCCAGAGACAGCTCAGGGCTGCTGAGGAAGATTGGAGAGGAAAAAATCCTCAGCCCAGGAAGGACATGGAAATGTAGGAGGAAAGTCCAGACAAGGCCACAAAGATGATCCCACAGCTAGAGCATGACCCATTCGAGGTCAGGCTGAAAGAGTTCGGGTTGTTCAGCCTGGAGAAGAGAAGGCTCTGTGAAGACCTTAGAGCAGCTTCCAGTCCTGAAAGGGGCTCCAGGAAAGCTGGGGAGGGGCTCCGGATCAGGGAGTGCAGGGACAGGATGAGGGGAAATGGTTTTCAGCTGAAAGGGGGGAGATTGAGATGAGATACTGGGGAGAAATGTTTTGCTGAGAGAGTGAGGAGACTCTGGCCCAGGTTGCCCAGAGAAGTGGTGGCTGCCCCATCCCTGGATGGGGCTTGGAGCAACCTGATCCAGTGGGAGGCATCCCATGGCAGGGGGTGGAACTGGATGGGCTTTAAAGTCCCTTCCAACCCAAACTATCCCATGATCCTCTGGTTGCCGCTTCCAACAATGAGGATGGGCTCAGCCGCCTTCAGCCCCATAAACTTAAATCGATCCATAAGGCTGTTTGCTTTGTCAGTACGAAAGCACAGCATAAAGCCTTCAGGCACCAGTTAAATCTCAACATCATTGTATTTATAGTTATGAATAATAAGAGCTTTTCCACAGTACTACAGCAGCAAGGCATAATTCAACACAAATTCAATTTTTAAAGGATGATGAATTGTGATACACTGAGATTTTTATGCTCCTATGACTATTAAGAAGCCCATGATATTCATTTTAGTAAAGTAAAAATTGAATATGGCAAAGTACTGCTCACGATTAGCGTAAGAGCACCACTGCTGGCATCCGGACGCGTCTCCATCACGACTGGGAAGGAGATGGGTGAGTTCCAATGACTCCCAGGCTTTGTCAATGCCAGTTCCAGCTCTGAGTTTGGAGATCACTGAACATCAGAACCTTCCAAAGTCCCTCCTGCAAGAGGCCACTGTCCCTCTCCTGCATCACACATCATGCTCATTTTCCAACTCTTTTTTTCCTCAGTTCTGTCACATTTCTACCAAAAAATGCTCCAAGACTAATTTTGCAACCTTCTCCAGCCTTTCAGCTCCCGTCAGTGGGTGGTGAGGCACTGGCACACTCTGCCCAAAGAAGTCATGGAACCCTCAACATAAGAAGAATTTGGAGCTGTTGGAATGGGTCCAGAGGAGGCTACAAAGATGATCAGAGGGCTGGAGCATCTCCTGTACAAGGACAGGCTGAGAGAGTTGAGGTTGTTCAGCCCGAAGAAGAGAAGGCTCCAAGGAGATCCTATTGCGACCTTCCAGTACCTGAAGGGGCTACAAGAAAGCAGGGGAGGGACTGTTTACAAAGGTTTGCAGTGATAGGACTAGGGGCAATGGATATAAACTGGAGAGGGGCACATTTAGACTGGACATATGGAAGAATTTCTTCACTATGAGGCTGGTGAGGCACTGCCACAGGTTGCCCAGGGTTGTCCCATCCCTGGAGGTGTTCAAGGCCAGGTTGGATGTGACCTCACCACTTCCCTGGGCAGCCTCTTCACATTCTTCACCACTCTTTCGGTAAAAAAAAAATTTCCTAATATCCAGTCTCCCTTTGGATTATTGCTCTCCTTCAACTTACCCTTTGGAATTTTCCCAGGTCCAGGTGCTCCTCCTTGGTCTCCTTTCAGATTACTAAGCAAGAACTGGAGTTTTGGTGGACATCTCTACCATGTCCAGCACAGCGAACTTCAACAGGCCAGGTCACAAGGATACAATAACATGGACTTTTTATATAGCAGGAGCTTCCCAATAGCCCATTGTTCAGTCTGTTTCTGTAACCTTCAGAGAACATTGTCCTCCCTAACAATAATGGCAGAGAGAAAATATTATTACCAAGAAATGGTGGTTACTGTGTGATGTTGCCAGACCAAAGAGAGAGGTTCCTGTATCCCTGGCAGATACAATGAACACACCTCAACCCGAAAAATGTGGGGAAGGATTCACAATCATTTTCCTGCAGTTGTGAGCACCCTGTGCAAACCTGGCTAGAAACGCCTCAGCAAGACATTCCACCTGTGTGTCTAGATACAGGAAAGAAAAAGGAACCCTGTTTTGTCAAACAGACTTGGCATTACATCCTCGTGACATTTATGGCTTTGGTTGAGAAAGATCACTATTTCAGCCTAAGAGACTGAGATTTGGAGTATTGTGTCCAGTTCTGGAATCCTCAGCGTAAGAATTTGGAGCTGTTGGAACGGGCCCAGAGGAGGCTACAAGTATGGTAAGAGGGCTGGAGAGAGTTGGGGTTGTTCAGCCTGGAGAAGAGAAGGCTCCAAAGCGACCTTAGAGCAGCTTCCAGTACCTGAAGCGAGTACAAGAAAGCTGAGGAGAGACTGTTTAGAAAGGCTTGTGGTGATAGGACGAGGGGCAATGGGTACAAACTGGAGAGGGGCAGGTTTAGACTGGACATAAGGAAGAACCTCTTTCACTATGAGGCTGGTGAGGCCCTGGCCCAGGTTGCCCAGGGAAGTTGTGGCTGCTCCATCCCTGGAGGTGTTCAAGGCCAGGTTGGATGGGCCTTGGGCAGCCTGATCTAGTGGGAGGCGTCCCTGCCCATCGGACATGATTTGAAAGTAGATGACCTCTAAGGTCCCTTCCAACCCAAACTATTCTGTGATTCTGTGATTTTTGCAGGGTTCCCTATTGTACAAGATGTTGATTCAAAAGAAAAACATCAGCCTTAGAGGAGAAATCAATGCACAGAGATACCAAGGGGTTAAAAAAATATCTATTTAACACATTTTGAGAACTAATGTAAGGGGGTAATCTTCATTTTTTTCCACAAGAAAGCAATCCATTGAAGGATTCAATACCTATCAAGGATTTACAAGCAGCCAGAAAATCATTCCCAGCCACGTTTGCAGGGCATACAACATTAAAAATTAGCTGGACATAATTAAAGAGGACAGGTCCCTCAGTCAGCACCATCCAGATCGATGGGCGAGCTGGACTCGTTTAAGCAAGACGTGTTTTTACGTAGCCTAACATGAGATTGTCCAACAAGAAAAAAAACCAACACAACACACAGCAGATGGACAGTGTCCTAGAAGAACAGCTGGAGACCGCTAAGTTGTCCTGCTGGAGACCAAAGCAGTCCCTGCAGCCCACGTAAGGCCAAGGAGAAGGAGGTGAGGAGTGTTCAGAAGAGGACATCAAGGCTGTGTGATGTACCTACACCATCCGTGACATGGTGGTATCAGAACAAGGGGCAGTGCACACAAACTGGAACACAGGAAGGTCCCTCCACTGTGAGGGTGACAAGCACTGGAACAGGCTGCCCAGAGAGGCTATGGAGTCTTCTTCTCTGGAGATATTCAAACCTCACCTGGACACGCTCCTGTGCAACCTGCTCAAGGTGAACCTGCTTTAGCAGTGGGATTGGACTAGATGATCTACTACCCTTGCAACACCTACCATTCTGTGATTCCATAAGCATTTTATTGTGCTACTTCTGTTCCTGGTGCAGCAATCACAAAAGAGACAGGGAGGGGGAACACCCACTGCCCAACTCCTCCTATCTTACGTCTGGGATCTGAAATGTGCCCATCCCTCCTCAGTGGCAATGGACATGGACACCTAAAACTGAGAGAGACCAGCTCTGTTTCCATAGCCTGAGATTAGGGTTACAGATCTCTTTTTAAAGATAAATTCTGGGCCAAACAAACACCAGTATTTGACCCTGGAGTTGCTACCCTAATCAGTGCAGGAGGATGTGGCTGGATGATTCCCTTGAAAGCTCCAGGTCTACAGAAGGTGGACAGAGAATCATCCGGACTCACACGAGTGCTGTCCGGACATGAAAGGCAGCCCTGTTTTCCTCAGTCCTTCTCGGACTGGGTGACTGCAGTCCACAAGTCTGGCTCTGCTCAAGCAGTCAGACAGGTTCCTGTCAAAACCAAAGTTCATTCTCCAGCAAATCTGATCACATCTATCAAAAATCTGCATCACTTGGACCCCAGGATCCTGACTTGCAGTTGCAGAAACCAAGAAAAGAAAGAACGAACGAGGTAGCAATTATTTTCTTGCTACTTTCTATCTCACAAACACCTTTTCCTCTTTGGCTGCCCAATTTAGGTTTTATTCCTGCCCTAGACCACAGCTCCAGCAATGAAACACTTAACCTCTGCAAGTCGCTTCTCTTAATGAATACACAGCAGTTTGCTATTCATTACAGCCAAAGGGAAAAGCCAAATCTTTTTCTGCTGCATTAGGCAGCGCGGCTGTTAAACGCAGCCCGGACAGTAGCCATGGCGACCTTCTCAGAAAGGAAAGCCGGACTCTACCAAAGGCCATTGTCAGCACTCAGAACAACACCACCAAGCAACTTTTTACTATTATCTATTGCCACTTTGTAAGAAAATTCAACACCAGTGGAAGACGGCAGACAGACAGCAATAAAGGGGATTTCATCCACAGACTGAGCATAATATACTCATGGTATTGAGTTCACTGTTGGGGTAACTCAGCTCTGAGATGGAAACAACCACCTTTATACAAGCAAGCGTCATCAGTCTCCAAAATCCCTGCCTCTCTGTGGGGTCAGCAAAAGGCAGAGGGAAGGAGCCGCTTCTGGCAGAAACCATCATTCTTACAGATTTCAAATAGAGTTGATATAATGTATTCATCGAATCATCATAGAATCACAGAATGGTTTGGGTTGGAAGGGACCTCAAAGCTCATCCAGTTGTAATCCCCACCACAGGCAGGGACAGATCCTACTGGATCCAGCTGCTCCAAGCCCCATCCAACCTGGCCTTGAACCCCTCCAGGGACGGAGCAGCCACCACTGCTCTGGGCAGCCTGGGCCAGTGCCTCCTCTCCCTCAACTTCCCTCCTAAAATCTATTCTAAACTTCTCTTCTTTAAGTTAAAACCATTACCCTTTGTCCTGTTGCTACAGGTTCTCCTAGAAAGTTTGATAATGACACAGCTCATAGAATCACAGAATCACCAGGTTGGAAAAGACCCACCGGATCATCGAGTCCAATCATTCCTATCAATCGCTAAACCATGTCCCTCAGCACCTCCCTGTATGCCAAAACCCCCAGCACCTCTGCTAAGTCTACGAGCTGATTCCATTTGCTTATCTACACTCCACAAAAAATTTAGTCACGCCTACCAGGACAAAGTCAGCTCGAAACTCTGAAATGTTTTTTTCTACCTCCAAGGAGGCTAAGGAGGAGGCAAATGAAGACAGATTCTAGAATAAGAGGGCTCAGGACCTGAGGGAATGGCAGGAAGATGAGGGTTAGGTTGTACATTTGAAGGTTTTTCCCCCAGAGAGTGGTGGAGCCTGGAACAGCTCTCAGGGCAGCAGTCACAGCACCAAGCCTGACAATATTCCAGGGGGTGAATGTTAGGGGTGTCCTGTGCAGGAACGTGAGTTGGACTTGTGATCCTTGTGAGTCCCTTCCAACTCAGGACATTCGATGATTCAATCACTCAAACCATTCAAAGCTACTGGCAACACTAACCAAAACTTTATCATTATCTTCATCTTTATCTTTATCAATGACCTGGATGAAGACATCGAGTGCACCCTTAGCAAGTCTGCAGACAACACTAAGCTGGGTGGAAGCGTGGATCTGCTGGAGGGTCGGGAGGCTCCAAAGGGATCTGAACAGCTTGGACCGCTGGGCTGAGACCAATGGCATGAGGTTTAATACGGCCAAATGCCGGGTCCTGCACTTGGGGCACAACAACCCTGAGCAGCTACAGACTAGGAGAAGCCTGGCTGGAAAGCTGCCTGGAGGAGAAGGACCTGGGGGTGTTGGTTGACAGTCAATTGAACATGAGCCAGCAGTGGCCCAGGTGGCCAAGAAGGCCAATGGCATCTTGGCTTGGATCAGAAGCGGCATGACCAGCAGGTCCAGGGAAGTTCTTCTCCCTCTGTACTCGGCACTGGTGAGACCTCTCCTAGAGTCCTGTGTTCAGTTCTGGGCCTCTCACCACAAGAAGGATGTTGAGGCTCTGGAGCGAGTCCAGAGAAGAGCAACGAAGCTGGTGAAGGGGCTGGAGAACAGGTCTTATAAGGAGCGGCTGAGAAAGCTGGGGGTGTTTAGCCTGGAGAAGAGGAGGCTGAGGGGAGACCTCATTGCTCTCTACAACTACCTGAGGGGAGGTTGTGGAACCTTCTCCCAAGTGACAGGACAAGAGGGAACAGCCACAAGCTCCACCAGGGGAGGTTTAGGCTGGACATTAGGAAAAAAAATTTCACAGAAAGGTTAATTGGGCACTGGAACAGGCTGCCCAGGGAAGTGGTTGATTCACCTTCCCTGGAGGGGTTTAAGGCATGGGTAGACAAGGTGCTGAGGGAGATGGTTTAGTGATTGATAGGAATGGTTGGACTCGATGATCTGGTGGATCTCTTCCAACCTGGTTATTCTATGATTCTATCAAAACATCTACAACACCCTGGTATCTCCCAAATATGAGTTTATATTGTTTTTGATGTGAGCTCATGAAGTTCTCTTCAGTTCTTGTACTGGGAAATCTAAGGCAGATTATACTACCTGCCCAGAACCACAGAAAAAGATTTTGTGAGAACCAGACACTTATCTCTTGAATTTCAATCCTGCATTTTATTCACAAGATTGTTCCTCGGTTTTGAAGAGGTTATTCAAGTGCCCAGGGCCATCCCCAGCTTCTCATCAACAGACAAAACATCAAAAAGCCAATAGACACAACCTGGCCAATAAAAGGAAAAATATTAAGAGCACTGCAACCTGCTTATTGCCACTGTAATTATTATTCAATGAAAACAAGGCCGTTTGATTGCTTTCCAAAGCTAAGAAATGTGTTCCAGGACGGAGGGATCCAGGTGGTGAGCTCTGTGATGGAGAGCACTATCCAAAGAGCGTTGGTGCAGGCTGACACCCATGTAGCTATGATAGATAATGAGGTTCTGCTCTTCAGGGCCTGCTGATGGCTCTCAGAAGAAAAAATGCAGCCTTCCTGGAGCATTCCATAGGGCAAGGAACACAATCATACACCAGGATCAGCTGCTGAGCAGAAACACAACCTCAACAAGCAAAAACATCCAGACAGTCACCACAGTTTTCTGCCTCTGCAAAAATACACGAATGCCCGAGACCCAAACGCCTGTTCTGGCCCCTCCTTGTCAACCACCAGACCTCACTCTGTTTCCCCAACCTGTCCACTGAGCACATTCCAGCTCTCCACCAAGGTCCAATCTTCAAATAGAGCCCAAGCTCCAAGTCACTTCCGACAGAGCAACTTCTTGGGACAGAAGTTGCTCCTTCCTACCCCAATTTGGTAGTCAATTCCATAGATTTGCTCTTTAGGCAACTGGAGGCATCCTCAATTCCTGCCCAGCCACTCAGTCCACCACAGATCTCTGGCCCACAGTGACAGTGTTCCTACATGAACAGCAGCACTCGCAGCGGAGCCTGGGCATCAAAGCACGCTGGCCAGACATCAAATAGTGTTGGCCAACACATGTGGCTTGGCATGAAAACTAGCAGATCAGCTACTTCTGGTCTTAAGGCTCTAATCTATGTTCTTGCAAAGCCAATGCAACTACTACCCTCCTCCAGCCATGCGCAGGAAAACAAAATCTGAAGGCAAAGCATAAATCTCAGCCCAGTTGTGTCTGGTGGACAGATGATGTACTATTCTCTGGACATGCTCCATGGCTTGTTGGAGAACAGTGCTGAAGCAGCAACAGTTCCCACTGTTTGCGATCGCTGACAACTCTGTGTGTCACTTGTTCACATCAGTCTGAATGAGCGTTAACTCCTTTTTTAATGAACTGTAGAACAAAACAACTAAAATAAACCGATGGAAAGGGCAACCACACAGACCCACACTCTCCAACATCTCTCCCACGTGGTTATTTTCACAGCCAAATAATTTCTCCACGTTTTATTTTTATGCATTTAACTCCTAGCACTATGCAGCCCCTTTCTTTAAAGCTTCTGAACACCTGCTGAGAAAATCCTGTCTGAAATGCCACATGAGCTGTGGAGCTGAGAAACCTCCATCCCAGCTGGTTAGAAGACAGACAGATAAAGACTGCCAGGAGAACTGGCAGTTGTTTGGAGAACAAGTCTTACGAGGAGCAGCTGAGGAGCTGGGGGTGTTTAGCCTTGAGAGGAGGAGGCTGAGGGGAGACCTCACTGCTCTCTACAACTACCTTAAAGGAGGTTGTGGAGAGGAGGGAGCTGGGCTCTTCTCCCAAGTGACAGGGGACAGGACGAGAGGGAATGGCCTCAAGCTCCGCCAGGGGCGGTTCAGGCTGGACATCAGGAAGAAATTTTTAACAGGAAGGGTCACTGGGCACTGGAACAGCTGCCCAGGGAGGGGGTTGAGTCACCTTCCCCGGAGGGGTTTAAGGGACGGGTGGACAAGGTGCTGAGGGACATGGTTTAGTGATTGATGGGAATGGTTGGACTCGATGATCCTGGAGGTCTTTTTCAACGTGGTGATTCTGTGATTCTGTGACTGGAGGGACCATCCCAGGCTGCCGGCCGCCCTTCGTGCCAGCCAGGACGCTGAGCAGTCCTTGCCTGCACACACACTGTTACCTGCGACTTAGAGTTGGCTCAACACAAAATACAATGAGGATCTCTTCATTGTTTCTAATTTTGAAATTAACTACACAAACTGAAGGATATTAAACCTCCTGCTCCTGTCTTTAGGTAGTATTTTTAAGGTCCAACATGACAGCACTACACAAAGCAAAATATTCTGTTGAAGAGCTCATCTCCACTATTAAAGAGAAGAGCTGAAAAGGTTGGCAGGAAAGCAGGTTCTAAGCCGTGATCCAGCCTTCCAATCCCAGGCTGGGTGGCTTTGAGCCCCCTGATCCAGTGGGAGGTGTCCCTGTCCATGGGAAGGGGATGGGACTGGATGGGCTTTGAGTTCCTTTCCAACCCAAACCATTCCACGATTTAATGATTTGGACACACCAGAAACAGTGCCAGACAATTCCATACTTGACAGTTATTATTTTAAAGCTGACGGCAGTACCATTTGCAAAACCTATTTCAAAATCTATTTCAAAATCTATTTCTACTAGAAATATTTTCACAATTTAATAAAATTAAAATGAAAACTGGGTGTAAGTTTAAACAGTGTTCTCACATTGCTGCCTCCAGCATCCTGCTGTGCTGTAGTTGAGGAGAACCAGAAAATGAAAAGCTAAAGTGATTTCAGCCCACTTTCACCTCTAAGAGAGACGCGAAGGAGTTTTACGGGATGAATGCACTGCTTCATTTGGGTTAAGGAACCTTTGTCTCTGCCACCAGCATAAGAATCACAGAATCACTTTTTGGGAAAGACCCACCGGATCCAAACATTCCCATCAATCACTAACCCATGTCCCTCAGCACTTCATCCACCCGTCCCTCAAACCCCTCCAGGGAAGGTGACTCAACCCCCTCCCTGGGCAGCCTCTGCCAGTGCCCAATGACCCTTTCCATGAAAAATTTTCTCTAGACGTCAAGCCTGAACCTGCCCTGGCGAAGCTTGAGGCCATTCCCGCTTGTCCTGTCCCCTGTCACTTGGGAGAAGACTGTTCTGTAAGGAAGAGGTTATCCTATCAGCTATCCTGTCCATTTTAGTATCGGCTTCTTCTGTTTCTTTAAAGGTTCAGCGATTCCCAACCAAGACAGCCCGGTGCTCTGTGATGTCTCCCACGTCCCGCAGCCCACTGGAGGGCTCTGAGCACCTAGGAAGGGATGGAAATTGGGCAGCACAGAGAACCCGAGTGCTGCCCTGGGGCTCTGCAGGGATGACGCGGCCCCAGGGCATCGTGGCCATGGAGTGGTGAAATGCCAGCACCCCAGGTACAACACCAGCGAGGCCCCCAGCTCCTCCAGCCCCATATGGCTGAGCATTTCACAACACGGCTGAGTTTTATGAAACTTCTTCTCTCTCTAAATTAAACTCGGTTATTTTCTATTACAAAACATCCTTCTATACCTCAGAGGAAGCCCAGGCTACAGCAACAAAAGCTACAGAGATGAAGAACATGAGATTCCTTATCTGTTCATCACCCTTAAAGCTGACTGGTACCCAGAAGCCAAAAACCCAGGTACTCCCTGCAACCATGAGCACACAGAGGACAGCCCATAGACAAATACAATTTATGACCCAGCCCTATGGATGTTTCCCATCTGATGCCCCAAAAAAAATCCCTCTAGTGGGAAGCATCCCAACGCACACTGGCTCACGGTCCTGCTCATAGATGATGCGACCATCAGAGAAACACATTTTCCAAACACAGAACTCTCTCCAGCAGTTTCAGAGCAAAACCGGATCTACGTTCGTTGGTAATGTCTTGTGGGAAACAGACATCTACTGTTCCTGGAAGTCCTCTTATGTCAAGCAAGAGAGTTGAAAGACCCTCCCATACAGACCCAGCATCACCAAAACCTGGAGACGATAACAATGCAACCAGTGTGTTCAATGCAGGGGATGACAACCAGTTCTTCATGGAGGAGGAGGGGAATATTTTATCTCACAGTTGCTCTGCAGCTGAAGAGATGCCTTGGCACCCAATCTTGAATCTTCCTACAAGACTGGGAAGGCATTTGGGGGGCTCATGCACTGCAAGTATAAATGTATTAAGAAACAGGGAGCTGCTCCTGACAAGGCACAGAAGCATCCCATGAAGTCCATTACAGACTGCTAAGTTTGGGAAAAATCTTGACTTTTCACCAGAGACAAAAAAAAGGTCAGCCTTTCTTACGGGACAGCAGCCATCTGAGTGGCCTTTTGAGCTAGAATCTTGAAATTAGGAATAATTCATTCATTACAGACTGCTGATTACGAGGGGGGAGAGGGGGGGAGGGAGAAACAGAAATTTGACATTTCTTTCCAGTTCACCAAAAGGTCAGCCTGCTGATTTACAAAATTTATATGAATTTTAACTCTGAGCCTGTCACACTGGGCATGAGGCATCCAATTTGGGGAAATTAAGGTCACTTAAGGTCTCTACTTGCATTTATCATTTTGAACGCACAAAGTTCTCAAAGGTAAAAGCAACACTGAGAGAGCAAACAGCCAAAGTCATCCAACCTGGGGACAGCCGCCAATTTTAAAGCACTAAAATGCATTTCTGTTTAAGAGAATCCAGGCTTCAAGGCTCTTCTTGCTGCACAGCAACAGTCATTGCCCCACGAAACCGAGACAAAGTAAAGTTTGGAGTTGAAACATCTCCCAGGAAAGACTCAATAGTCCTCAAGTCATACAGCTGCACATTTGGGCAGATTCCAGAGGCCACAGAATGATGGAATCATTGGGGTTGGAAAAAACCTCTAAGCTCATCCAGTCCAACCATCAGCCCAACCCCATCGTGCCTGCTAAACCCTGTCCCCAAGTGCCACAGCCACATGGTTTTCGAGCCCCTCCAGGCATGGAGACTCCACCACTGTCCTGGGCAGCCTCTGCCAGGGCTTCACCACTCTTTCAGTGAAGAAGTTTTTCCTAATATCCAATCTAAACCTCCTCTGATACAACTTGAAGCCATTTCCTCTCCTCCTATCACTTATTACTTGGGAGAAGAGTCCAGCACCCACCTCACCACAACCTCCTTTCCAGGAGCTGTAGAAAGCAATAAGATCCTCTATTCTAATCACTCAAAAACACTGAGAGACACTGACGAGGAGGAGGCAGCAGCATGGGAATCATCTTGAGCAGCTGGAGCAGAGGAAGACATGTTTCAGAACTGACTCAAAGGCAACCAGGAGGAAGGTGGGAGGTGCCTCCCATCAACATGGAAAATACTGGAAAGATGCAAAGCATGAAGCAGTCCTAAAAGGCATTGCTGGAGCTCAAACAGCCATCATGATGGCCCAAACAGAGCTCAATCACCCCACATTGCCACATGGGAAAGAGAAGAAAAGTTCAAGCAACCCTTCCCAAAATCCCCAGTGACTGACTAGCTGAGAATTAAGAGTCCTGTCAGTTGTAACTAAGCCATCTGTGGAGATGCAGAGCTCTGCAAAGCCCACCTTGAGCAACTGTGGGATCCCTATGAAAAGCATGATCCTCTTCCCATCCCTCCCAGGGCAGCTCTGCTTGGGCAGCTCTCCATCAAAAGGTACAGAAAAGCATCCTCATGTTGACATAGAGCTGCAACAAAGACGAAGTGATCCTGGCACTCATACCCCTGTTGGAGTCACCAGATCAGACCAACCCCACATCTGCAGCGATCCTGGCTAGGGCAGGATCCCCATTCAGGAATAAAGTCACAGCCAAGACCATACTCTTGGCTGTTCCAAACCCATCCCATTCACGGCAGCCAGTTCTAACCTCAATTCTTCTTTTTTTTTAATGGAAAAAGAGTTGTATTTTATTTAATTTCTCATAAAGGTGCAATCCTAACACATCATACGGGCTCTCTGCAGGCTCACCAACAGATGACTGCTCTGGTTGATGTGGTCCCTCCTTGCAAACAGGACCCGTGCATTAAGGGTGCTGCTGCTCCACAATGACTTTACCTACAGCACACCTGACGCTACTGGCTTCTTCTAGCAGGAAGAATTAAGGAAACTGTTGTGAAGGGGGCCTACAAGAAAGCTGGGGAGGGACTTTTTACAAAGGCTTGTAGTGACAGGATGAGGGGCAATGGGTATAAACTGGCGAGGGGCAGATTTGGACAAGGAGGAATTTCTTCATGATGAGGATGGGGAGGTCCTGGAACCGGTTGCCCAGGGAAGCTGTGGCTGCTGCATCCCTGGAGGCGTTCAAGGCCTGGTTGGATGGAGCCTTGGGCAGCCTGATCCAGTGGGAGGTGTCCCTGCCTATGGCAGAGGGGTTGGAACTGGATGATCTTCAAGGTCCTTTCCAACCCAAACCATTCAATGATTCTATGACATCCTGGGAATTTCATGCTCCCACTGTAACCTCTGCCCATCAAACCTTTGTCCGGTCTCCCTGTGTTGATGTTGTGAGTAGATTTAAATGTTCTAACTTCTTACCTACAGAAAGTTGGATTTTCTACTTTCCTTTTAGAAAAACAGTTCAATGCTCAGTTTTGTATTAAGAATTGGCCTCAGCACAACCAGATTTTAAAATCAATTGCTCCTTTTTAAACTATTTGAAAATACTAGTGCCTCTTTGTATTCCATTTCTTCAGGAAAAAATAACAACCCCAAGCCAATCCACAATCAGACATTTGCCTTTTTTCTCCTTTTTAATTTAGTAACTTGTGAATTCATGCATTGACCCAGCCGAACAAAGGGCAAAGCCTGTTAAATTCCAGCACCCAGGAGATATTGGGTTACTCATTCACGGCCTTCTGCAGTTTAAAAAAAGAGATAAAAATGAGGGAGGAGGGGAGGCAGATTTGGAAATGATCCTTTTAAATTAACAACCGAAAAGGGGGAAGGGATAAATGGGGAAGAGATCAGCTGCGTCCTGTGCCGCAGTGGGGAGAGGGAGTTGGAAAAGGCCTCTAAGCTTACCCAACTGTCAGCCTAATCCCACCTTGTCAACTGAACCATGTTCCCAAGTACCACAGCCACATGCTTTTTGAACCCCTCCAAGGGTGGAGACACCACCACTGCCCTGGGCAGCCTCTGCCAGGGCTTCACCACTCTCTCCATACAGACATTTTTCCTAACAACCAATCCAAATTTCTCCTGGTGCTACTTGAAGCCATTTCAACACAATCCATCACTTGTTATTTGGGAGAAGAGCTCAGCACACATCTCGCCACAACCTCCTTTCCAAGAGCTGCAGAGCACTATGAGGTCTCCCTTCAACCTCCTCTTCTACAGGCTAAACAGCCCAGGTCCCTCAGCCTCTGCCTGAACCCCTGGGCTCCAGACCCTTCCCCAGCTCCACTCCCTCTTCCAGATGCTCTTCAGCCCTTCAACATCTTCGAAGGCAATAGAAGCGGCAAGAGCAACGAACATTAGATAACAGCAGAGATGGAACAAGTAAGGGACAGGAGAAAAAGAAAGTTTCTATGATTTTATTCATGAAGCCTCTTTGGAAGGTTTCCCATCAGCAGGGAAGCACCCAGCAGTGACAGGAATTTGGGAAACTACCACAATCCTGGCCATGGGTCAGAAGCAACCAAGCAAGCACCGTGGGGTTGTGGGGCTGAGGTGGCAGCGGGAAGAGAGGGCTGCCCACCAAGAGGAAAAAAGCAACCTGAAATTCCCCTGCCTTCCCCTCCTCACGTCCCTGAAAATCACATTTAATTGAATTCAAAAGCATTCTGGAATTTTACTTCTTTAGGAAAGACTGAATAAGCGTGTAATTAAATTAATTACAGAATCGCTGCTCTGCATCCTAGTACAGGAACAGCAGTGAATCAACCAAACGGATTCAAAATCACTTCCCAAATGCTTTCCAGTCAAATAAAACTTCAGAAGAATTTCAAACCAGAAACATCTAACCTTTCAACCAGCCTCCTTCACCCGTCCAGGGATGCTCCTAAAGGGCACAACCCAATCTGGAGTGTTTCCCTTCCTAAATAAACACAGCAGCCGCTCAGAGCTGGACGCCTCCTCTCCCTGCCTGCATCCCGTGATGGAGATTCACTACACATCCCCATTAATGACCCCTCTGTGCAAGGAGAGAGGAAAAATCCCTCTGTGAGCTCCTGACTAAAGGGTGCGCTCTAAGTGCATGCACACAGCAAGGAACGGTGCCCGATTCCCACTGGGAAAGGTGCCACCAGCCCTGTGGCCGCTGCCAGCATGCCCTCACCTATCCCAGCACCAGCAGCACCAGAGCTGAGACTCAGACAGCTCACAGGAGGGTTATGCCGGTCACACATTGAGAAAGGCCTTGGTCAGTGGGACAGAGCATCACTCCCTTCAGCTGGGGGACATCTGAGATCAGAGGAGCCTCCATCCACTATGGGAGAGCAGGAGAGCACAACCAGAGGTAAATCAGCAAGAGACAACATGAGCTGCATTCCAGTCCTGGCAAACACGAGACCACAAGCAGCAACACAACCACGGACACAGGCATCCGCTCTTCCAAGAAAAGAGGAATAGCCTCGCGCTGCCTCACCTGCACAGCTGGAGGCACAGCTGCCTTTCTGTTAATGCTTTATGCAAAGGTGGTTTCACATACCACCACGTCCACCGAGCGCGTCCAGATGGTTGCTAGTGGGTCAGGAGGTAGCAGGAACATCGTGGTGCAATAAAGACCCTTCTGCCTTCAGCTCCTCCACAGCTTGGGGCTGAAACCCAGGCATGGTCACAGCTGCCCACACGACTGCTGCAGGGAAACAAAGTGCAACTGCGTAGACCAGAAAATGCTGAAACCCAGGTCATTTTGCTCAAATTATGTGAAGTAAGCTCTTCCACCAGCACTGCTGCTTCCAGGAAGGTGTCCATTGACAGCTTAAGCAGCTTCTGCTAGCCAAAGCTGGCTTCCATCCCCCTGCCCTATGGGAGATGATGCCTCAAACCCTACACAAGAGTTGCTGAAGGTGGGAAAAGTCAAACAGACAACACCTGCAGGTCTGTACTCCTGCCTAACAGGTCCTCCAGGAGCAGAACATCAACATCGCCTCTTGCCTGCTCAAAGAGAAACATGTCATAACAGAATCCAAATAAGATCTCCAGAACCTGCACTGTTCTTGTAAAGCTGATGGTCTGTTTGTCCACTGTAAAGCTCGCCAGCTCCCCAACAGGAATGCACACCGTCTGATGGGATCATCCATGAATTAAGTCTCTAAACAGAGCAAACTCAAAAAGTTACTGCAGACCAATCACCTCTGAAGGCTGCAAACAGAGCTTGTTGACCCAAGCCAGGATAAGCAGAAACAAACATATCAATGGGGTCTTCCCCAGTCTCCTGGGGCTGCAGGAAGGGCTTATCTTGTCCCTAGAAAAACTTATTAGCCAATGAAGCAGCTGCCAGCGTGTGTGGCCACGTGTGCTACCTGTCAGACACCTACAAAATCTGCTCTCATCCAGCCCAGAAACCACCAAGAGCTCCATGAGGGGATGAGCTCCAACATCTTGCACAGACCTTCCCACACCCCAACCCTGACTCAGTGGCAGAGCCTCCAGCATCCCCAGCACATGCACAGATGCTCCTTTTTTGAGTGATGGCAACATGGGTGCCCAGCAGGCACCGAGCAACTCCCATGCCACCACCACTGCAGATGGAGACCATACTCACCACACAGACTTTGACCCCCTGACAGCATTTCTAATTATCATATAAAAAGGTATGAGATGCCCTTCTCACACAGGCACGGCTGTTGGCTGTCATTGATGCCTATAACTTAGTGACTTAAGTACTTATTCCTAGATCTTAGGAAGAAATGTTTTGGTGTGAGGGTGGGGAGACCCTGGCCCAGGTTGCCCAGAGCAGGGGTGGCTGCCTCATCCCTGGAGAGGTTCAAGGCCAGGTTGGATGGGGCTTGGAGCCCCTGTTCCAGTGGGAGGTGTCCTTGCCCATGGCAGAGGTGGAACTGGATGGGCTTTGAGATCTCTTCCAACTCACACCATTCCATGATTCTATGATTTTTCAGTTTAGCTCAAAAGCATCCCAGTAACAGGGTGAAATCCTAGCGTGCTTAAGCAGTGCAATGTCTCAGAAAACCGTCAGACACAATCCTTCAGGTCCCATACAGTGGAGTAGCCATGTGTAGCTCTGGCCACCAGCATCTTATAAGAAAAAAACCCTAAAATACAGAAGTAGAGAGTACCTTATTTCAAAATTGAGGAGGCAAAAGACTCTTTACACCCATCTCCAGTTCCTGAGGACTAGCAGTCTCCCTCCTCATGGTACAGCCAGGCTTATGGGGAGATCCTGACACTGTAAGGCAGGCTGAGAGGAACACCGTAATGAATTCGCACTGTAACAGAAAACCCAGCTGGTTCATTCACCTCCATCCCTGTGGGATCCTCAGCAAACAGAGCTGAGTTTGCTCAGAAATGAGTTTGATTCCTGGTAGAATTAGGTGTTGCCCTCCGTTGATGCTCTCCTGATAAAGAGGTTTTGCATAAAGAAGCACAGCGACTTGGGAAAATTGCCCCATTTCCCCACTTCTGGGATTTTATCCTATTTCCTGAGGTTCGGCGTTGACCAAAAGCACACACCAGCCTCCTCCAAAGTCAGGAACAGAAGTGTGATTTCATCTCATTTCTTGTATCCAACACATCCTGGCAAGCTGTGGCCTGGGAAGTCACTGCAAATTTGGGAAGAAAACAGAGAAATACTCTAACACCAGGGCTGCCCAGAGCACCCCTTGTTTCCTAGTCCCTTGGAGGATAGATCAAACCACGGGACATGAAGGTCCCCGTCATCCCACAGATTCCAAATTAGTAGATGACAGCCAGCATGAGCCACCGCTCTTATCCCCATACCCAACAGCTCTGCTCTGGGGGAATCAAACTGGACGGTGCAATCTGAAGGGACCTGCTCAGGAACCATGTCTGTAATCAAGTGCAACCACTCAAAGCCAATGTCCAAAGGGTGCAGCGGGGCTGCAAGACGTCTAGAGAGGATGAGGGCTGGAAAGGGCAACAGGAATGAGCCTGAAGGGTTCCACGTGCCTTTCCAAAGTCTTCTGAAAGAAGGGCGGAGTGAGGTGGATGCTGGTCTCTTCCCTCAAGTAACAACTGATAATAGGATGAGAGGAAACGGCCTCAAGTTGTGCCTGGGGAGGTTCAGATCGAGTCTTAGGAAATACTACTTCACCAAAAGGATTCTCAGGCATTGGACCAGGATGCCCAGGGCAGTGCTGGAGTCACCAACCCTGGAGGTGTTTGAAAGCCAAGTAAATGTAGTGCCTAGGGGCATGGTTTACTGGAGAAGTTGGCAGTGCTGGTATTATAGTTGGATTCTGTGATCTTAAACGTCTTTTCCAACCTGACTGATTCTGTGATTTCACCCTGGAGCAGCAAAGGAGCTTGGGACAAACCAGGCACATCAGTGACTGCAGGGAGCAGGAAAACACTGTGACATGGATACTTTTATCTGGCACCTGCTAAAACAAAGTTGTCCATTTAAATTCATCTTAAGAGTAAAATCCATCAGCTCCTTGGAAAACAAGGACTCCAGTGGCTGCTGCATGGTTACAAGTGACTGCAGTAGCGCATCAAGCTCTGTAGTGAAAACTGCAGGCACCAAGTTGAGGTAACGTGCTAAAACTCTAGGGGAGGCCAAGCAGCAGATGGAAGGGTGACTAAGTGGCTTGGAGATGTTTTTGTCCCAGAACTCTATGGCGTGACGGGAACTCACCCAGGGTCCAAGTCCAGTGGAGGTGGGGTATGGCAGGATGGCATCATGACCCAGTGTCTGCTTCAGGGCTCAGAAACCAAGGTCCTGCTCCTGCCCGAGGCTCTGGCACCCCCAGGGAGGGTTTATTCTTCAACCAGACTAGAAACTGCATGACTCTATGGTGCTCAGCTCCACGAGACCCAACCTCAGCCTGCACCCTGAGGAGCCGACTGAACACAAGCTGACAAGCCACTGCTACCAAGTCAAACCAGAAACCTAACATCCCGCAGAGGGATGACAACTCCAGATTCAGTGCCGAGCCAGAACCACACCACGTCCTAAAGCCCTTTGCTCTGGTCCGCGCTCACGGCGACTGGGACAGGCTGCAGGCAGGGCTACGAGCCCCAGATGCCAGCAAGCACTGGCAGGAGTGCAGAGAGACAACAAGTCCAAGAACACCGAGCCCGCTCAAGAAGCAGGTAAATAAGACACAAGGTGTTGTCCTTTGCTGAACGACGCTGCAGCCACACCCCCACCAAGATCGCAGCAACTCCATGTGCTGCGTTACAGAAGGTTCAACCACATCCACGCAACCTGCTGACCACACAGAAGGAAACTTCTCCCTTCGCATTTGCACCACTGCTGAACTTTAATCCTCTCTTTATTTTTAATGCCACAATCTTCAGCCACTTGATCACATGGGAGGTGACCCCTTGTGTGGCTGAAGTACTGAATACGGTGCCTTCCTCTTCCTCCCCATCTTCCTCCTCTCCCTGTGCCAGTCCCTACCCATTGCATCCCTCCATAAGCCAATTTCCCACCAGCCTGGCAAAAAGCCCTGCTCTTCCCTCCCCTCCAGAGCTTTTTTTAACATGCTTTTCCTGGGTTTGGGAGATAAATCAACTCACAGAAGGCTCCAGCGAACACCAGCCCACAGGATCATCAGCAGAAGAGCATGGATAGAAGGCACAGGACCAGCACCTCCCTCTTTTGGCAACAGCCAAAACCCCATCTTGCAGGCTCCACTTGCCACATACTCCTCCCTTCTTCGAGATGACTCGCAGTGTCATTAACATCCAACAAACGAGGGCTGAGGGAGCTCACACCTCCTCGAGTTATTGGGTAATGCGCCAGTCTGCCTTCAGACTGCATTTGGAAACTACTCCTTGTAAAAAGCACGCAGCTGTTTTTAAAGGAAATCCTGGATGCTCTGAATGGGAACACAGCAGGTACGTCAAGCCAACGAGTCAACGGGTTGAATCTGGAAGGCTGACACCACAATGCTTTGCTGCTCGAGCAGCAGCAGCAGCCAAGCAGGGAACGAGGCTGGAGCGCTAGCCAAAGCCACGGTCCCGCCGAGGGATGCCAAAAGACACACGAGTGTAGCCAGAAGCATGGCAGAGGGATCTCCAGAGGACATATCAGCTGCTCGCTGGAGGTCAGGAATCACTCATACAGCACGGCGTGGGGCTGATGGCTTGAATGATGCAGAATCACGCCAAGCAATGCACGGGACTGTGGGTGTAGTCAGGTTTCTGCTTGATTGTGTGAAGAGTTAACACAAACAGGTCAATGGAGGGAGAATTTTATCCAGCCTTTAAAGGCTCCCACCATTCCCTTCTTGGAAGAACTGGTGAAGAAAAAGGATTAATCTCTGGAAATGGAATAACATTTCACTGCAAATGCAGCAACGGGGATGGATCAAAACCAGCAAGACCTCAAAGTAAATGTCCCTGAAGGACAGGGCCGTTGGAAAATACCTCTCCAACAGAACAGAGGAGAGACAGTACAGTTCATGGAGAACACCTTAGGTGACACCTTGGACATGAGGCTGGGTATTTCAATGTCCTCTCAGATCCAAACACCAGCTGCAAGGTCTTCTCACCTTCTATCCAAGCAAGTTACCAATCCTGAGTGTGCACCACATGAAGCCACTCAGAGGAGCCGGCAGGAGAGTAGGTTCCCTGCTGCAGGCACTCTCACAAGCAACATGTTCACTTTCCTCTCCAGAGCGGGCTGTGATCCTCAACAGCAGTGGCGCCAGCTCCAGCCTTGGTGCAGTATTCACATCTCATCAGCAAAACATTCCCTCCATCAGGATCTCCCACTTTCATTTCTTCTTTCTCTGGGCTGATGACTCCAGGACTCCCATAGCCCTCCCCTTCTTTTCCAGTACAACAAAACTTCCTTTGCCAACAATCACATCTGCTGATTTACAAAGGCTTCTTCTCAAAATCTACATTACTTTTGCACAAATAACTCATGAATACTGGCTTTTTACTTTAATTTCACTTTTCTCCCCTTGAGTCAAATTACCACTTTCCTCTGATTATTACTTGGTTGAATGAAATATAAAGTTGAAGGATATCAGACCACGGGAAAAGCAGAAAGCAGAGCACATTGGCAGATGCAGTGTACTCTGGTCTTGCTTTATTGCCCGTGCAGCCTGAAAGACACCCTGCTCTCATTAGCACTTAATGCAGGTGAAAATAAAGGAGTTTTATATTAAAACAGTGTGGGCACATGGAACTGAGACACATGGACCTGTTGGGACTTGCCCAAGATCAGTGCAAAGCTCTTTCTCTACATGAGGAGCTCTTTCACTCTGAAGATTGTGACTTCTTATCTGGGCTAATAACATCTGATACGAAACCTCTCAAATCCCATTTGAAAACTTAACCATTCAACACTTAGGACATTTATCCATTCCATTAGAAACAGAACAGCTTCAAGAATACCATCCTGCTGCTTCAAGAATACCACAGAATTGCTTATCTGGTTACATGCCAGCCACAAGGTGGGAATGCAGGACTCCCCCACCCCACAGCTCACCTCTGCCTGCAAAGAAAGGAAGGGTTGTGTGCAAGGGAACAACAACCAGGAGGCCCAAGAGCCAGTCTGGGATGATGAGATGCAGCAGGGGTTGTGTGGAGAGCAGCATCACCACCACGCACAGCTGGGCACCTCGTTCCAGCAGACCAAATTGGCAAATCCAAGCCAAACACAAGCAGGGCGGCAAGGCTGAAATGCTCACTGTCAATGCTCTAATTTTTTAAGGGATGAGCCTTAATCTACAAACAATAGATCTGGTCACATTCCCAACATGGCAAATTCCACTCTCCAGTCAAGAAGTGACGGCAGCCGCCCAGCGTGCGCTGACATGGAAACCCAGCCTGGAAGCAAGGCAGAGCCCGTGCAACCACAGCACCCCGGGAGCGCAACCCGAGCGCCGCGCGCTGCAGCTGCCGGGAACACTGCCCGTTTCCTCCCAGAGTTGTTGAAATGCAGCTTATGGTGGCAGCTGGGTGAAAAGCAAGAACTCAGTCCCCGGGCTCCAGAAACGCCTTTGAGAAGCCAGCGGGAGGGTATTGACCCCACAGGAGGCGTCCATCACTGCGACAGCCTGGCTGCTGCAGACTGTGACAGCTTATCCAGCTCATTAACACCCGGAATCCACCCTCAGAAACACAAAAAACGTATCAAGATCAGTTCATTCAACCATCACCAGGGGTGAACCAAGCACAGCATCACCATCCAGTCGAGAGAGGGGATTGTCTCCCTCCACTCCGCACTGGTGCGGCCTCACCTTGAGCGCTGGATGAAGTTTTGGGTGCCATAGGATAAAAAGGATCTAAACCTACTGGAGAGCGTCCAGAGGAGGGCATGAGTTGGTGAAGGGTTTAGAGGGAAAGCCATATGAGGACAGGCTGGAGTAAATTTGTCTGTTCAATCTTGAAAAGAGAAGACTGAGGGGAGACCACATCACACTCTATAGCTTCCTTACCAGGGGAGGAGGAGCAGGTACTGAGCTCTTCTCTCTGACTGTCAATGATAGGACCAGAGGGAATGGCAGGAAGATGCACCAGGCGGGCGTGAGGTGGAACATGAGGAAATGGTTCTTCATCCAGAGGATGGTGGAGCACTGGAACAGCTCCCAGAGAAGCAGTCACGGTGCCAAGCCTGACGATATTCCAGAAGTGTTTGGACAATGCACTCAGACACATGGGGTGAATGTAGGGGACAGGAGTTGGATTCAATGATCCTCGTGGGTCCCTTCCAACCCAGGATATTCTACGACTCTATGATAATCCCCCCCTCCAAACCAGGGCAAGTAGCAACGAGGAGCCTGCAGAGCCACCTGCCTCTGCCCCAGCCACCAGGAGAATATCCAGCAGTCCCAGTCTGTTCACGTGAACCCATTTTCTAAACGAAGCACTAACCACAGTGTTATATCAAGACAGAAGACAGCTTTTAATTACAGGTACAAAGGAGTTCATAACACCCCAGCTCTACCGCAAGGGCAGCTTGCTGAGAAAAGCAACTTTCATCAAAGCTCCCAAGCCCCGTTTGCAGACCATAAAAGAGAAAATCCAGTGCACTTATCATATAACTGCGTAAATTGTCCCCAGGTTTTTATACACAAGACTCATGAAATTCAGTTCAGAATGCATTTTGTTTGTGGAATTACCTTTTTTTTTTCCTGACTTATGTTTCTTGGAGCTTAAAGATTTGTAGATGAAGCATGCAACAAAATGGTTATTTATACCAGGCATGTCCACCTCTAGGTGACAAACTTTGTGGGTTTGTGCAGAATATTTATACAGACACACTCACACGCTATATACAAATATATGCACATATACACATACACAGATCTATACATATTTACACAACAGCCAGGAAGGTGATAAGAAAAAGCCAATCTCCCAAGCCTGTCTGCGGCAGGAGGTCAGCTCAGCAGGTGAGGGCACAACACGGCATTTCTGTCGCACAACGAGAAGACTTCAAGGTTCTTGGTGAGAAGAAAACTTCAACTACCTCTTCGTTTAAAAATTATATCTGTACAAAATGAACGTGACCAAGGGTTTTGCTGATCCCAGAGGTCCCAGCACGTGAGACAACTGGCTCCTGGACACAGGTATGCCCTGCACCTACCAGAGACTGAAACACCCACCAGAGGCACTGAACGTGCATCAGAAGCACTGAACACCTACCAGAGGTATAAAACACCCACCAGCAGCATTAAATTCCAAATGGAAGCATTGAACACCCACCAGAGGCACTAAACAGCTCATTTGCAAACACGTTATCCCACATCTCCCATCCCCAGTTGACAAGTTCCCTCTGCCAGCTCCTGCTTGCTCTGACTCTAGCTAAAGAACCCTTTGAAGTCCAAATACTCTCAGCAATTAGATCTTCTTTATTTCTTTTTTGCCTTCCTAATTATCCTTTTAACTGCCTTCTGCTTATTTTAACAGATCTTCCCATCCTCCTCATTCCCAGACTGTTTATACTCCTAAAAAGCCGGCTGCTCCCCGCTCCACACACTGTTTACATCTGCTCTCCACCACCTCAGCTCCACTGCTGCTTTTTTGCCTGATTTCAGAGTTAACCAGGGGAAATTTCCTCTCTGATCTCTACAGCAGTTTATAAATACCTGCTATTTTTTCTACAATGCACTTCCCTTGTATCAGGGCGAGGGAAATAAGTCTCTTCTAGACCACAAAGCACTGAGAAAAATCCATACTCTAATATTGCTCTTGGCGCTCTTCTCTCCGCTGCCTTCCCTATCATTTTTGCATTAAGAATATTAAGTAGATTATTAATGACTGCATCCCATGTGTTCCCTAACTATGTTATTCATTATCATTCCCTGCCTGAAAAAGTAAACAAATAGCCTTTGTGCTCCATGTTACAGCAGATTGCCCATGGATTTCATCAGCTGTATTTCCACTAGAGGGAAAATAAGTGGCAGGGAGGAAAACTCAGTGGCAGGTCCTTCGGCTTCGCACAAGGGGTGCGTGTGCACGTGCAGTGGTCCAGCAGAGGAGGTCTTCAAAGAATCACAGAATGTCAGGTTGGAAGAGACCTCAAGAATCATCTGGTCCAATCTTCTTAGGTGATGTACAGTTGAAATGAGATGGTCCAGAGCCCCAACAAGCTAAGCCCTGATAGTGTTCCGTGCAGAGGAATCTACCATTTCCCTGAGGAGATTATGTAGTGACAGGACAAGAGGGAATGGCTTTAAATTGGAAGGGTGAAGATTGAGATTAGACCTTATGAAGAAACGCTTCACAATGAGGGTGTCCTGGCCCAGGCTGCCCAGAGCAGCAGTGGCTGCCCCATCCCTGGAGCTGTTCAAGGCCAGGTTGGATGGGGCTTGGAGCTCCTGATCCAGTGGGGGGGGTCCCTGCCCATGGCAGGGGTGGAACTGGATGGGCTTTAAGGACCCTTCAACCCAAACCATTCTATGATTCTATGATTCTATGATTATTCCAGTGTCTCACCATTCTCAGAGTGAAAAATTTTCTTCAGGAAGCCAATCAGAATCTCCCCAGGCACAATTTATCCCCACTACCCCTTGTCTTTCCCAAATGACTCCTTGTAAAACAGAAGTCTCCACTCTCTTGGTAGACACCTTTTATCTGCTGGTATATGGTAAGAAGGTCTCCCCTAAGCCTTCTCCTCTCAAGGCTGAACAAACCCAGCTCTCTCAAACTTACTTCATGTAGAAGGTTTCCCAGCCCTCTGACCATCTCAGTGGCCCTTCTCTGGGCCCTCTCCAGCCTGGTCATATTTTTTCTATACAGCAGGGACCAAAACTAGACACAGTACTTCAGGTGCACCTGACAAGTGCTGAGTATAGTGGGATAATAACGTCTCTACCTCTCCTGGTGATGCCCTCTTTGATGCACCCCAGTGTTCTGTTGGCCTTATTAGCTCCTGCAGCACGCTGCTCGCTCATGTTGAGTTTGTTGTCCATCAAGATCCCCAGGTCCTTCTCCACAGAGCTGTTCTCCACCAAGGTAGAACCCAGTATGAGCTGCACACCAGGGTTACATTTTCCCAGGTGAAAAAGCATGTAAGAGTAATTTCAGGTCCATTCAGCAGGAGTGAGAATGTATTAAAGGGAACCTTGCTCAATATTTTCTCTGTTCCTTATAGTCCTTCTTCAATCACCTGATGTTGGACACTGCAAACAGGACACCAAACAGAGACTGAAAGCAGAATCTTCTGTCTAAGCCACAGAACAGCCATTCTTTACCTCCTAACAGCGATTGCCCAGTTTAAATGCTACACTCTGCCAACAAACTCCGAAACATATTCCATAGATGCAGGGAAGAAGCAGCAGTGGGGAGATCCACAGCATCCACAGCCTCCCTTCGCAGTTGTTCTAACAGCCAACCTTCCCTGCTGTTCGAAATTTCCACCTCCTACTCCTACAAATATTTTTTGCGTCTTCATTTTGTCATCAGAATGTTTGGATCCAGCTTCCAGGTATTGTTACTTGCTATGCAGTTTGCTAAAGTGAAGGGCTCTGGTGCCTGTTTTTATTTTAATCGCAGAGAGAACTGGTTTCACGCAGATAAAAAACAACAGGTCAGGGGGGTTCAGACTCTTATGGCCAGGAGGAGTTCCGCAAAATCCCAAGCACAGCCCCAGACGTTTAGGAACAAATACCAAGAAGAGTCTCCTCTGAACTCCTCAATTGCTTCACTCTGCTCACATGGTCTGGGTCTTCTCCAACTTTTCCACATCTCTTGAAGGAATGAGAGAACTGAAACTAGGGATCTTTTATTGAAGTACAGGCAACCCAAAAAGCCAGAAAGGCTGCTTCCACGCAGCTCTCTCGCATTGTGCATCCATGGTTGCCATCGCCCCATTCCCACAGACTCAAAGCCATTGTTCACACTACCGCAATTGTCCCTTTACCACCACAAAGGTTTGGCATCTCCATGCCTCCTCTGGTCTCCCCATCCCAAAAGCTCTCTCCTCCTTCTCTCACCTCTGGATGCACAGATCCTACCATTCACCGTATCAAAGTTCATCTGACAGAGACTAACCAACAATGGAAATCATGGAATCATAGAATCATGGAATGGTTTGGGGTGGAAGGGACCTTAAAGACCATCCAATTCCAATCCCTTGCCATGGGCAGGGACACCTCCCACTGGATCAGGGGCTCCAAGCCCCATCCAACCTGGCCTTGAACACCTCCAGGGATGGGGCAGCCACCACTGCTCTGGGCAACCTGGGCCAGGGCCTCCTCACCCTCATAGCAAAATATTTCTGCCTAAGATCTCATCTCAATCTCCCCTCCTTCAGCTCAAAACCATTCCCCCTCATTCGGTATCTGCCCTCCCTGATCCAGAGCCCATCCCCAGCTTTCCTGGAGCCTCTTTCAGGACTGGAAGCTGCTCTAAGTCCTCCCTGGTGTCTTCTCATCTCCAGGCTGAACAACCCAATACTCTCAGCCTGTTGTCAGATGTTCAGCTCCCTCTGAACAGTTACACTCCTCAGTACCTCATTTCCACCAACCCCTCGGACACCTGCAAACACAACCACCAGCCCTCAGTGCTGTGGGGTTGGTCCCACACGCATGTGGTGAGCACCAACACTGCTGGCCATCCCAGACCCCACTCACATCCACCTGCACATCAGCATGATGCTACCAGAGTGGGATTTGGTGACATCAACACATTCCCCATCACATCTGCTGAAGTACAACTGCAACTTCGTATTTCCCCTTCCTCCTCCCCTAGGCTTTGTCCATCCTAAGCCCCAGACATATGTCAGGATAAGATGGTACAACAGCAGCACTCACTTGTTTTTCTGGAATGTTCTCACTATACCCAAACAGCAGAGGAGGTGAAAAGAGACAGATACCAACAACCAGATCCCATAGGAGCCCCCAGTGAACATCACCCAGAAAACACTCCCACCTTGCAGCCTCTGCTCAGCACCCACCCTGGTTTGCGCTGGACCTGGCAGCTCTCAGTCTATCACACCTCTTCCTTACAAACAGGGAACAGCAATATTTATTAAACATGTCTAGTTTTTCTGCTTTATTATGCATTTTCCCTCCTCGGTGTGATCAGTCTACACAAACCATTATTAGAATTTCTTTTGTTCCGAACACAAACACTGTTCTTGCACTGACAGTCACTGATTTTCTCCCTGGTGTTTTTAACTTCCTTTATCAATTTTCTGCACTTGATAACTTCTAACTCAAGGATGACTGTCAGCTCTACCTTTCATTATTCCCCTTTTTTCTCTTTTTTCAATTCTCACCAGCGCAGTTCAGCCCGCGGCTGCAGGAGGGCAGCCAGCAGCGTGGAGCAAGGAGAGGGGAGCCTAGGGTGCTGCGTGACACAAGCTGCATCCTTGTTCTGGAGCAACCTTAAGCCCAAACTGTGGTTCTCATTGCCTAGCAGCGAGGATCCTTTGCTAAAAAACACCCGCTTATGAGAGGCAGCTGAGCAACCTGAGGCTGTTTAGTCTGGAGAAGAGGAGGCTGAGGGGAGACCTCATCGCTCTCTGCAGCTCCAGGAAAGGAGGTTGTGGGGAGGTGGGTGCTGGGCTCTGCTCCCAAGCAACAGGCAACAGGGCAAGAGGAAATGGCCTCAAGTTGCACCATCAGAGGTTCAGACGAGGCTTCAGACGAGACATCTGAAAAATTTTCTTCACCAAAAGGGCTCTCAGGCGCTGGTCGAGGCTGCCCAAGGCAGTGGTGGAGTCACCATCCCTGGACGTGTTTAAAAGATGGGCAGACGAGGTGCTCAGGGATATGATTTTGTAGTGGACAGGTGATGGGTGGTTACAGACCAGAGGTCATCTAATGAGCACTCCTACCACTGAGCAGCTTATGCTAAATGAAATAAAGGCACCTTAGCATAAGGCCTCACAGCTTTGCACACACAGCGTTGCACGTACGCCACGAATACACAGGCTCAAGGTTTCTCTTTGTAACATTAGGGAGTTGTTTCTGTCTTAAAACTCCTCTCCTTTCTCAAGGGTAACTTTCCTGGTAGTCCTTGAGTTGGTACTTTGTAATCTATCAATTTGTAAGTTAGAATGCTCACATAGCTGTTTCTCATGGGAAAGTAAAATATTGTATGTAACTAATGATTGCTTGTTGCTAAAGGAGAATTGTCGAATCAGCTTGCTAAATAATAGCCTGTATGAACTGAGTTAGGAATAAAAATGTGTTATGGACTCTGAATAAATGGCTCACTTGGATCAAACTGATCGTTGTGTGATGACCCATTTCCTTCGTCAGACAGGTATGGTTGGGCTTGATGATCTTTTCCAACCAAGTGATTTTACAACTCTATGACGTAGTGGACAACAGATTCTGAAGAAGTAAAACCACATGATGCCTTTGCATGAAAATGAGGTCCCACCTGCACAGCCAGGCAGGTTGAAGGACGCAAGGTGTAGTCTGAAGAGGTTTTATGCCATAAGAAATTAAGTCCCTACAAGATAGCCAGATGCCATCAACACCAAAATGAAAACAGATGCCAGTGTATAAAGGTCTATTTAAACTAAAGCCTGGGAAAATCAAACACAGGAAGGAGAACATCCAGTTCAGGTGAAGCATTTCCTATTGGTCATAAATGTACTTTATCTCTGAAAAACATCATAAAAATACCAGCAGGAAACAAAGACTCAAGGCATTACAGACTATATCCAAACTACGTAGGGATGAAGGAGTTGTGCTGGCAGAGAAGCAAAGTGCAGCCCAATAAACTTGATCTTTATGCCAACAGGAAGGAGAGAACCTTCCTGGACCAGAAACCCAATACAGAACAGCTACAGCATCAGTGAGCAGAGGAGGATGCTCAAAATGCCAAGGAATACCAGAAAGGCTGCCAAAGCTCAAAACATGATCTCAATAACAGGAGAATTCAGCTGATCCCATAGAGATCTGCTGGTGTGGAAGCAGGCTGGATGCAGATGTGATGCTGAAGGTCCCTGCACACTAGGGAATGCAGCTCTGCTGGAGCTCTGCTCTGCTCTCATGGCCAAGGAGCCTCGGCACAAGCAGGCACTGCCAGGGCCGGAGGTCAGGTGTCCATGCAGCCCGTGGGGTTCACTCCTGTCTGCCTGGGGCTGGTCACACAGAGGGGACACACGAGATAGCCACCGAACCCAGCCCAGCCTGCAGCCAGAACACAGAAGTCTTCAGAACACAAAAGCCACACAAAACCCCCACATTCTGCTAAAGCTTAACTAAGGAAAAGGCTGCTCAAACTCAAAGCAGAGTGTTCCTGGAGCAGCCAAAGGGCTTGCAGGTGAGGTGGCAAAATTGGAAGAGATGGTTATCACCTCCCAAAGGGGGCTGGTTACACAGAACAGCAGACTTAAGCAGCAGTTAAAAAGGCCTTCTAGAAACAAAAAACCACCCTTGCAAAGAAATCAAAATTAATAGAATATAAAATCAAGGCAGCTACACAGACAGCCTGCAAAGCCAACCTGACAGACAGGTCAATAAAACCTTATTTAAAGAAAACCAAACATACAAGCACCAAAGTTTGCCAGATTCTGGTATAAAACAAGCACGGAAGATAAAACCACAGTACAAAAACTCAGCTTCTCTGCACCAATGTTCACTGTGAGAGGGCTCGCCAATTCCCCTCCTGGACCCTGCCCTCTTCAGGATAAGCTGGGCTTCCACCCCAAGATCATCAGAAGAAGATGTAGAGCTACCCGGCAAAATTAACACAAATCTGCAGGCCCAGGAAATACCTATCCAACTGTCTGAAGGTTATTAAGCCATTTAAATTACCTGGCTAATGTAGAATCCCTGGCAGCAGTCTCAGTACCTAAGCACAGGTGCAATTCCGCTGGTTCAGAAGAATCATAGAATCACAGAATCACCAGGTTAGAAAAGACCCACCGGATCATCGAGTCCAAACATTCCCATCAATCACTAAACCATGTCCCTCAGCACCTCATCCACCTGTCCCTTAAACCCCTCCAGGGAAGGTGACTCAATCCCCTCCCTGGGCAGCCTTTGCCAGTGCCCAATGACCCTTTCTGTGAAAATTATTTTCCTAATTTCCAGCCTGAACCTTCCCGGTGAAGCTTGAGGCCATTCCCTCTCATCCTGTCCCCTGTCACTTGGGAGAAGAGCCCAGCTCCCTCCTCTCTACAACCTCCTTTCAGGTAGTTGTAGAGAGCAACGAGGTCTCCCCTCAGCCTCCTCTTCTCCAGAAAATCCAAGGAGCTACAACCTTGGACTGGATGATCTAAGAGTTCTTTTCCAACCTTAACGATTCTATGTCATAGCAGAAAAATCAGTAGAAACAGTAATTAAAAAAAAATAAAAAACAATCACTGTTGACAAAGATAAAAAGGACTTGCCAGGAGCCAACACAGCTTCCACAGGTGGTCACCACCCACTCAGCTCTTGGCAAAGGTCAACGTGCAAGCGGAGAAGGGTGAGTGAGCCGTGTAGCATCCCTAGCTTTCCACAAAAGCCTTACAGGTGTTTTCTCTCACACCAAGCACACTCCTAACACTTCCCTACGCACAGGATGAAGTAAGAAGTCATCTCATTGATTAGCAACTGATTAAATGATGGAAAATAGAGGGCAGAAGTAGTTTGTTATCAAAGTGGGGTCCTGCACGCATCTGCTCTGTGCACCAAGGGAGAGCTGGAGAAAGGAAGACACCAGGGGAAAGACAGCAGAATCAGGGTATCCCAACAGGAGACCAGAACTCATACAGAGAACTGAGGCCACTTCTCCAGCAAGCGTTTGATGGGAGCCAGCAAGGGAACAACTGATGATGAGCAACGAAGCAGAAAACAGAGCTGCATCCATAGCATCATGCATGGCTCTGGTGATCCCACCTCAACAGCTACTGTAGTTATAAAACAGGCAGGAAGGGAGCCAAGGAGGGCAACAAGGGTGACCCAGCAGGAGAAACTCCCACGGTGTGGACAGGGCGCACAGGAACAGCCCCAAGAAGCAGCAAGAAAGGACAGGGAGAGGGGCATACTAGACAGCTGCCTGTTGCTTCCACAGCACAAAGACAAACCCCACCAGCAAGGGAAAGCAAATATTTTTCAGGGTCCTATTTGCCTAAATAAATTGCAGACACTGCAATTATCCAAATCATCACCTCGGTAACACCAGGCTACTGAAAATCCACAAAACGAGGGGGTGCAGTGCATCCTGGGGACAAGAATAGAATCACAGAATCATGAAAAGGAAAAGACCTCTAAGCTCATCCAGTCCAGCTGTCAGCCCAACCCCACCGTGCCGACTAAACCATGTCCCCAGGTGCCACAGCCACGCATTTTTTGAGCCCCTCCAGGGATGGGGACCCCTCCACTGCCCTGGGCAGCCTCTGACAGGGCTTCACCCCCCTTTCAGTAAAGAAATTTTTCCCAATATCCAATGTAAATGTCCCCTGGTGAGACACCTGGATACAAGATACCAGAAGCCTCCAAATGGAGGGCAGAGCACTCTCATGCAGATGTGCGAATAAAAGAGTGGTACACACTACCTGCCAGGGTGGAAAATATTGCTGCTATTAGTAAACCACATGTTCACTACCTGGAGTTAAACAGGAGATGGGTGTAAGACAGTTCCTGACCTGCAGAACTTGCTGGGGAGTCTGCAGGCTCCCAGGAAAACCAAGAACAGCCTGCAACGCTCTTTTCTTCTTCTCATTTACATTGCCAGTTGCCATGCAGCATCTGGCAATGGAGAAAGAGGAACCAAGGCTGCTGAGGGCTTCAGCACCTCATATAAAAACACATCTTCATAAAGGAGATAGTGCCAAAACATTGAGAGAGAGGACCCAAGAACCACAAAGATGATCTGAGGGCTGGAGCATCTCCCGTATAAGGACAGGCTGAGAGAGTTGGGGTTGTTCAGCCTGGAGACGAGACGGCTCCAGGGAGAACTTACAGCAGGTTCCAGCCCTGAAAGTGGCTCCAGGAAAGCTGGGGAGGGGCTCTTGATTAGGGAGTGCAGGGACAGGACGAGGGGTAACAGTTTTACGCTCAAAGAGTGGAGATTGAGATGAGATCTTGGGGAGAAATGTTTTGCTGTGAAGGTGGGGAGGCCCTGGCCCAAGTTGGCCAAGGAAGCAGTGGAGGCACAACCCCTGGAAACATTCAAGGTCAGGTTGGATGGGGCTCTAAGCAACCTAAACTAGTGGAAGGTGTCCCTGTTCCTGCATGGGGGTTGTTAAACTGGATGACCTGTAAAGGTCCCCTCCAACCAAAAGTATTCTATGATTCCATAACCTCTGGCAGGGACAGCCTTGAAACAGAGAGAGTGGGCAACACGGAAGATTGCGAGAAAATACTGGAGGATGGATTCACCAACGTGTCCAAGAGGGGAAAAAAAGGTTGTGATCCAACATCCAACTTTCCTCATGCAGAATTATTAACAGATCTGGCATGGAAACCTGTACCGGAGCCGGTGCATTCGCTGGGTCTTCAGCTCCACTGACTCGAGTCAGCTTGGAAACCCCTCAACAGCCTCCAGAATGAGAGAACAGTCCCAAATTCTTCGAGTTTACAGCTCGCCACGATGTCTGCTCGGAAAAATCTAACAAAAATAACTGGGGGGAAAAAAGTTTTGAAGCTGCAATGTCCCAAAAAAACTGTTTCTGCAGTTTGCGTTTAAAAAAATTCCTACTGCTTTTTTGGGTTTGTGGGATCATTAAAATAGCTGAGCTGGGAATGTCACGGACTGCGCTGGTTTTGCTAATAAAGAGCACCTTCTGGGATGGAACAGTGGGGATGTTTATGAGTGGAAAAAAGGCTTTTTGTGAATTAAATGGATTCAACTATTGATATGCAAAATAGAGCAAATTATTATTTATGTAACAAACTATTATAACGCAATCAAACTTAAAATATTCAAAAAAAAACACTTCGGCAAAAAAAGAAATTATAAATCCTGGTGCCAGGGTATTTCTAAATGAAAGTGTGGATTAATGGAATATATTCCTTGTATTCATTGCACGAGAAATCTCCTGCCACAGGGATGTAAGGGAGAGGGACGGAGCATTTCCGAAACAACCCTGGCCCAGCACTTGGAAATTACATGAATCCAGAGGAGACAGATATTTTTTTTTGCTATTTTTGGGTGGAAGGAAGGAAGAGGCTTGAAAAATGTAAATATTCTAATGCTATTTTTCCTCCAGACTGATATTTTGCTCATGATAATTGTCTGTTAACAAAAAGAAATCCTTCTGTCCCACAGAGCCAACTGGACAGGCTGAAGTAGAGGAATTCAGTACCATTCCATTGACTTCAAAGCCACTTGAGGGAAATTTACCCACAAGCCTAAATCCCCACAGGATGAATCCCTAAGTGAATTCCTAAGGAGAACAAAAATTAAAGTATTGAAGATGAAAAAAAAACCCCAAACCACACATTCTATGAGGAAAAGTTAAGATACAAATGGAAAATTCCTTCCTGGCTCCATGGATGCTAATTGCAGATCTTATGCCAGGAGCTGAGTATCATAAATTTCAACATATATATTTAATTAGGTTAATTTGTAAAATGTAAACGTGTGTCTGCTTCAAGTAGACAGGAACATTTCATTTTATATATTTTAAATATCTCATAATGAACTGCAATCACAAACAGTGTTGATGCTGGAGTACAAGGCCAAGGAGCTCTCTGGAAAAGGAAAGCACAAACATTGATGCAGCAGACAAACGCACATCCCCAACGTGAGATAGCAATCCCCTCCGTGCCACCAGGAACCAACAGCAAATGGAGCTTTCTCAGCTAATCTACTTTTTACCAACTAAACCAATTAACACCATGGCATAAAATCCATTAAAAAAGGAAAAAAATACAAGGTTTCAGGAGAAGGGTCTCTTCTTTTGGCCAATTTTGGGGTGTTCTTCCTCACCTACAAACAGCACCACTGCTTCCACTGAGGATGCTCCAGTGGACTTGTGCCTACATCCCTCCAGCATCTGCGACACACTCCCAGGAATGGGAATTGCCTCGCTGCTCTCGGACTGCGCATGATACAACTTGGACTTCGCTGACTCGCTCTGGAAGCATTCAGTATCCATCCAACACAGCTCATTTGGACACCTTTGCGCATTTTGTTGCTCACCCAGCATCCTCCCCAGCTCATAGCAGAGCGCGTCCCCTCCAAGGCTGTCGCTAGCAGTGTCCTAACAAACCCAGTTAAGGAGAAATGCGAATTTTAACTGCAGTCATGACCATCCAGCCTAATTTATAGGCCTTGAAAATAAAGACAGGTAAAAAAGCAAAAAATACCACTCCCTCGGAGTTAACACATCAGATGTCTCCGTGCTGTTCACCATCACCATGTGCCCCAAAGCCATCTAAACGTGACAGGACCATAATACACCCAGGACAGTCTTCTTGGTGTTCAATTATTAATTCCCTTGCTGGCAAAGTTCATCTCCAGCCCTGCCAGCCTGCACCAGTCTCATCATCTCACACTGACCCCACGCAGCCCCAAAGCCACCCACTGCCAGGTCCCAGCCTGTCCCCAGTGTTGCTGCTCCCACTGTCATCCCAAGAATGCACTTGGACATCTCACCCCAAGGATGCACTTGGACATCTCAAGAAATGGATGTGGCCTCCCAGCAGCAGCAGCACCTGAGATACAGAGAAATCCTGCTGATTCCCAAGCGGATTTTCAATTCCCCTCTTCCAGCCCAATCTAAATCCAGCTGTGTCTCCCTAGACGGGTTTCAAAAAATGCATAGAGAAATTCAGAAAGGTATTTTGTTTCCAGCAAATACTGATGCTGCATCCTTACAACTCTCATTTCCCACCACCAAAACCGCAAATATACCAAATGCCAGTAAAGCTCATGCTTTGCAGCCCATGGACAAAAGTGCATCCAACCTCAAGTGACAGATTTACACCTGGAAAGCCGTAGCTGTTCTTGGGTTTCTAGCCAGGGACCCTCCGGGGCCTTCCACACGCTGTTCCCCAGGCTGTGCTCAGCGCAGCTTCCAAACTATCCCAACAGTCTGCAGACTTTGTAGAAATTCACACAAAACTACTGAAATGGGATTTCATTCATTCTCCCCTCGCGTAGTCAAGCAATTAGAAGAGTAATACAGAAAAAAAAACTCACCAAAATATAGACAACTCCATCTCAAGCATGCACCCCAAAGCCCCACAGTACCACGAGCGCTGTCCCAGGGCCACCACCGTGCTCTGCTCCCTGCAGGGTCAACCCACGTCGCTTCAGGTTCTCCTCCTGGCTGTTGGCTTTGGTTGCCAAGTTTTGAAAACTGAGGTTTAGTACTTCTAAAAATAGGTCTAAAGCAATTAAATACTTGTGCTAAAATTGTGCTCAACATACTGGAAGCAGAACCTAAATGACGGGCCTTCAACACATGCACACCCAGCTTCTTCTGAAAATTCACTCCGGTTGCTATTTTCGGGCAGGAGAGGATACCTACACCCACACAGAGTAAAAAACACAGCTCTCCAAGTTACTTGCAGCCTGAGCGTTGAAATCACAGCAAGTATTAAAACCTGAAGGCGCTGGAAGCACTTTGGTGCCATCAGGGCACCAGAACGGAGCCACGACCACATCGGGTCCATCCCAGCAGCCGACGGACAGCACTTGCTCGGCTCCTCGCTGCCAGAAAGGGCTTACAAACGCCCCTCTTCTCGCTTCTGCCAGTTGCTTGTGTGATAAACCAACACCAACCACGTTCTTTCCCAAGGAAACACCACAAAGTCTACCTATAGAACCAACTGACTCCTGACCACCAGCGCTGAATGGGGAAACTACACCGAGGAGGGGGATTTAAGGACTTTCACAGGCATGCAGCTGATGGGTCAGAGGTCCATGGCAGGGGTGGAACTGGATGGGCTTTGAGGTCCCTTCCAACCCAAACCATTCCATGATTCGATGATGATTCCATGAAATCACAAGCAAGGAAGACTAAGCCCATCTAATTCAACCTTCGCAGATAGAGGACACCAGTTAAATCTCTTCAAACACGTACTGAGGAGCACCAGGGCAGTACAGGTGAGAGAAACAGAGACAAAGCAAAAAGAGCCCCAAGAAGAGGAATTGATCCAGTTAATGAACCTGAGCAACCTGCCGTTCAGTTACCAAAAAACCTAAACAATGCAGAGAACACAAACTCTTCCATACAGGCACAGAGGTGGTTTGAGTATGGATGGAGTCTCATCTCCTGGTACCACTTCTACACAACTCATACCCTCAGTGCTCCACCCTTCCCCAAATACGACCCCACCAATAAGAAACTTCTTTGCAGTTGTACTTTCCAGTAGCACAGAGGAGGATTTTTTTCTACTCAGTCTCTTTTTTTCTGTCAGGTCCTTACCCCACTCACTTTGGGAGCAAGAGACACACCCAAATAAATCAAAAACAAGTAACTCAGGAAAGCCATCACGCAGCTTGCCCAGCACCTTCATGAGTATTTACACCCTCAACACTGTCAGTGTATGAAGCCTACGTTACAGAATCCCCTCTAGCCCTCATTTTGGTATCTGACCGGCACACACATTTTGAAGGGGAGGCAAGCAAAGCAGTTTCCGCATGGGGAGAGCCCAGACTGCTGACCCCAGCCCGAAAGGAAGAGCAATGGTCACGCTCAACTTCACACACTGCCGCAGTCACACCAACGGCAACCAGAATGCTCAACAGGAGGCAGCAGACACAGCTCGGGACCATCAAGGTCTCAATATCCACATGAACCAAAGCAAAGTAATCCTGCCTTAAGAAAGACCCCATCCAAGGAGTGGGAATGGCAGCGTTGGTGTCTCCAGCATGCATGCGTCTTGGAAAGGGACTTCCTTCAAAGCGCATGTCCTCCAGCCCCTCCATCCTTCTGGAGACAACACAACCGCACAGTGATGCCTCCTACGCCCCACGACTCACCTGAACCTGCAGCAGCTACAGCTGCATCTTAGCTTCCCCAGGACGAGGCACCAACTCCACTCCAGCCAGAGCCAACCGCACCCCTGGCTTTCGGGGAGAAGCAGCTCCCACCAGAGCCACCCATCCACTCCTTATTATTTCTGATTATTACATTCACATAGGATGAGAGAGTTGAGGTTGTTCAGCTTGGAGAAGCAAAGTCTGTGGGGAAACCTCAGAGCAGCTTCCAGTGCTGAAAGAGGCTCCAGGAAACCTAGAGGGAGGGGCTCTGGAACAGGGAGGGCAGGGATGGGATGAGGGGGAACAATTCTCAGCTGAAAGAGGGGAGATTGAGATGAGACCTTAGGAAGAAATGTTTTGCTGTGAGGGGAGGCCCTGGCCCAGGTTGCCCAGAGCAGTGGTGGCTGCTCCATGCCTGGAGGGGTTCAAGGCCAGGCTGGATGGGGGTTGGAGCTCCTGATCCAGTGGGAGGTGCCCCTGCCCATGGCAGGGGGGTGGAACTGGATGGGCTTTGAGGTCCTTTCCACCCCAAACCATTCTATGATTCTATGTCCCCAAGTGAAATGACCTCTCTGTACCTGTATGTTATGTATTATATGTTAGGTATCACATTACTTATCATCTGTTGTGAATTATAATGTATGTTATGTATTATACATTACACATTATATTGTGTTATGTATTATATTGTCTGTTATTTATTATATATTACAATATGTCTTATATTGCATTATATTATAGATTATATATATTAATTTCTTTCCACTCCCACTGCCACCGGAGCCAACCAAGGGAACCCCAGGCTCATAGTTTGCTCCTCCAACACACACCACGTGCTGCTGCCTTCCCAGGTCCCTCTTCCCACTCCCAGTGCCACGGCTTAAAAATCCAGCCATGACCCGACTGCCATCACGGCAGAGCCGCTGTGACAAGTGGCACCAGAGTCGTGTGCCACTGATGAGAGACACATCGCAAATGGTTATTTTTCATACACTAGCCACAGTAAACAGCATCATTCATTTCTATTCCCTTGCTCCAGACAAATCAACGATTGTTAATGCAAAGTCAACACGTCCAGATGTAGTTTGCATACTAGTTAACCAGTAAATTGGCATCACACAGTACAAAATAATCAAGACACATTCAGGGAACCAAACAAAAGCCAAAAGGAAGGCGATGACTAGCAATTAATCCATCAAAGACCTTTAAAATTAGTAACTTCCCCCCGAGAAAAGACGGTGTGGCTAAACTCAATCTGTAAACGCAAAATCCTAAATATCCGAAAAGCCAGATACTCAGAATTATTGGAGTTACAAGAAATAAGTCTGTCCTAGGGCCGTTTGCTTCCGTGCTCCTTACCAAAATGCAACCAGGACCTCCAACCGTGCTCACAGTCATCGCCAGGTGCCTCCTCCCTGGCCTTTGGTCCCCATCACGTATGATGAGCTGTGGCCTCATCCTGCACAGCATCGCCTAGGGGGACCAGAGTGAGCTGGAGCCACCCCAGCACCCAACATCGCACCAGCAGATCCAAGTGGGATCCAGCAATCCCTTCAGCACCCACCACGTCCCACAGCAGCCACTGGGTCTGGGTGACCACATGCTCCCCGGCAAGGATGCTGCTCGCATCTGCCACTCTCCAGACTCAAGCGATGCCCAAGGTGCTCGAGCTGACAGCACCAGCAGCTCAACTCGCAATGCCGGGAACTACGAGAGGTGTAATTCCCAAGAGATCTCACCCGCCAGAAGCCAGCATGGTCCTGGGCCACAGAGCAACATGAGGAGAGGAAAGAGCCTCAAGTCGCGCCAGGGAAGGTTTAGATTGGATATTAGGAAATATTCCTTCATGGAAAAGGTTGTCAAGCCCTGGCAGAGGCTGTTGAGGGCAGTGGTGTAGTCTCCTTCCCTGGAAGGGTTCAAAAACATGGGGCCGTGGCCCTTGGGGACACAATTTAGCAGGAACAGCGGGGTTGGGCTGATGGTTGGACTGGATGAGCTTAGAGGGCTTTGCCAACCTCAACAATTCTAAGACTTAGTGGTGGACCTGGCACTGCTGCATTTACGGCTGGACTTGATGACTTTAAAGGTCTTTTCCAACTTAAACAATTCTGTGATTCCCCGATCCTGAGCTGGGTCACAGGGACCAGCCAGGACCAACCCAGTGACTAACCACAGTAGGAAGGTCTGAACTCCCCCACGGGCACAGCACCCAAAGCCACGGGCATATATCCTGAACCTGCATCAGCCTGGGCTTTATTGCAGCCTTCAACCCCCCACCCAACAAAAATTTTAAAATTTAAACATTTAAATTAATCTAATTTTCCGAATGCGCTTGCGTTATTGCAGACTTGCCTGTGACTGCACCCGGGAACCAAACGGATCGCAGTGTTCCATTATGGCAGTGATGGATATTTAAATTATTCTGGAGTTACGTGAATACCATCGTGGGGTTTTATAAAGCGCTCGTGTCTATATTATCTACTACTTTAATAATATTATGTCTATTTTCATCCAGGGATAAAAATATGTCTATTTTCATCCTCGCTGAGGGTGAGGTACTTGAAATTTTCCGTTTTTAAAATAAATCCATTCCAGTTCTGTCAAAAGAAATCTGTCGGCAGCGCTGTGCGGGCACCCGTCCTCCCCTCCCCCTGCCAAGCAGTGAGGTTTAAAATGATAAATATTGATCAACTTTCCAGGAAAAAAAAAAAAAAAAAAGAAAGAAATCCAGACTGTGATGAAAAATTACGAAGAAATTTTCCAGCAGGAGGAGGAGGTCCCTCCTGGAAGGGCACATGGGAAGGTTGGATCCTGAACCCCCGGTACGACCTCACGTTTTCACCACCCGGCGTAATGGAAGCCATTGTTGGAAAGAAACAGATGGAGGGAGAGTTAGAGGCGGCGGAGGGTGCGGCGTGCGCCCCGACAGCATCCCGAGGCGCAGGGGAGCGCTACGGTGACGCTCCCACCTCTGCAGAGGAGACGTGCGGCACAACCCACCCACAACGCGCTTCTTCCCACGCCAGCGGGGAACGGGTTAACCCGGGGCCCAACCAGGGCCTTCCCGCTTTCGGTTCCTCTATTTTATGATAAACTTTGGAGAGACGAGCGCCAAACTTTATCATCCTGACCCTAAATGTCATTATTTGGAACCTAAATTATTATTTGGACCCTAAATGTCATTATTTGGAACTCGAATGTCATTATTTGGCACTCCAATGTCATTATTTGGAAGCCAAACGCAGCGACCCCCCCAGTCCCAAAGCAGCTGCCCCCCACACCTCAGGGTGACCAGGGAAAAGCACCAGCACAATCCCTCCTTATCAAAATTCCAGCTCAGAAAAAAAAGGATGAAACCTTAAAAAAAAAAAATCCAACTAATAAAGAAAAACCCTTTTTTTTTTTTTCAAATCCAATTTTTTTCCAAACCCAATTTCTTGGAGTATAATCACAGCAAAAGTTACAGGGTGCAACTCCAGGGAAGGGAATTCCTGGAGAATAAGAATATGGAAAAGCCACCGCATGAAAGCCTCCTGGATGAAACCATGAATCAAATATTTTCCAGGACTGTTTAATCCGACATAGAACATTGTGTGTAATTTTTACCCCATCAGAGCTCTCTCCATTATTCGCTACAAAAGCAGCTCAAGAAGAAGGTTGGATCCTTCTTGGGGTGAAACGGGGGTAACAAATGCAAAAATAAAGAAAAGAAGTTGGCGTTTCAGAGTATTTTCTCCTCCAGCCAAGAGTTTTCCTCCCTGGCAAATTTTTTGCCATTGCCCCCCCTCCCCCCGCCCTTTCGAGCAACCAAAAACTTGAAATAAATAAAGAAGAAGAGCGGGAAAAAAAGTCCCTGAATTTGGAATTCCCCCTCCAGCCCGATTCCCAGCAAACGCCCCATTCCAAAGAAAAAAAAAATTAAAACAGGAAAAAAAAAAATCTAAATAGAAAGAAAAAAAAAAAACAACTTTTGAGGGTGTGGAATTTAGATTTTAAAATTCATTCCTGATTGAAATTGAATTTTGGTTGGAAGTGCCTGGATTTGGGCGTTTGCAGCTCCAGCGACTCCAGGCTGAGTTCAAAATTTCAAAATGCCTTTTTTTTTTTTCCCAACTAAAAAAAAAAAAAAACCCAAAGTGCTGCAGCTGTGGAGCCAGCCATCTTGCTATTTTGTCCCCATTTTAGAGAGGAGACTGTGTCAAGGTTGGTAAAACTCAATGTTGACCTAATCCTTCCCTTCCTCTCCCTCCCCCGCTTTTGGGTGGAAAAGCCAGGGATCTCTCATATTGCTTTTTTTCCTCCAAACAATGCCTGTTTCTGTGCTCTTTTGTTATTTATTTTTAAAAAGATCAATACCAAGCCCCCAGGATTCAAGGGCAACCCTACATTAATAAACCAGGCTCTGCGCAGGACTCACGGATTTAGAGCCCAACAGCTTTAAAAGAAAACTAAAAAAAAAAAATTAAAAAAATTAAAAAATTATGAAAATAAAATATTTTCAATTTAAACTCCAGGAAGGTTTTGCAGTCAGAGATAAGAAGAAAAAAAAAGGATTTTCAAATTGTGGGGGGAAAAAAAAATCAATGCCGTGCTCCTTAAAAGCACTTTAGCTGAAAAAAAAAATCAAAATTACTAAATCTGCAATTATTTTTTTCCCAATCTGGTTAATTATGCATATTCATAATATCATGGCGGAGCTAATAAACCTGGGTAAATACCAGATTTCTGGCTCTGGAGTTGTTACTCTGTGTCTGTTTAAAAAAAAAAAAAAAAGCTAAAATCCCTCCTATGGAAATTTTTTTTCTGTACAAAAGAAGTCGGAAATTAAATGCTGGAAACTCTGGTTTAATGATGCCAGGAGAAACCAGCAGGAAAAGCCAAGAAATTCAAGAAGAAAACTGCCTTTCCACACTTTAATTCTCCTTGCCCTCGTGTTCCCTGCTCAGCCCCTCATTGTTTGGGAGCAGTTTTCCATGAATTCCAAAATCACAAAAAAAAAAAAATATATAAAATGGGGGAAAAAAAAAAAAATTGGGTGTGTCCACAGCGAATTTTCCTCCCTGCTTGAATTTTCCTGCGAAAAAAACTCCTCGTTGGAAACAAATAACTTTAAGCACTGCAGTAAATCCTCCCCCACCCCGGGCTGGCGGAGCGCAAGTTCAAAATTACAATTAAGTCCAATTCCTAATTAATCCCAAAGAGGGAATTTTGATCCCCACTTTCCCAAAGTCGCCCCGCTCCCCCCAGCACAAACTTCCAGCACTTTTCCCTCCCCGGCTCTTTTCTTCTCCAGGAAAATAGGGCTTGGGGAGGGGGGGGGGAGAGAAAAACCTGAATTCATTCAAATTCCACTTGAATTTTCATTTCCAGATTCCTGCGGTTTTGCCCCGCAGGGATGGGAGGAGGGGGGAAGGGGCCCGGCTTGCCCCACCGGGACAAAATTTAGGTTAAAATAGAAAAATAGGAAAAATATTCCTTTTTTGTTGTTGTTTGTTTGTTTCCGCTTCTTTTTTTTTTTTTCAATTTTAATTTTTTTTTTTTAATTTGCGGAATATTCTCCTCTAGGGGGCGACGTGTAATGGAAAAAAAACATTTTAAAAAAAAAAAAAAAAAAACCACCCCATCCCCTGCGATCGGGAGGAAAATTAAGGGGGAAAAAGAAGGAAGAAAGAAAGGGGGGAAAAAAAAAAAAAAAAGGAAATAAGGAATAAAAAGCGAGGGGGGCGGGGGGCGATCGGCCCCGCTATGGCCGCCGCTTTGTGTGCGGGGCCGGGGGTCGCGGAGACCCCTCCGAGCTCCGCGCCCTCAGCGAAGCCCCGAGCTCCGCGCGGCTCCGAGCTCCGCACCCGCCCCCCCGCCCGCAGCTCCGAGCTCCGCGCGGCTCCGAGCTCCGCACCCGCCCCCCCGCCCGCAGCTCCGAGCTCCGCGCGGCTCCGAGCTCCGCACCTACCCCCCCCCCCCACCTCTCCCCCCGCCCGCAGCTCCGAGCTCCGCGCTGCTCCGAGCTCCGCACCCCCGCGCTGTTCCGCACACCCCCCCCCCCCCCGGTTTTCCAGGCTTGTTCCTCACCCCCCGGCTCCGCGTTGCCCCCCCCCCCCCCCCCCCCGCGGTACCTGCGCCGCCGCCGCGGGCGCGGAGCCGTCCGGGCGGTTCATGGGGCCGGGGCGGGAGGGAGGCAGGCGAGCCCCGCGCCGCCGCGGCCTTGCGCTCGGCCGCGCGCACAATGCCGCCGCCGCCGCCTCCTTTCCGCCCTCCCAGGAGCGGCGGTGCCCCCGCCGCGCGGGTGGGCGGCTCGCCGGGCTGCTGCAGCCCCCCTTCCCCCCGGGGGCATGGGCCGCGGGCGCGGGGCGCTGCCGCTAGCGGCGCGGGGCGGGCGCCTCCCGCCGCCTCCTCCGCCCGCGCCGCGCCGCCATCTCGGGGCAGCGGGGGGAGCCGCGCGGCGGGGGGAGCCGGGCGCAGGGGCAGCTCCGGGCGGTGGGGCTGAGCCGGGCGGAGGGGCTGCTCTGAGCTATGGGGCTGCTGCGATCTGCGAGCCTGAGCCGCGTTCTGGGGCTAAGCTGGGATGTGCGGCAGCTCCGGGCGGTGGGGCAGCTCCGGGATGTGGGGCTGAGCTAGGCTGCTGGGAGCGGTGGGGCAAATCTGAGCTACAGGGCTGATCCAAGCGAGAGGGCTGCTCTGGGGCTGCTCTGAGCTATGGGGCTGCTATGGGGCTGCTCCGAGCTGGGAGGCTGCTATGGGGCTGCTCCAAGCTATGGGGGTGCTCCAAGTTGGGAGGCTGCTATGGGGCTGCTCCAAGCTATGGGGGTGCTATGAGGCTGCTCCAAGCTGGTTAGCTGCTATGAGGCTGCTCCAAGCTATGGGGCTGCTCCAAGCTATGGGGCTACTATGGGGCTGCTCCAAGCTGGGAGGCTGCTATGAGGCTGCTCCAAGCTATGGGGCTGCTATGGGGCTGCTCCAAGCTGGGAGGCTGCTATGGGGCTGCTCCAAGCTATGGGGCTGCTATGGGGCTGCTCCAAGTTGGGAGGCTGCTATGGGGCTGCTATGGGGCTGCTCCAAGCTATGGGGCTACTCCAAGCTATGGGACTGCTAGGGGGCTGCTCCGAGCTAGGAGGCTGCTCTGAGCTATGGGGCTGATCCAAGCTAGGGGACTGCTCTGTCCTATGGGGCTCCTCCTGCCTGCTCTGCGCTATGGGGCTGCTCTGTGTTATGGGGCTACTCCACGCTATGGGGCTGCTCCGTGATACGGGGCCTGCTCTATGCTACGGGGCCACTGTGAGCTATGGAGCTGCTCCCCACTGCTCCGTGCTGTGGGGCTGCTCTGCGCTATGGGCGCTGCCCCCGCTGCAGGGCGGGATGAGGGAGGTTATGGGGGTGCAGACCCTGGCTCGAGAGTGGCCTCGGCCTTCAGCCTGACCCACAGGAGCCTGGACAAAGGCTGGTGAGGAGCAGCGGTCCAGCACGTGGCCCCAGAGCCGCCCCCGGCACTTGGGGTGGGAGCAGGGGGTCAGGGTGGCCTCCCCAGCAGGGGGCTGGGAGCAGAAGGTCCCCTGGCACCTCTGAGCCACCCTGGGCAGAGCCAAGGCTGTGGCTGGGTGGGAGCGGGGCGTCTGGCCCCCCAAGAGGAGCCCCTGGCCCCTAGAGCTGCAGCTGGGCTGGAGAGGGGGTCCCCCGGCTGTCCCCGAGGGCTGCAGCTGAGGTGGGGAGCGAGGGGTTCGACGCGGCACCCCCAGCCCTTCGGGAGGGCTTGTGGTGTTGAAGGTGAAGGGCTAAGAGAGGACCCGAAGGGAATTGGGGTGCGAGGGGAGGGCTGGCAGCATCACCCCTGCCTGCGCTCCTCTTCCCAAAACCCCCACGTACGCTCAGCCCTGGAGCTCACCGCTGCTCCCACCTCCCAGGGCAAAAACTGTTTCACTAACGCTCCTAACCAGTCTTTCCCCATCCTCATCTCACCACCAGCTCCCACCACAAAGAGGTTTTCCTCAGCATGTGCTGAGGATGCCCAGTGCCACCTGGCAAACTTCGCTGTTTTCCTCCAAAAATAAATAATAATAGAAAGAAAACACAGTGCTTTTCTTCTCCTGGAAAACACGCGTCATTAGCTACAAACATAATTACACCTCGTGCATACCTGGTGGTTTTGGCTTTTCTGAAGCTCTGCCAAAAATAGTTATTAATAGTATTAATAAAATAACGCGAACTCCTGGATTTCTCTGCCCTGCCCATGAATCCTTCTTTCCCAAGAGCTCCACAAAGCTAGAAATTTGTGGAGAGTGGAGCGCTAATTTTGTTCTTGTTGCCCAGACTAAAGATAGCCTCAAAGATATTGCAAAACACAAATTTATTTCTCTTAATATCTTTCATGCAGATGTCATTCCAAAAGTCTGTACAGCCAGATAATGTAATTACAGTGCTAAATAAAAACAAAGGGGCAGGGGAATTGGTGGAGACATTGAGCAAGGGAAGATGTTTTCCGAATGAGCTTAGAAGGGATATGGGAAGTCAAGAGGCAAAAACCACTCCTGAGGTTCTTTCACCCCAGTGTCGGCGTGAATAGGAGCCAGAAGGAATCTCCTGGGCCAGAATAAAGCAAAATCAGGTGTTGAACAAATTGAATTACAGAATCATGGAATGATTTGGGTTGGAAGGGACCTTAAAGTCTATCCAGTTCCCACCCCTGCCATGGGCAGGGACACCTCCCACTGGATCAGGGGCTCCCAGCCCCATCCAACCTGGCCTTGAACCCCTCCAGGGATGGGGCAGCCACCCCTGCTCTGGGCAGCCTGGGCCAGGGCCTCCCCACTCTCACAGGAAAAGGTTTTTCCCTAACATCTCATCTCAATCTCCTCTCTTTCTGCTGAAAACTGTTCCCCCTTGTCCTATCCCTGCACTGCCTGACCAAGAGCCCCTCCTCGACTTTCCTGGAGCCCCTTTCAGGTCTGGAAGGATCTGTAATAAAATAATATGGCTCGAATAAAATAGTGTGAAAAATAATATAGCATGAAAAAATGCCATTCTGTTGTGGAGTGTGCAGTAGGAGAAGGCACGTAGATATGTCCTCACTGCCTTCAGGAAACCTCACTGCTCTCCTTCCTGAAGTCAAAGCCTGGAGAGAACAGGTCTCCACCCTGTGTAAGGGTCTCTCTAGAGCAGTCACTGCATGCTTTTAAGTGTCTTCACCTATGGTGGATCTGTCACAACTCATGGTGACCTGGCCAACCATTCTTCACCTCCATTACTGAAAGACAAAACCATGACTCGCTTCTAGCCGAACCCGACTTGGCTCCCATGCGGTTTATAATGTCGAAGGGTCTCCAGCAATCCCGTGTCTTATGAGCCACATAGGGAAATCATCCCTTTGCCTTCTCTTGAGGTCTTTCTTCCCTCTGGAAGGGCATTTTTTGAGCTCTCCAAGCCTCCTCAGCCCAAACCTTCTCCTGTTTCTTCTGATTGTGGACACGGAATGGACGTGGGAATTGAGAAGCAACCAGAAAGCTGACAGAGATTCTGGCCAGGTCTTCTTTTTCACAGGTATTTTTCAATGGCCTTGCAGTCTGCCTTGGCTGCCCAAACGATGTGGCCATCGCAGTGGACCACGAGTTTGGGGCTCCGTTGGCAGCTCTTGATCAGATCTCGGAGTCTGAGGATCTTCCTCCCAAGGGATTTGGCTGCTGGTTAGTTTTGGTTTTGTGAAACCAGCCCTCCAAAACCAGCACATTTGTATTGCTGATTGAAGATGTCCTTCTCTTTGCGCATAACAAATATCGGGAGGTGATCACATCTGCCTGAAGAACAGCCTCTTCACCTCTGTCAGGATGAGGTCTAATGCAGAATTTCTACGAGCTGAGACATTTTGAGTTAGGAAATTCCTTTTGATTTGGCATAAGGAATATTTTAATCTGGCAGGAGGAGATACCCGTCATGTCGCTCAGGCTGAAGTCTCTCGTGATAAGGTGGCCTTTTCTTCTGCATCTTTGGGCCAGACCGTTCAGCTGTGCCGATAAACAATCTCTTTTCTCTTCTTATCCCACTTTCTGGTGGCTGTGGGTGGAGGGCACAGTGGCGCTCACACCTCCACAGGATTCTTAGCCTGGAAGCTTTGGAATTCCTCCTGAGACCTCAATGTCTGCGCAGCACCAGGATTGTCACAGGTGACTCGGTGGCTTCTCTCTGCTTTCCTGCCTGTAAAATGGGAAGGGAAGGCCAGGGAAGCTCTGTAACCATTGCAAACTGGGAATGACATCCTGGTAAGAACCTGAAGTTCCTGGTAGGAACCCACCTCCCATGTGCTGGAGGAGGCAGGGTCTCAGATGCAATAAACCAATATGATAATATGATGAAAGATTGTCATAATAGATGCATCCAAGAGCTGGTTCTGCAAGCTTGGCAATCTTTCGGCTTGCTGTATCTGCATGTGTTGCCCCAGCGTGATTTTAAGCCAGGCAGCACAAACAGCTTCTATTCTGTACGAGTGTCACAGCATCTACCATGAGCACCCTGCGACCTGGCGTGCTGCGGCATTGACATCTGCTTGAGCTGTTGTGTTAAGGATGTTGGTGACAGGAGGAGGCTGTTGGATGGACGACTCATGGGGAGTCATCCATCCAACAGCCTCCTCCTGTCACCAACATCCACCTCGCCCCTGGAAACTGTGTTCCCGTGCACACCTGTCTGTTGCAGGATAAAGCGTGACACAGCGGAGGCGAAGCCCAGCAAGGCAGCGAGCGTTCTGCACAGGGCACTCATGCTCTCTATCTAGTGAGGAGCCTTTCCATACAGCACATGCTCGATAAACTGGAGGAGGAAATTATTGATAGCAGTCTGCTTAAGTAAATCTAGAGCTCAGCACCCCTTAATCCTGCCACAGCACTCGCACATCTGCACTGAAGTTTATCCTAATGGGATGCAGGAGATTCCTCTGTTTCTGTGCCATCTCCAAAGCCTGAACTCTGTGTCTGAACCACCGACATCGAGTCACACGGTGAGGTGAAATGCTGACCACTTCTCGTGCGCTGATATAAATAAGGCAGAGTCGGCAAACCGCAATCAGGAAATGGCAAAAGCACTATTTATAATCATCGCTATCTACAAAGGTATTTGTGAGACCAGCAAAAAAAAAAAAATCCCCATTTCACTCTTCCTGTCCCCACGCCACCTATTTGCTTGACTGAGAGGCATTAAAGCTCATCAGAAGTGTCTGCTAATGGCTGTATAAAAGGAAACGTTGGCTTTTATTTGTCCTTGTCAGCACTGAAGGGCTCCTTGCCTTTCTAGCTCTGATCCTGTTCGTCCTCTCCTTTGCCTGGACCACATGTGCTCTGGGCGCTTGCTGTCAGTGCCTACAGGTCCCTCCAAAGAGCCTGCAGTGATCTGGTGTCCAACACAGAGTGATGCTTTCTGCAGTGGGTTGATATCAATAATGCACCAAATGGAATTGTAGAATGCTTTCATTTGGAAGGGACCTTTAGAGGTCATGCAGTCCAACCACCCTGCAGGAGCAGGGGCATCTTCAATTCGATCAGACTGCTCAGAGCCTCTTCGGACCTGACTTTGAATGTTCCCAGGGAAGTGGCTGACACCACTTCTGTGGGCAACTTGTGCTGGTGCCTCACCACTCTCACGGTGAAGAACTTATTCCTTATATCCAGTCTAAATCACCCCTCTTTCAGCTGAAAACTGTTCCCCCTCATCCTATCCCTGCACTCCATAATAAAGAGCTCTCCTGGAGCCCCTTTTGATATTGGAAGGCTTGAAATAACCACCTGTGTGGAACAGCAGCCCAACACCAGATGGCTTTATGTCCAATACTTTTTCCCTGCAGGATGATTAACAAGTTCTTCATTCCCATCAAAGCCTCTTCAGAAATGGCAGCGGCTGGGTCATTAGGATCAGCTCTGTTTGGGTGATGGTGATAACCCCCATCCTGGGGAGATTCCAGCGAAAGGCTCAGCTAGTGGATCTGGTGGATGATTTTGGACACAGGCGGTGCTTTGCTCTCCCTGTTCTGAGGGGATTTGTGAATAAGACACAGCTGTGCACGTCTCAGGTCACGGTTGAATTTCAGGCCAAATCCAGGGAGCAGGAGTGTTTATAAGCATGTGAGTGCGTCTTTTCCCCATATATAAAAAAAAAAGAAACCTTTGGTTTTAAAAGCACTAAGATTGTATAAACACAACACTCTCCAGAGAGAACTGCAAAGCAGTAAAATCCCAAGCTGTGGGAACCTCTTACCCACTCTTTGTGGCCACACAACGCGGTTCTACTGATGGGGAGAGATATATTGCTACAGCAAATGGTTGGACTCAATGATCCAGTGGGTCTTTTCCAACCTAGTGATTCTGTGATTCCTTCTGCCTCTGACAACAGCCACCTCATAGAATCATAGAGTGGTTTGGGTTTGAAGGGAGCATGAAAGACATCCAGTCCAAGGCCATTTCAGTGAGCAGGGACATCTTTGACTCAATCAGGTTGCTCAGAGCCCCATCTAACCTGACCTCGATTGTTTCCAGGGATGGGGCGTGCACCACCTCTCTGGCAGCCTGTGCTGGTGTTTTACCACACACCTGCCTTTATCCAGAGGTGCCGTGGCAGCAGATCTCCACTTGTAGGTCCACCAGATGGGGTGGCACCTGAACGTGCTTGGCCACCAGCCTTTGTCGGAGAAGGATGCCTGGAGCCCATCGCCCTCCTGCAAACTGCACGGGAGGCAATGTTTGGGTGCCAGGGCTATAGCAGCCTGCCTCGCCCAGGAAATAATGCTGGACAGAAGGAGGATGTCTCATGGTGCAGGTGAAGCCCCGGGGTGCAGTCAGCCTGGCTGATAACCCCAGGAGATGTTCAGGGCTGGCACATGCACACCAGCTGCAGGGCTGCATGCTCAGGGTACGGCTCAGAACGTGCATTATGCCGAGGACTGTATTTGGCATTAAATATGTGTCCAAGAAAATTCAGACACTGAAGCAAAGAACCTTAATAAATGGGATTTAAATAATAGATTTAGCCAAAAATCCCCAGAAGACGGAGTTTTTATCCACACATCAGGTGCTGTAAGCTTAGAAAAAGATAACAAAGCGTTTCTCAGGCAGAAAAGGTTGAGTTTCTGCTTTAATTGAAAAATCGTATGTGGTATTGATATTCCTGGAAAGATGTTACGTTGAGAGGGAGTTTATACTGGGAGATGTATCATCACTATTTGGGGGTAAATTAGATTAAAGTGATTTGCAGTTATCCCCATGCTAAGGAGTATAAATGGAAGAAATTGGAAGCTAAAGTTGTGCTTAAAAGCAGTGCACGCAGTTCACTGAGGGAATCCTGACTCCGCTGTGCTGTAACTCGCAGCCGTCAGCTGAGTGTAAGGAGGGAGCTGTAGCTTTCTGGGCGCATAATCAGCTTCATCTGCCTCTTCTTTTCAGTGTCAGGGCAGAGCAGAATTAAGAATATTTGCATGCCTTAAATTGAGTCTTTCTGCTTTAATTGTGTAATTATGGAAATCGCTATTTAGGGATCTGTAGTTACGGCTCTGTTCAATTTTGCACTTCAGGCAGGCTCACGATCTCTTTGTTAAAGAGCATTCCCTGCACAAGCCCAGCGTCTACTTTTTGAATATCGAATACTTGTCCTGGGTATGTATTTGCAAATTCATTAATTAACTTATCAGTTAAAACTAATTAAAAATCGGTCCTTTAACAAATCTAATGTGTTGTGTCACAGCTGTCTTTTTTTTTTCCTGACGATCCTATTAACGGAATAATGCAGACCCTGCAACCTTCCCCTGTAATTAATGCTCACAGAAATCTTATACATAAATTTAACTTGGAAAATTTATTTTACAATGAATGGACTCTTACGAGATTATACTTCATAACTCCCAAGTAACAAGCGATAGGACAAGAGGAAATGACCTCAGATTGCACCAGGGGAGGTTTAGACTGGATGTTAGGTAAAATTCCTTTATGGAAAGAGTGGTGAAGCCCTGGCAGAGGCTGCCCAGGGCAGTGGTGGAGTCTCCATCTCTGGAGGGGTTCAAGAATTGTGTGGCTATGGCACTTCAGGATGGGGTTTAGTCGACACAGTTAGGTTGGGCTGACAGTTGGACTGGATTTGCTCAGAGGTCTTTTCAAACCTGAACGATTCGTTGACTCTATAAACTGAAAGTTTATTGAGTCAGACTGGTTTGCGAAGTTCTCCTTCAGTTTCCCATCCCAATTTGCCTTCCACCCAGCTCCCAGAGTCACCAGTGCAAGCCCAGCATGTGTCTGTTGAGGCTCTGCCAGAGCAAAGCTGCATGGAGCACTAAGCTCTGGAGCTTTGGGGCAGCTCTGGAGATGCACAAAGCAGCCAGACATGTAGGAGAGTTGGGCCATGAGCATCAGTTGGAATAATCATGGAATCAAAATAGTTTGGGTTGGAAGAAACCTTAAAGATCATCCAGTTCCACCCCCTGCCACGAGCGGGGACACCTCGACTGGATCAGGCTGCCCAAGCCCCATCCAACCTGACCTTGAACACCCCCAGGGATGGGGCAGCCACCACTGCTCTGGGCGACCTGGGCCAGGGCCTCCCCACTCTCATTTTGAAGAAATTCCTCCTTATGTCTAGTCTAAATCTTCCCCCTTCCAATTCAAAGCTATTGCCTCTCATCCTATTACTCCGGGCTTTTGTAAAAAGCCCATCCCCAGCTTTCCTGGAGCCCCTTTTAGTACTGGAAGGTTGCTATAAGGTCTCCCCAGAGCCTTCTTATACCCAGGCTGAACAACCCCAACTCTTTCAGCCTGTAATGAGTGTAAGATGTCTTTTAAAGTCATTATATCACCTTTAGTGCATCGCATGTTGCCCAGGGGAGAGGAGGTTGGAAAGAACTAAGTATATTTAACCATCACAAGTAGAATATATTGTGTACGTGACTGAACTGGTATAATTCATTTTATTAGTACTCGTCTAGGGTGCTCCAAACCATCCACTCGCAGCTTCAAGACACATGAGTAATGTGTGCAGCCCAGGCACATGCCAGTAAAACCCTTTGTACTGCAGCGCCGCAGACAGCATCGTCCCTGAAAACAGCCCATAAACCTCCTCAGGCTCACTCAAGACAAAGAGTCTGACCCAAACCAAACATCCTGTATAATCCTGCTGTGGCTGCTCACCCACCCCAGGTAAGTCCGGGCTGTGCCCAATCCTGTTGCACAACTGGAAGAAAATTGTGTGTCTTCACTGAATGGCGCCCAGTAAAACCTGGCATTTCTTTAGTGATAACTAACGCTGCTCAGCTCTGGCTGGAGTTTGCTGCTGCTGAAGGATGAACTGAGAAAAAAAATAGTAAAATTGAGTCAGTCAGAAAAGGACATGTTTAAAAATTCATCTTAAAAATGATGCAGCATATGTGGCTCTCCTTGACCAAACTGAGCTGGGCTGCATCCAAAGCAGTGGGACCAGCAGATCAGAGGAGGGGATTCTCCCTCTCTGCTCTGCTCTGCTGAGACCCTACATGGAGCCCATGTTCAGTCCTGGAGTCCTCAGCACAGGGAGGACATGGACCTGTTGGAGCAAGTCCAGAGGGGGCCAGGGAGATGATCCAAGGGCTGGAGCATCTCCCATATGAGGACAGGGTGAGAGAGAGGGGATTGTTCAGCTTGGCGAAAAGAAGGCTTTGAGGGGACATTAGAGCAGCTTCCAATACCTGAAAGGGGCTCCAGGAAAGCTGGGGAGGGGCTCTGGATCAGGGAGTGCAGGGACAGGATGAGAGAGAATGGGTTTGAGTTGAAAGAGGGGAGATTGAAATGAGATCTTAGGAAGAAATGTTTTTCCGTGGGGGTGGAGAGGCCCTGGCTAAGGTTGCCCAGAGCAGTAGTGGGTGCCCCATCCCTGGAGTCCCTCTTCTCCAGCCGCTCTCCCAGCCTCGGTGCTCATCCTGCTGCGCCGCTGAGCCTGTGCTTGTAAATTAAAAAATTGCAAATCCAACATTAAGTAATGGCAAACGCACGCTAACAAACAAACAAATAAATATTCCCGGTGCTTTATTAATAGAATCTTGACAGCTTCATTAGGTTGGTGAAATTTCAAGATACTTAATGCAATAATGCTTCATCCCTTGGCTTGCAATATAAATTGTAATGAAATACACCGTTCCAATTCATCACCAACAAACTGTGATGCTCTGCTCCGACGCCGCTATCATACTGCCAAGGGTTTTATTTCTCTGACGTTATGATCTTTACAATTTTATTTTAACAGTAGAATGGTAGCGCCTAATAAGTTAAACGGCAGAATAAAAGATCCCTCTAGAAGGAAAAAAGTATATGTTTAGGTGGAAGAGACTTCAGAACAGATTATGGGTTGTTTTATATTCTAAATATGACACGTTAATATCTACTCATTTAATACTATAATTTTTTTAAAGTTCCTTTCACAGAAAGATGATCTTTATTTCACTGGAAATTGCTGAGTGGAATCCCCACTTGTGCAAATGATAAGTGACTGCCGCACACCAAGAGCTAAATGCTCCAGAGCTCAGTGGAGCTGCCCTTAAATGAACAAAGTAAATGGAAAAAAATTAAGTAGAATTAATATTATTAAAGATAATAATATAAATTATTAGTAGTATTCTATTAAGGTCAGATTAATCCCACTACAATTCAATTGGAATAATACATGCAATTTATGCAATCACAAATGTTTTAAAATTTAAATTACCTTTTTGGCATTCTGGAAACCTGTATTTCACATTCCAGAGCAAGGCGAACCCTCGCTGTGCCAAGACCAGGCCCCCCAGCCTCGACCCCCCATGGGCTGCCATGCAGGGCGAGGCCAGAAAGGAGCAGCATCCTCTGACCCAGAGCTGGTCTCTCACCTTTGGATGCTGAGGTCTGCAGCCCTTGGCTCTGAGTCGGGGGACTCCTGGGGCTCTCCTGCCTCTGCAATGCTCCAAAAGATAAGTTCAGAAATGGTAACGAGCATTTATAAAGTTCTGAGTGTTGGTGAGCCCAAGGAGGAGGATATGCAGTCTATTTGCAGGGATCACACTGTCCCACAGCCAGGAAGCTTCAGCCTTGGCATCTCTGCCAGGAGTGTTTAAAAGATGTGGAGATGTGGTCCTTGGGGACATGGTTTAGTGGTGGACTGTGGTGCTGGGATTACAATTGGACTCAATGATCTTAAAGGTCATCCAACCAAAATGATTCTGATTCCATGATTCTATGAGAGTCACACCTCCAAAACACAAGTGGTGGGTTGGTTTGCTCAAGTGGGGACCAATGTGTCCCGGTATTTCTAAAAGCAGGCCCGTGTTGCATTGAATTGTTGATGTCTTTGGGGAGGTACCAAAACCTCAAGGGACTCAAAGCTGCCAGTTTGGAACCCTCCCTCCAAGCAGGGAGATCCATCAGGCCCGGGAGATCCATCCCACCTGCAGCCAATGGACCTGAAGCCTGTTCTGAATTGTGTTGGATTTGTTTGGATGATCCAGAGAGCTAAGCAGCTTGGCAAAAATCAGTATCTTTAAATCTGACAAAGTACAACAGACGTGGTTGTCTTTCTTTCTTCTCTGCTTGCTGGAGAGACTAGAGGTTCTTTGAGACAGCAACCATCCTATTTCATGCCTGTGCAAAACTCTGTTCCCACGTGGGATCCCCTGATCCTGAAGAAATGCAAACAATGAATAAGACAGAAGTAAAATTTTTAGCCAAATGGAATTTTCATCTGTCTGTGGGCGCAGGATCCACCTTCACTGCAAAGGGTCCAGAGGAGGCTACAGGGATGATCCGAAGGCTGGAGCACCTCCCATACGAGGTCAGGCTGAGAGAGTTTGGGTTGTTCAGCCTGGAGAAGGGTGCAAGGAGACCTTAGAGTGACCTTCCTCAGAGGGGCTCCATGAAAGCTGGGGAGGGGGTGTTTACGAAGGCTTGTAGTGACAGGACAAGGGGCAATGGGTATAAACTGGAGAGGAACATTTAGACAGGACATAAGGAGGAATTTCTTCATGATGAGGGTGGGGAGGCCCTGGCCCAGGTTGCCCAGAGAAGCTGTGGCTGCCCCATCCCTGGAGGTGTTCAAGGCCAGATTGGATGGGGCTTGGGCAGCCTGATCCAGCGGGAGGTGTCCCTGCCCATCGCAGGAGGGCTGAACCTGGGTGGACTTTAAGGTCCCTTTCCACACAGATTATTCTATGATTCTGTGATTCACTCATTTGCAGCTGGACAATGACACAATCACCGTAGTGGGATGGTAACACTGTTGTGCGCTTACAGACTGAATCAAATTCCAACCATCTTTCAAGCTCCTTGTGTGCCCAGGGTCTGTCGTCTCATCTGAATCTGTGTAGGAGAACAATTTCAAACACCTTTAGCCCATCACCAACCCACCCTCCACCCATGGTACTGGGGCACTGGAGCGGCAGGTCAGGGATGAGGCCAGCAGCCGCGGCAGCAGCAGAATGTAGATGAGTACAGGGTGGAAAACCTGACTACAAGCTCAGGTAGTCACTTGGGCATGGACACAGTGCTGGTGGTGACACAGCCGTGGCGTCAAGTTGGATGGGACTTGGAGCAACCTGATCCAGTGGGAGGTGTCCCTGCCCATGGCAGGAGTTGGAAATGGGTGGGCTTTGAGGTCCCTTCCAATCCACAGCCTTGTATGATGCTATGATTCTACTTCATTGCTTCTTGCAAGGATAAATATGTCAAAGACTGCGAGGACTTTCGCTGTTTTAGTAGTGGGGGTTTGTACAAATAATCTTGGTTTTAGGTTAAAAATAATCATGATTTTGTCTGCTTTTTACACAGTGCTTTGCAAGAGCAGGCTGTGAGCCAGCAGCTGGTCCTGGAGAAAATCTATACGGAGTCAGAGATGGCAATTTGCCAGGATTTATAAGACACGGATTTTTAAGACATCTACAGTAAGTAGATCACAAGCTGGAGAAAGGTGGGAATCTGGGGCTTTGTTCACAGCTGGGATGACCAGGTGGGAGATGCCATGTTCCAGAGCCCAGGTAACGTGCGATAAACCATCCGCAACACTGCCCTAAGCCCTCCCAGGAACAGGTCTTTCTGTAGATTCTAAATTTAAGCTTCTTCCAATGCCCCGAGGAGCTTCTGAGCTGCTTGACCAAGAAAATGACATTCTGACATTTTTGGATGTTCTTGGTGTCACCATTATTTATTTGATGATAACTTTATCATTTTTATCACCTTTTTCAAGCAGTCATATATACCACAATTGTTTTGGTTTTTTTTCTTATTGACAATAACAGCTCCCATTATCTAGAACTCATCAGCTGGATTTTCCTTTAATGCACGTGGCCTTTGTATCAATTTTCTACTGTTCAGAAATGTTAAATTATCTTGATTACTAGTTTTTCCCTTCTCCCCCTACCCATTCTCATGCTGTTTCTTTATCTAATTTCTTCTTTCATTTCCATCTCGAAAGACCTCAAAATCAAGCATCGTTCTTTTAAAATTATAGTGAAAATAAAACTTTCAAACCAGATTGTGAACTTTAAGGGGGAACTTCTCATTTTCCTCTCATTTCCTTCCATGTTTATTTTTCTTCCCAGTGAGTTTCACTCTTCTCTTTATTCAGCTTCACAGATCCAGGGAAAAGCACCAGGTATATATTACTGGTTGGGACTGTCTTTTATTATCCCATAATTAATGTAATCAGGTCATGATCACCGGTCTCTAGGCAACCACCGATTTCTAGTTCAGTGATCAATTTATCTTTATCCATCATAATAAGATCTAAAATAAAATTAGACCTCACATTAGGTGCTATCCCTTTTGTGTTTGAAAATTATCATATATAATTTTTAGAGATGCCACTGATGTTTTATTGCTGCCTGCGGGAGGTCTCCGGCATCCGCCTCTCACAATAATGTCCTGCAGAAAAGGGCAACTCTTCTTTTTGATTCCCTACAGCCCAGTGTTCCCAGCATGGGATGTGATGGAACGGACCCACCCGCAAACAGCCTTTCCCCACAGTGGTAGTTAACACGTCGCGGCATGAGCGAGTCACAGCTTAGCAAAATAGCAAGAATTGCTACTTTTTCACATTTATGGCCAGATAAGAAACCACAACTATTTCTTCTCTTTACATTCCTTCTTATTGTGCATCCATGTGCCTATGACTCCTTGAATTTCTTCTTATGGAGAACCGTAAAATCATGGAATGGGTCAGCTTGGAAGAGACCATAAAGCCCATCCAGTCCCACCCCCCTGCCATGGGCAGGGACACCTCCCACTGGATCAGGGGCTCCAAGCTCCATCCAACCTGGCCTGGAACCCCTCCAGGGATGGGGCAGCCACCTCTGCTCTGGGCAGCCTGGGCCAGGGCCTCCCCACCCTCACAGCAAAACATTTCTTCCTGAGATCTTGTCTCAATCTCTCCTCTTTCAGCCTAAGATCATTCCCTCTCATCCTAATCCTGCACTCCCTGATCAAGAGCCCCTCCTCAGTTTTTCTGTAGCTCCTTTCAGAACTGGAAGCTGCTCTAAGGTCCTCTCAGAGCCTTATCTTCTCCAGGCTGAAGAACCTCACCTCTCTTATCCTGTCCTTGTATGAGGGGTACTCCAGCCCTCAGATCACCTCTGTGGCCTCCTCTGGACTCCTTCTAACAGAAGATCCTTAAGCCTTCATAGGACCGTCCAACTCATCCATCCTCTTCATTGTGCAGTGCCAGGCAAGCTCAAATCTGTGGGCAGGAACGGAACAGTTTCAAAATTGTCTCCAACAGAACAAAGGACGAAATCCCATCCAGCCCACCTGTAACATGTTAAGTTATGAAGATGGTTTGAAATATTTTTCATCAGTTGGGGTAATGAAAATTTTTGAGTAATGTTATGAAAACTAGTAATTTAAAGCATAGTTTTATTGAATACAACTGACTTTTAAATTAACATTGTCATTGTATTTCTGTCCATTGTTGGTTCCTTTTGGTTGATTTTAGGCTGAAAAAAGGCTGTCTTCGGAGCTGAGATTACATCTTGGATCTGTGCAGGTCCTGAGAAAGAAGTCCCGTTCCTGTTTGGCAGATTTCAGTGGTGTTGCGAGTGAAATGGTTCATGAATCTGTAACACTAATACTCCTTTTCACAGGGAGTCCTTTGTTATCAGCAGAACCAGAGCTTAGTAATTGTTTTAGGGTGAAAGAGGGGAGATTTAGTTGAATATTAGGAAGAACTGTTTTGCTGTAAGGGTGGGGAAGCCCTGGCCCAGGTTGCCCAGAGCAGTGGTGGCTGCCCCATCCCTGGAGGGGTTCAAGGCCAGGTTGGATGGGGCTGTGAGCAACCGGATCCAGTGGGAGGTGTCCCTGCCCATGGCAGGAGAGTGGAACTGGATGGGCTTTAAGGTCCCTTCTGACCCAAACCATTCTACGAATCTGTGGAATACGACTGGAATCTCCTGCAGTCTTGAGGGCTAAGGTGAATCTGCTAAAGCTTTCCATCCTAATGTGGTCAGGGACACATGTAATCCTGGAATATGAGGAGCAGCTGAGCTCATCTGCTCTCTCCAGCTTCCAGAAGGTGGATGCTCCCAATGATGGTGGAAAACCAGATGTAGTGTATCTGTACTGGATGTCCACTGTACTGGCATGAACACATCAGCCACTTCCACTCATAACAGCGTGTGTACAGACAAGGACTGTGCAGCGTCCTGCCGAGCACAAAGGGTGGCCAGCAGCCTGGGAAGGTCCCTCCAGTCACAGCATCAGAAAATCACTAGATTGGAAAAGACTTCCAGGATCATCGAGTTCAACCATTCCTATCAACCACTAAACCATGTCCCTCAACACCTCATCTGCTCATCTTTTCATTACCTCCAAGGATGGTGACTCAACCACTTCCCTGGGCAGCCGCTGCCAGTCCCCAATGGACATTTCAGTGAAAAATTTTTTTCTGCTGTCCAGCCTGAACCTTCCCTGGTGGAGCTTGAGGCCATTCCCTCTCATTCTGTCCCCTGTCCCTTGGGAGAACTTCATTCTGCCTTAGCAGCCTTGCGGCAGGGCTTGTGGTGTTGTCCATTGTTCCACTGCTGGTAGACATCATGATGTCTCCTGTGTTCCTTCCAGGTGGTTCTCTCTGCCCTCAGTGTTGACTTAATGCCCCACTGTCAAATCCAAGAATCTGCCTCTCATGTGGGACTCTGCAAGGAAATAATTTCAAGACTGTGCAAGAAGGCCTGAGCAGAGGGACAGGGAGATAGCTAGATGAAAAATAATTAGAATAATTATTTCAAAATCAATAACTGTCTGAAGCAGCAATCGATTAACCTGGAGAGATTTCAAAATGAGATCTATATTGACTGGGCAACTGAGGTCCAGATGATGAGTTAAAATTTGCTCTGGATAAACTTAAATTGCCCTTCTCCCTAGGTCCCACAGTCAGCAGCAAGTCAGGACTCACAGAGGTGGCCGACTCCACAAAGAAAAGGGCTTCCTCTTGTTCAGGGCTTCCCCTGATCTGTCCTTGCAGTGGAGGGACTGGAGACGGCCCGACAAAGAAATCAAGAGGCTTATGGAGAGAAGCTCATCTTACAGGGTGAGGACTTGCCTCCTTGTTCAACAGAAGAAATCCTGGAAGGAAATATTAGGGTATTTGGATTTGTAGAACCTAATCAAGGTCAAGCTGGATCATGTCTACTGCAAGAGTTGTTTTTAGGGGCTCTTGCAGGCAGATCAGTTCTCACAGAGCCTTGGAAAATTGGCCGGTTTATTTTTGGACTCCAGCGTGTTTCTAGGAAGGGCAGAATAAAAACGAGGGCTGCTTTCTCAGATTAAATGGTAACAATAAAAAAAGATTTCATAAGTGTAATCTTCTGTGGACTGACAACATGAAAGTCTTTAAAATGGTAAGCAAAGGCTTTTCTAGAGTCTCTGCTCCATACCCTACTGGGCACCGAAAGCAGAAAAAAATGGAAGCAGCCCAACAGCTGACCCAGAGCACAGGCGGTGTTGAGATGTCCCTTTCGCTGCTGCAAATTCTTTGCTCACTTTCTGCCATCACTCAATTTTTTTCATCTGGGTGAATAACTGAATCATAGGATCATGGAATGGTTTGGGTTGAAAGGGACTTTAAAGCCTATCCAGTTCCAACGCCCCCTGCCATGGGCAAGGACACCTCTGACTGCATCAGGCTGCTCCAAACCCCATCCAACCTGGCCTTGAACCCCTCCAGGGATGGGGCAGCCACAATTTCTCTGGACAACCTGGGCCAGGGCCTCTCCACCCTCACGGTAAAGAATTTGAAGGGGAAAGTTGTTTTCAGTTTCCACACAAACACAGCTCACAACCCACCTATGCTGTGCATGATCAGCCCCCTCCTTCAGGTCCCACCACCTGTAACACGCTCCCACCTGTACCATTCTCCGAGCTCTGCCCCGTTGCCCTGGCAGGAGAAGCGATCCCTGTTCGTACACTATGCTAAGTTTGCAAAGTGCCTTTTAGGATCTGGTGACAGGTATTGAATATTTAAAGCAGAGAAGGGAGAAGAATGAACAGGTAGCTGCCAGCTACCGGCTGCTCTGCCTGCAGCTCTCCCCTCGAGGAGCCTGGACCATCCTCTCTCCCATTTCACATTAAGCTGGATTGGGTTTAATTTAATTTGACTTCTCGGAAAAGAAAACATGGAGACAGACAGAAGAGAATGTTGCAAAGAGCATATTTTTTCATATTAATCCAGCAACCTAAATAAAATTAATAGATTTACCCCCCCTTTTTTCCGTATTGATGGTCTCTGGCTGGTCCCTTATTGTTTCCTCAGGGCATGAATTATGGTGCAATAATTCACACTGAGTTGCATGGACGGCGCTCAGCTCTCAGCCCTGTGCCTGACAGTGCTCCAGGCATGAATTATTGTGCTATAATTCACACTTTGTCATATCTTATTGCCGGAACATCCCTAAATGACAAAGCTGGATTCATTAAGCAGAAATTCAGTCAAAACTTGGGAAAGGCAGTTGGTGGCAGGAAGGACCATGTACTTGAGATCTTCATCTGTGCCATTGCAGTCTGGAAAGGAAGAGCTCCAAACAATTAACACAGAGGAAGAGGTTTCTACATCCATGTCTCAATCCGTGGGACTGTCTTGGGTGGAATTTCTGCAGTAAAGAGAGACGACTTTTCCAAACTAGGTTCTTGTTTGTGTTCCAGAAGTATTGACCAGCTGGTCCACAAAAGGTTTTTCAGCTGACTAGGTTGCCACGCAGACCAAATAGTCTAAATCATGGAGACATCAGCAGCCATTTGAATGTCAAAAAAGCTCATGAGATGGTTAAGAGTCAGAAAACCCTTCACAGACACAAGCACATGCAAACTCCTGCATACTGTACTGCACACACTCCTCCATCACATCTGTCTAGGTCCTTTCTGCCAGAAGCCTTTGAATGGGTCTCCCTGTCTCCCAGGCTCACCCAAAAACCCAACCCCATGTGTCATGGCAGGAGGGAGACCTCAGGATCAGACCATGATGAAAGCAAAGATGCCCCATCCCTGGAAATGATCAAGGCCAGTTTGGATGGGGCTTGGGGCAGCCTGGTCTGATGGGAGGTGTCTCTGCCCATAGCAGGGGTGGAACTGGATGGGCTTTAAGGTCCCTTCCAACCCAAACCGTTTAGATTGAACAATAGGAAAAATTTCTTCACACAAAGGGTTATGAAGCACTGGCAGAGGCTGCCCAGGGAGGTGGGTGATCGCTGGAGGTGTTTAAAAGGCAGGTAGATGAGGTGCTTGGGGACATGATTTAGTAGTAGATAGGTGCGGTTGGAGGTGATGATCTCTAAGGTCTTTTCCAACCTAATGATTATGATTCTAGGATTCTTTTCCAGGATTCTGGTATTTGATGCAGTTCTGCCATCGCTGTGCACTGAGCACCCCTCCCTCCTGCAGCCCAGCTTTGTGCCACCACTGAGGCTCAATGGGGACACTTGGCTTGTGTCACTCACCCACCACTTGGAGGGCACAAGGATAGCTGCTGCCTTCCTGAGCTCGTAGAAAGGCACCACTTAAATTAGAAAAGAGATGTGGGGAGAAATGGCTATTTTGACAAATAGCAGCAGGCGGATGCAAAATCGTTGGGGACGAGGAGACACCTCGAGGAGAGGAAGCTCAGCAAGTCTCACCCTGGGCTGTGCGTGGTGAGCCAGCCCACAGCAGACGGCGTCGACATCCGTCTGTGTCGAGTGTTCTAAATGCTATCACTCTCAGAAACAACATCTTGCTGGTGTTTGGGGTAGTCAAGAGGAATTGCTGCCAAACATCTAGGTGCTTAAAACAGCATCAGGCATCTGCTGCGAGTCAGAGAATTCACACCCTTCGTGCCCACTGCAGTTTCAGTCGAAATATTCTTTTCTGCTGAGCCAACTCATGCAGGAAGCAGCTTGTGCTCAGATGGTTTGGGTAGTCCAAGCCCCCCCGCCATACTCCTCTGTCTCTCCTGGTCCTACTTGCTAGGGTTGAGCTCATTTTCAGCTGGTTGGAGTGGTGAAAAATGTGACCACTTCCCCAGACGCTTGCTGCTGCCCATTGCCCAGTCCTGCTACAAACAGGGACCTGGGGAGCGCTCCCACATCCATACAAAGAGAGTTGACACTATTCTTTCTGCCTTCAGAGCAGCAGTGAAAGGGACAAAAAGGGAGCAATAAGTGGCTGGAGGTGACAGGATTTTCACCTGGAGGTGCTCAGTATCTTCTGCAGGAACAGGGCACGCTCTGCTCAAGAGGTCTCATGATAACAACCAGCACTTGAAATTTAGCACCCGGACTTGAGAGTGGAATTTGCAATCCTATGGTAGATGCTCACATTGCAGAGCTCTGGGGCTATGACTGAGTGCTAGGCTGCCTCATTCGGTGGGAATCTTGAAGAGCAGGATATTCCTTGGACTTACCTACCCTCCTCAGGACTGCAGACACTCTGGTGGGACAGGCTCCAGACTCTGCTGGGATTCAGATCGCACACAGCTTCATCATAAAACCATAGGAGCAGTGTGCCTAGGGGCTGCTGCCTCGTCTGGATCTGTTTAGGAGAACAGCTTTCAGACACCAGTGACAGTGCCCACCTGCTGGCCTCAAGCTCCAGAGGTAAAACACTGTATGTAACACAGGTCAAAATCCACCAGCTTCCCCAGGTTCTCACTTGCCAGGACATTTATGCTGCCCTGAGTCAAAAGGAGCAGCTGGAGAACGTGCAGGACTGCCTGTCCTGGCGTCCTGGCCCAGTGCAGTAGCAAGGAAAAAAAGCACATCACAAATAGACAATGCTACAAACCCACCAGCCATCTGGCTAACTCTACCCTAGGAGCCCACTTTTGACTTGCATGTGGTCATCAGCACAGGTGTAGGCAAAGTGCTGCATGCAGTGGGGCATGGCTCACCTCAGGATGTCACAGGTTGGCCTGGTGGTGACACCTGGACCACAGAGAACCTCTAAGCCAGATCTTCATTGACTGTTAAAGACGGCAGAAGGCAGCGTGTTCAGATAGAATCACATTGCAGGGAAGTTAGGAATCCCACCAGCTGGCACACAGGCTCTATCCAGCTGGCAGAGAGGGAAGAGAACAGAGCCCTGAAGAGGTGAAGACAGCCGGGGAATCTCAGGCACCGTGACACCCTGGCAGGTCTGGCAGTGTTTGTCCTAGCACAGGAACTCGGCTCACGGCTTTCTGGCTGGATGTCCTCGCACCTCCAAAGCACCAGCTGCAGACGTGTGACTAGTGTTTACCGACAAATGGGAATAAACATGAATTGCCATTGGTTATCCATTAATTAGTAGACTAATAACCTGTTAAGCCAGCTTGCTATATAGTAGTTGAGTCTTCTCTTTCATTCTGAATTATTATAACAACAATTACTATGCATGCTCCTGCCTAACACCACCAGTCACAGTGCCATCCAGGAGCATATTACACCCTGAAAGTATCTTGCTACTTCTTTCAGGCTTCTCTGACAACCTGGTCCTGCCAAACATGATGGCAAAATACCATAAACTGTCATGAAACCAAATGGTAGCTTGTATGTCAAGCCCTGAAATCTTCTAGGAAGATAGCTGACACAGCTTTGGGGCAGCTCTTCTAGAATTGCGAAATGGTTTGGGTTGGAACGGACCTCAAAGCCCATCCAGTCCCAACCCCTGCCATGAGCAGGGACACCTCCCACTGGATTAAGGGGCTCAGAGCCCCATCCAACCTGGCCTTGAACCTCTCCAGGGATGGGGCAGTCGAGACTTCTTAGGCAACCTGGGCCAAAACCTACACCACCCAGAACAGAGGGTGGACCCCACTGGATGATGTGGTGGGGACATGCAGCAAAGAGCTTCCAACAGGTGAAACCAACCTAGCCAAAGAACCCTAACTGTGGCATGCAGCCAGCTAATTTTTCTGACCACAAGGAGCACTTCAGCATGTTAAAATCCCCTTCGGGATATTCTCTGGGCCTGTCACTACAAGAACAGCCTCTTTCCTCCAAGATTGTTGACGTAGCTTATTAGTGAGTACTCATCTGTTTGCAGATGTTCTATATTTTCCTGACATGAAGTTTCTTAACATCCCTTTTAAATTGTCTTTATGCTCACAATGTTGATGCATAATCTCTTTTTTCCTTGAGAAGTTACTGTAAGTGCCTTTTGCAATGATGAGATGAAAGCCGCCTTTGTGTTCCTGCCAATCCAGTTTGTATGCCTCTGTTTGTCACCTGCAGATAAAAGCTCAGGGATGTTCTTTAGAGAGAGACTATGAAGTAGAGACTCAACTGGAGGCAAGGACGGGAGGAAAATATTAGCAAAGCAACCCCCTAATTCTTGACAATCCCAGCACCAGCCATTGTGAAGCTTTGCTTGAACAAGAATCCCTACCTAAAGCCTCTTAGGGTGGCTTATGTGAGTACATTGCACTTCAAAGAGGGTACACACAGGGCCAGTTACTGCAGCTCAGCTGATGAGTGGTAACTCATTAAGCTGCACTAATTGGGCAGGTCTGTGTTTACTTATATCTCAGCTGGAGCATCTCATTTTGTGAACCTTTTTTTTTCCAAAGAGCACGTACAAAAGATTTTTAACTGTGTCAAGCTGGTGAAACCCGGTCACATAGACATTGTTGACTTAAAAATGACATCTTTAAAAGGTGCAAGTCTGCCTGTACATCCTTCCATTAAATACGGGAACAAGTTTCCTTTGTTTACTTTTAGCCAATTAGAAACTGGTTTAAGTTGAAGCAAAATCATACTTTTCTGTCACAGACACAGAGGAACCAGATGGCTGCTGCTGTGTAGGAACACCAAGGTTAGCTTCCATCCCAACTCACCCATGTCGTGACTGGGGACAGCTTGTCCCCTTGGTGGTTCCTCTGAATTCACCTCCGCATATCACAGCGCCCTTTCCATCATCACCTGCCTGCGCTTGCTTGTCAGGAGACCTCATCATTGCTCACCTGTAGACCAGCACCGTCCCTCAATACCTCGTGTAACAACCTCTTCTGTGGCCACTGATGAAGGGGCCAATAAACCTTCAATGAGGAAGAAAGAAGGTTGTAATAAAGTGGGTGCTGGTCTCTTCTCCCAAGTAATAAGGGACAGGATAAGTTGCACCAGGGGAGGTTTAGATTGGATATTAGGAAAAATTTCCTTACTGAGAGTGGTGCATGTTTGCTGTCCTCCTGTGCTGGCACCTCCAGATGTGAAGGGTTGGGCAAAATGTGGACTTTGAGGAATTTAAAGCAGTTTGCATCATATGAAAAATACAGATTTCTTTTTCCATGGTGGGAAAATAGTGTGCTTTTCCCCTTCTCTCTTAATGCAAATGTGGCCAAATTGATTTCCCTCCAACTTTCCATAAAACAGATTCATTCCAAGAGGAGAATTTTGGGAAAGGGTACAAGTTTGTGGAGACATAGTGTTCTCATGGAGGCTGAAATATTTTATTTTAGCTCAAACATTTGTGACACATGGCCTGTGAAAGGTGGGGATTAAAGTTAGGGTAGGGAACGTCTCTGAATGGGATCACTGAAGAAAGAGGATGGTGACCAAGTCAGAGGATTAAGCAGATCAATGTTTTACAATGCAGCACGAGGTGGAGATCTCAGCAATGCAGTGACAAGCAGAGGAACAAGTGTGGGCAGAAGTGTGAGAGAAGGGGAATCTTCCTGCAGAGTTTCTAGCTGATGCTTTTCCAAGCCTGTTATTCATAGAAACATGGAATGGTTTGGGGTGGAAGGGACCTTGAAGCTCACCCACCTCCTGTCATGGGCAGGGACACCTCTCACTGGATCAGGGGCTCCAAGCCCCATCCAACCTGGTCTTGAACCCCTCCAGGGATGGGGCAGCCACCACTGCTCTGGGCAACCTGAGCCAGGACCTCCCCACCCTCACAGCAAAACATTTCTCCCTAAAATCTCATCTCAATCTCCCCTCTTTCAGCTGAAAACCATTCCCCTTATCCCATCCCTGCACTTTCTGATCATGTGCCCTTCCCCAGCTTTCCTGAAGTCCCTTTCAGGACTGGAAGCTGCTCTAAGGTCTCCCCACAGCCTTCTCTTCTCCAGGAGGAGCAACCCCAAATCTCTCAGCCTGTCCTCATATGGGAGGTGCTGCAGCCCTTGGATCATCTCTGGACTCTCTTCAACAGCTCCTTGTCCTTTCTGTGCTGAGGACTCCAGAGCTGCATGCAGGGCTCCGGATCTCTCCAGAGCAGAGAGGCAGAACTCCCTCCCTGGTCTTGCTGGTCCCACTGCTTTGGATGCAGCCCAGGACAGAGTTGGCTTTCTGGGCTGTTTGAACACAGTCACCCAACTGATATCTCTGCAAACTAGACAGAGTTGTGTTCTGTGTTGACAGAGATGTGAAAAAGAGTGAGGAGTGCCATGGGCTGGGACAATGAGAGGGGGCCACTGGGATAAGATGCCCAAGCTGTGAGGAAGCCTTAGCAGGCAAGCAGGAGATGTTAGACTTCCTAAAAACCTACCTAAGCGCCACAGAAGATCTTTGTGAGTGACTGGAAGGTGCCTGCCTGCTGCTAATTTATCCCCAAAGGTCCTGTGGCAGGAGACCATGAGATCATTCATGGGATGGTAGCAGCAGGCCACCATCCTCCCATCTCCTATCCCACTGGGAACATGAAGCTAGTCAGGATGTCAGTCATTCCACAAGAATCAGGCAGCAGCTCAGGATACTACTTGTGGCTCCTTGCCTGCTCAGCTGGGAATTGACAGAGAATAGGTTGGATGGAGCCTTGAGCAGACAGTGGGAGATGTCCCTGCCCATGGAAGAGGGTTTAGAACTGGATGGGCTTTAAGTTCCCTTCCAACCCAAACCATTCCACAATTCCAAGTGTGGAAAAGCTGTGGATGTGTGCAGGCTGCCCTGTGGTGGGCAGGTGGCTCGCTGGGTAGGGACGCAAAGCAGACTTTCCATAGCGCCGTTGCATGGGCAGGTCCACAAGTTTCTTTGCAGATAACCTGTAATGTGGGACTTCCCAATGTGTGTTGGGATTTTCCGGTGGGGTGGGGTTCACTTCTGCAGCTAAATTTTTTCCCTTAAGACAGTAGGTGCGTGTGAAACCCTGGAGATTTAAAGCACTTGAATGTTCAGGTTCTCTCTTGGAGGGAACAACATGTTGAGACCACACTGACCAGAAGCAGAGATGTACCCATGCACAAATTGCTGCTCAGAGAGCAAGTGTTTACCTCCTGACCAGCCCCAATTCCTCTCTGCCTTCAATCTAGGCAAGATGATGTTGTTTCCACACAGTTTCGGGAGCCTTCCTTGAGTCTGAGGTCAAATTGCCTGTGCTGAGGAGCACATTGATCATGATTGTGCTTTCTATGGATAAGGAATTTCATGGAGGGTCATTCTCTATGCTTGCAGGGTCAGCTGGGACCCGAACACGAGACAGCGTTCAGCCAAGATGGGATTCAGCCCTGGGCTGTGAGCTCATCTAGACACATATGGGTTGAGTGTCTGCCCTCCTCTTCCAGACTAATACCAGGAGGTGCTGCAGCTGAAACCCACGAGGTCCTTCCCCAGGAACCTCTACGCTGCACAGGGCTGGGAAGTGCAAATGCTTCTGTGAGGTATAAAGTCTTTATTTGGTGTTGCTGGAGATACCACTGTGGGGATGATTCCTGTGGGTGGCTTAGCTGTTTCAAGGACCTGAACAGGCTGGACTGCTGGGCTGAGACCAATGGCATGAGGTTTAACAAGGCCAAATGCCGGGTCCTGCACCTGGGGCACAACAACCCTGTGCAGAGGTACAGATAGGAGAAGCCTGGCTGGAAAGCTGCCAGGAGGAGAAGGACCTGGGGGTGTTGGTTGACAGCGACTGAACATGAGCCAGCAGTGGCCCAGGTGGCCAAGAAGGCCAATGGCATCTTGGCTTGGATCAGAAACGGCATGACCAGCAGGTCCAGGGAGGTTATTCTCCCCCTGTACTCGGCACTGGTGAGACCGCACCTCGAGTCCTGTGTTCAGTTCTGGGCCTCTCACCACAAGAAGGATGTTGTGGCTCTGGAGCGAGTCCAGAGAAGAGCAATGAAGCTGGTGAAGGGGCTGGAGAAAAAATCTTATGAGGAGTGACTGAGAGAGCTGGGGTTGTTTAGCCTGGAGAAGAGGAGGCTGAGGGGAGACCTCATTGCTCTCTACAACTACCTGAAGGGAGGTTGTGGAGAGGAGGGTGCTGGCCTCTTCTCCCAAGTGACGGGGGACAGGACGAGAGGGAATGGCCTCAAGCTCTGCCAGGGGAGATTCAGGCTTGAGATAAGGAAAAAAATCTTCACGGAAAGGGTCGTTAGGCATTGGAACAGTCTGCCCAGGGAGGTGGTTGACTCGCCTTCCCTGGAGGTGTTTAAGGTGAGGGTGGATGAGGTGCTTAGGGGCATGGTTTAGAGATTGGTGGGAATGGTTGGACTCAATGATCCAGTGGGTCTCTTCCAACCTGGTTATTCTGTGATTCTGTGGTTTGCGTTTGGTGCTTGTGCTCTCCCTGCCACCTAACAAGCAGTTAACAAACCCACTGAAACAGTGGCATCGAGATCCAGGGGGGTACGCTGGCGTGGGGATACAGGACACCAAGGGTGTCACCGTGCCCTCAAGGTGCCCAAAATCAGAACCCAGAGGATGAACTGGAGCTGATAGAGAACTCAAAGACTGCATTTCCCAGCAGCTGTTGTCATCACTGGAAGAGCTGATGCTGGCATTTTGACCCATGGAGCAGAAATATGCTCCCACATCACTACATGCAGTGCGACGCCTCGTGGGTGGCCTTGGGAGGGACGTGGGTGCTGTGACTCACGAACAGTGGGTGAGAGCTCTGAGCAACACTCAGGTGCAGGATAAATCACTGCTTTTTCTCTCTTCTGCTGCAGAACTTAACAAATTTAATTTCTTAAATTCGAATCGTATCATCTAAGATGAAATGTGAGCGCTTAAGTGTACAGGGAAACGCAATAACTTGAACAGGACAGAAAAGTAAATCTCCCCTGCAAGGTGCTTCTCTATATATTAAAAGTGAAAAAATGTCTGGCAAAAAGAAACGTAGCACATTTTTTGAGTATTGTTACTTTAGGACTTTAGTCTGTGCTCTGTTTTGTCAGGTGTATTTTATGAATGAATGCTGCATTGGAACTTAGAGAAACTAAAACTATAAGAGTGGAACTTCTAAAAAAGAAAATTAAAAAACCCACAACCCTTGCCAGTAGATGAAAAATGTTGTGTGGTCATTGTTACTGGTAGATTTGAACAGGGAAAATTAGTCATGACTGTTTTCAAGTATTTCAACAAACTGAAGTCCATGTATCTATAGAAAATTCTAGATCTCTGACACTTCTGGATCTTGGTAAACCTGCTCTATAGGACACAAATTACAAGGAGTTTGAGCATTAACAAGCAAAGTCATTGCTCTGGGCAAGGATACTATACTTCTTGGGGAAGCACTTTTGCTGCCCTCAACACAGGGAATTCCAGACTCTGCACACACAGGGAGAGATGGTTTCACTGCAAAGACCTTTGCAATGTTGCTCTGATGTTCAGAAGAGTCCAGAGGAGGCCATGGGGATGATCTGGAGCATCTCCCAAATGAGGACACACTGACAGAGTTGGGGTTATTCAGCCTGGAGAAGGGAAGACTCCCAGGAGACTTTAGAGCATCTTCCAGGCCTGAAAGGGGCTCCAGGAAAGCTGGGGAAAGGCTCTTGATCAGAGAGTGCAGGTATAGGATGAGGGGGAATGATTTTGAGCTGAAATAGGGGAGATTTAGATGAAATCTTGGGAAGAAATGTTTTACTGTGAGGGTGGGTAGATTGCCCAGAGCAGAGGTGTTCAAGGCCAGGTTGGATGGCGCTTGGAGCCCCTGATCCAGTGGGAGTTGTCCCTGCCCATGGCAGGGGGTTGGAACTGAATGGGCTTTAAGATCCCTTCCAGTCCAAGCGATTCCATGGTTCCATGAACAGCCAGAAAGACAGGACCATTCAAAGGCTTGACCTTTCTATGAGCTGATCTGTTTGACATTGCAGAAAAGCCAGTGCACCGGTTGTGATCAGAGGTGTTGCAAAATATGCAGTCTCTATAGCGAGGCAGCCAGAAACCAGAAAAGCTGATGCACTGGGCTATGAGACCAGTGAGCCAACCACAGCCACGCACTGCTGCTTGGCTTGGATCTGCATGTGATTCACATAAAATCTTCAGAAGAGACTGCAGGAGAAGGTTTGCCATAAAGCAGGTGATGCATAAGTGCCAGTCAGACAACCTGGCACACAGGAGCTGACAGCACCTGTGCAGAGATCGTGGGGTTAAAGGCTGTCAAGGAGACCCTTTGATGGGGCAGCAGTGACTTTCCAGAGCAAGGTCGATGTGATTTGCCTCTGCTGCTGCTCGTGCTCAGGGCATGTGGGCTGGAAACCCAGTGCAGATGCTTGCACAGGGTGAAGTCTGATTCGGCCACCCCTGGAAACCAGCCCTGTTGGCTTTGGTGGAGCCTGCTGAGAGACAGAGCTCCTCGCTGCCTCTTTGGGGCAGCCAGCACATTCAGGGGTGAGCAAACAGCTCTGTTTCCACCACATACTTACTATGTTGTCCAGGACTTTCTGCATGGTACAACAGATGATTGTGACACCAAGCAAAAGCTGTAAAATGCAACTTGCCTGGCTCCAAGTGCTCAGGTATGAACTCTTCTGCTACCCTGGTCCTCATCTTCAGTTTGGCATGCCCTGTCCCATCTGAGAACTGAAAGCACAGCAGAATGACCAGTTTCTACCCTTTCTCTTCCCCAATCTGTCTCATAGAATCATAGAATCACCAGGTTGAAAAAGACCCACAGGATCATCGAGTCCAACCATTCCTATGAAATACTAAACCATGCCCCTCAGCACCTCGTCCACCCGTCCCTTAAACACCTCCAGGGAAGGTGACTCATGTTGAGCTTCTCATTGACCAGCACCCCCAAATCCTTCTCTGCAGGGCAGCTCTTGATCATATCACCCCACGTTCAGGGACTGCCCTGACCCAGGTGTAGGACCTTGCACTTGGCCTTTTCCTTTGCCATATAAATAGGCTGCTGAGTATGACATGGGATGAAGAAGAGAGGAGATGTTCACCAGGTGAGAAGAGGTACTGCTTGAAGTTTCCCTGTCTCTGCAAAAGCTCTGGGATAGAAAGAGCAAGCAGTGAGCTTCATTTCGCTTTGTGGAATGAAGATAGCTCCGGCTAGGCTGTGCTGCTGGTGGAATAACACGCTGGAGCAGGCTTTTCACCTCAACAGGGACAAAACCAGGTTTCCTGGCAGATGTGGAGGGTCTCTTCATGGTCACAAGACCATAATGCATGAACCTTGTCAACGCAGCTTCCACACACTGCGAGGCTGCTCCAGAGCAATGAACTGGCTTCAGTTCTCTGTGCATTTCTCTGTGCCAGCCACTTCCCACCCTGTGCAAGGGGGCACAAGCCTAAGTGTTTTTCTCTGCTGTGAGCAAGGAAGTGAGAACAGAGGCATGAAATGTGAAAAATTGTGATTGGAAAGTTCTGCCAGTCTAAATAAAACTATTTTTCAAGCTTCATACCTTATCGTCTGGATTTGTGGCTGGCAATAACAGAAGCTGCTGCTAACCAGCCAGATCTAGCCAGGTGAGCCTTCTGCATCGTCCGTTTGTGGTTCCATCAAGGGAGGCTCAGTGCACCCTATCCATCCTCTGCCCATTAGATAAGAGTGTAAAGTACTCAGCTAATGCAAATGACGGTGAATCAATAACATGCCACTGCTAATACGCTTTAATTAAAACACAACAGACTGCAGCTTCCCTACAATTAGAAGGAAGGAGAACTGGCTGATATGGCATCAGGAAAAGGCAGCGCATAGGTCTGAGGATAGAAGAATACCTATCCTAGAGGTAGAGTGGGGAGTGGGAGGGATATGAGCAAGGAACGGTGGAGTTCAAAGGCATAAGGCAGGGGGTGAAAAAGAGCATGAGCTGCACTGCCAGCACTCATGCAGAGAACAAAAATATCCAGTGTGCCAATGGTGCAGGAGGACAATGGGGTAAGCAGTACCTCTGGAAGAGAGATTAAATGCATGATGACTCAGCTGTTGGAGCTGAGACCCGAGATGTCTCACTAAAATACCCCTTCGCAAAGGGAATTTCAGTGAAACAAATAGAAATTAGGAGTGAGGCACTCATGAGACAACCGCAGGGAGGTTCTTCTCCCTTTGTACTCAGCACTGGTGAGACCTCTCCTTGAATCCTGTGTTCAGTTCTGGGCCCTTCACCACAAGAAGGATGTTGAGGCTCTGGAGTGAGTCCAGAGAAGAGCAATGAAGCTGGTGAGGGAACTGGAGAACAAGCAGCTGAAAGAGCTGGGGTTGTTTAGCCTGGAGAAGAGGAGGCTGAAGGGAGACCTCGTTGCTCTCTACAACTACCTGAAAGGAGGTTGTGGAGAGGAGGGAGCTGGGCTTTTCTCCCAAATGATGAGAAGGAATGGCCTCAAGCTCCACCAGGGGAGATTCAGGCTGAACATTAGGAAAAAATATTTCACAGAAAGGGTCATTGGGCACTGTCAGAGGCTGCCCAGGGAGGGGGTTGAGTCACCTTCCCTGGAGGGGTTTAAGGGACGAGTGAGAAAGGTGCTGAGGGACATGGTTTAGTGATTGATAGGAATGGTTGGACTCGATGATCCAGTGGGTCTCTTCCAACCTGGTGATTCTATGATTCTATGAAAACTAAATGGAAGTCAGGAGATGAAGAGATGAATTGGAAACTGTGAACCAAGTCTCACCACCTGCTGAGGGCAGGACTGGGCTTTGATGCAGCAGCCGTGCTGTGCCATGTGGCACCTAATGTGCTGTCCCAGGACTTCGGCAGGCCAGGAGGTCCCTAGTGTGATGTGGCTCCTTTCAGCTCCCGCTGAAAGGGTTTAGAGCCAAGTGAGGTTTTCATATGGCCACAGAGTCCCAGAAGTGAGTGCCTCAGGGAGGAGCTGCTCGTGTTCATGCTTTAATCCAGCCCTCCTGGCATATAAAATTTTGCTCAGAGACGTTAATTGAAATTTAATTGAAACTGGTTGGCTGGGAGCTCTCAGAGGACTTAAGGGCTGGAGAAATGACAGTCAGTCAAGGAGGGCCTCGCACTGCAAGGCAACAACCTGGGCCCATTAGGGCTTGGTCTAACAGTAATTATCAGTTCTCTTATTATTCTTATTCAGCCAGGATATTTATGGATTGTGCTTCATTTGAAAGAGAAACAAACATCAGTGGATGGCAGTGTGATTGGAAAGGGGCTGAAGAGGTAGAGAGAGAGGATTTGTCTGGGTTTTTCCTCCGTGCTTTGAAGGGAACAATGAGAGCCAAGTGTTACCTGGGTGAGAAACCATTGTGGAAAGGTCTGAGATCATGCCAGGAGCTGCTGGGAAGGTGAAGAGGGGCTTGCAAAGTTGATACAGTTGCAGGAAAGGCTGGAACAATTTGGGAAGGCATCCCAAAGAGCCAGAAGAAAGCTGTGACTATCCAGCTAGGGCTATTGGCTCCACCAGAAATACTCCACCAGTGATGAATTTTTGGGAACTTCAGCTGATCCAGACTGGCAGTGCTGGAACCATCAGACCTGAAGCCGATGAAAATCTTCCTGTGGTTCTCCATGTTAATTCAGCTGTTAATTCAGCCATGGAGGTGATGTCTCTCTCTGCTGAGCCTAGGCTGCATCCCTCCCTGCCAGCATCTTCCCTTCTCAGCACATATCAGATTCCTGGAAGTCCCAGGGGTTAAGGGCTCCTGGGACTGGGTCGCTATTGCTGAGATGTTTGAATGAAGCACCCTTGTCCCTGGCTGCTTGCAGAAATGATATGTAGAATTACACCCACTGCATGAAATCAGAAGTAAATAGCTAAAGTAGTTACAGAGCAGGATTACTCTGAAATTTGTTTCCACTCTATCGTTGTGATTTGGTTGTCTGTGGGCATTAGCTCCACAATATAATAAGCAAAGCCTCTGAAATACTTTCTTGAGAATTAGGGTTCTATAAATTAACTGATTACTGATAAAGCCTAATTATAAATTAGGTCCTTATTATCAGAAGCTCCTGAACTGCACTGAATGAATTTAAGTTGTAGGAGCAGAAATATTCCAGTTAACCATGTGAACTCTGATAAATGTCTGAAAAGAGGCTGCTCTGTTCTGCTTCTTGCCCGAGCACAGGGCATTGGTGTAAGCTTTTCCAAACCCATGTGGGGCTCTACTGGCGCACCCAGATGTGGTGCATTCAGCTACAAACTCCTCTGCTCCTTTCTTCACCATTTGCCCCTGGGACAAGCTGATCCCTTCCCTGGAGGTGAGGTCATTTCTCATCTGGTTGCAATAACACCCAGCTGGCCCTTTGCTCAGAGCAAAGATGCTGAAGGGAGGAAGTGTCTAGACCTAGACGGGGCCATGAAGCCAGAGTAGGGTTTAGAGGAGAAGTTGTATGAGGAGTGGCTGAAGTCACTTGATCTGTTCAGCCTGGAGAAGAGGAGGCTGATGAGAGACTTTACCACGCTCTGCAGCTCTGAAGCTTCCTCACAAGGTGAAGAGGAGGAGCAGGCAGTGAGCTTTTCTCTCTGGTGACCAAGGACAGGACCTGAGGGAATGGCAGGAAGATGTGCCAGGGACAGTTAGGTTGGACGTTAGGAAAAGATTCTTCCCCCAGAGGGTGTTGGAGCACTGGAACAGCTCCCCAAGGAAGCAGGCATGGTGCCAAGCCTGACAATATTCCAGAATATATCCACACCCTCAGCCCAGGGGTGTCCTGTGCAGGGATGGGAGTTGGAGTTAATTATCCTTGTAGGTCCCTTCCAAATCAGGACATTCTATGATTCTAAGTATGGGGCTGTGGGAGGCAGTAAGTTGGAGAGCTCAGAAATAGCTTTCCTCCTGCTTTCCTTGGAAAAAAAAAAAACCTAATTCTCAGAAGTCACTTGCTAACCTTTGTCCTTCAAAACCTCACTATGACCTTGGTGGCACTGTGCAAACAAACACAGGGGCTGTCGAACTGGAGATAAAAGGAAGATTTGTTCAGTGATCTCATCCCAGCCTAACGCTTTTTTTTTCTAACTCGTTGGGAAAACAGCATTTCTCTGCCTGCTTCTAGCAGATCTCTGTCAAGAAACCTCTTCATTTTTCAGGAATGAAAAGGACCCCAGCACTGCAGGAGCCCTTGCAGGATAGAGCAGAAGTGTTTGGGTGTGCTTAAACATTCCAAGGGGATGAAGATCAGGCCCTTATGGGAATGTGTGATGCTCATCCTGGGATGCCTCAGCGGAGGCTCAGAGTCAGGGTCAGTATCTGTAGCAGACGTCACTCTGCTTCTCACTCACCACCTTCTCAGAGCTCCTCAGAACTTCAGATCCTGGGGGGCGTTGGGCCATTCTTGATGTTGCAGCAAACCTCCATCCAGCAGTGCAGGAAAACATACAATTACCTTGGAAAGTGTACCTCCTCAAGTAGGTGGCTGCGGGATACCAGCTGGAGAGCAGCATCCCATGCCTATGAGTACGCTGAGAAAATAACACCCATCTGCTCCTCCAGCATAGAAAAATCATCACTTGGCTTTTTAAAGAGAAGTTCAATATGAAACTATTTTCATTCCTCCTTAGCAGAGCACACAGATGGGAAAGGACAGTTTTCATGATGACAAGGATTTGCTTCCTCTATTTGCCAGTGCAACCAAACATTTAATTATAAAAGCTCCTGAAATTAAGTAGATGTGAAAATTAAGATGAATATGCTCATTTTTGCCTATACTGTGAAATGTTTTTACTCTGAAAGACTCATTTCATTGCAATATACTGTAACAGAACGTTAACACTCACATAATGACCTTAAAACCTGCTTAGAATGCAGAAACAGGTCATTGCTGCTCATTCTCTTAAGAAAAGTTATAAACCCCTAAAAATTGAGTTTACATTGAAAACACTTTAATTATAGGAGGACAACATGTGACACTACGTGGCTCAGTGCACAATGCCTTCTGGATTACAGACCACTTACAGGATATCCATCTGTCTGAAGGTCAACGAGATATGTTGCTGTCTTTATTTTTCTCTGTTCTGGAACATTTGGAGAAAGAAACGTTCTCACTTAGGAGGATTTAAGTTGTTGCTACCACATAGATTTAAACCAGTCCAGTTAAATCAATGCAACCAATGCAAAAGCATTTTTAGTGTGGTTGCAGTGACCGCTTTCAAATGTGCTTAAAATTCTTCCTCATTCTCTTCAGCAAGCCAAAGGAGACCTGGCTGGTATGACACGTGCTAAACAGGCCCAAGTCCAAGCACAGAGAAGCCCCAAAGGGAGCATTCACCCAACATCCCATGGAGAAAAGGATAGAAGAGCCAGGAGCATCTCCTATGGTGGGTCTTTTCCAAACTGGTGATTCTATGATTCTATAATTCTATGAAATTCACTCCCTAGATTTGAATGTTCTGGTTCCCCAAACCCTACTGGGAGAGCTGGGGGTAAGAACCTGACTTGAAAAGGCTGTACACCTCTACTGGCCGTCCCCTCCACAAAGACACCAAGCAGTTAGACATAACATGGGACAATTCCTCCCCAGAGCAGCAGTCTACAGCTAAAGAAAACTGATGGAACAGCTCAGCTACAATTGCCTCATCTTTCTGGAGGGAAATGTTACAAGGAAACATGGTGGGAAGCACCAAACAGCTGATCCAGATGTTAATTTGAGATGGAGTCTCCTTGGTCTCCCAAAACTGTGATGCCATGGCTTGGTAGAGAGAAGTGAGAGGCTGTGCTGGTGACAGGGATTGTTTAGCCTGGAGAAGAGGATGCTGAGGGGAGACCTCATTGTTCTCTACAACTACCTGAAAGAAGATTGTGGAGAGGAGGGTGCTGGGCTCTTCTCCCAAGTGACAAGGGACAGGACAAGAGGGAATGGCCTCAAGCTTCACCAGGGGAGGTTCAGGCTGGAAATTAGGGAAATAATTTTCACGGAAAGGTCATTGGACACTGGAAAAGGCTGCCCAGGGAGGGTGTTGAGTCACCTTCCCTGGAGGTGTTTAAGGACAGGGTGACAAGATGCTGAGGAACATGGTTTAGTGATTAATGGGAATGGTTGGACTCGATGATCCGGTGGGTCTCTTCCAACCTGGTGATTCTATGATTCTATTTAGAGGAAACAAGGGAGGCATGAAAAGAGTAAGGGTCAGAAACCTTGCAAGACCTGCTGGGACACACCTGGACTGTTGGTCAGGATGCCTCAGGGCCACATCCATAGCTCATACATCCGCATGCCCTGGGGATGTGGTGGTTTCACCTGCACTGCACGTGGATGTGTGAGACATATACAACCTCGCAAAACGAGTCAGAAGGTGCACCTTGAAACAGAGGCCCAAGTTTGCAACAGCGAGGTGTGACATTGGTGGGCAAGGTCTCAGGGACATCCCTCAAACGTGGCAGCCTGAGTGCACACCCATTTTGTAGCGGCAGTAGCAATAGTGTTCATTCAGACATCTCCCCTCCTGCCTACAGCAAATTTGGCTCTAGACCACTGAGTGGGTACATTTGAGCCTTCTTTCTTTAGCATTTAACATATGCAGATGTCACCAGGCTCCAGCTGAGAGAAATGGCAAAGGAGCTGTGGTTCTCCTCTATGTCAGCCTGAAGGCTGGCGGGCTGCAAGGCCAGCATGGAGCCTCCACCTCTTCAGTCCTCCCTGAATCTGGCAACCTGGAGCAGGTTGTAACAGTTCAGAGAGCCCATTCCAGGAAAGCTACCTGGGATTTTTCCTTTTGAAGCTCTCCTCAGCTGAGCTGCAGGGGGAAAATGTCACCAGCTGGCTGGAAAACTCATCAGAAGCCATGGCACGGGGAACCCCTTCTTTGAAACTCCATGGTTAAAGAATGAATTTCCTGGAGGCAGTGTCTCAGGATAAAGGCTTAGCAGGAAAGGTGTCAAAGAAGTGACGCTGTGTGACAAAACAGCTGGAAAATGACAGAATTAACTCACCATTGAAAAATGCAATATTTACAATGGGATAGTGAGGGTGCCAAGCCACCTGGTTTGATCTAGACCTTCAAAAGACAGCCTCACATGCTTCTCAAGGAAGGAAAACTCACGTGAAGAAGTAATTCAGAGGACTTGTTGGTGCACCTTGCAGAGGAGGTGTAGGGAGAAGACCCTGGCTCAGAGGGTATAAGAGGGCAGAGCCAAAGAATTTGAAAACATCTCATGTTCCCTTGCTTTGCCATGGCCAATGGTTCATGGAGTTGCCAGGCAGCTGGAGTGCACCAGGAAAGGCTGAAGGGAAATGTCCATTCAAGAGTGTGAAGAGCGAAGAGCCATCAGTGATGCTTATATGAGGTTTTATTTTTTTTAGAGGCATCAAAGACTATTTTCAATGCTGACATTTCTTCTGCTCTTTCTGTTCTTTCTAGACACACTGAGGCTTTGTGTCACCCTAAATCAGCAGAATATCAATATCAGTCCATTGAATACAGATGAAGTAGGACCATCTGTGAGTGCAATCAGGCTACCAATACCTTGCCTTTCCAACCTCTGTTTCTGAGCTTCGTAGCTGGGCACAGCTGAAAACCTTCTGGACTGATATTTTCTGGGCTCTGTCTCTGCTCCCAAGGGGGTTTCCTCTGAAAATAGTACGTCAGCTGCCATCAAGTGTCAGGAGAAAATAGTGACTCCTTGCCCATCCTAATGCCCTTGTTTGCAGCTAGAAGTGTCGCAACAGCCTGAAGGAGACAGAAAGTTGAATGCTAGTCTGAAGATCCAGGGTCTGTGTGCTGTAGGAAATTTGTGTCAGATAAAGTTGGACTCCTGGTAAGTCTCTATAAACTGTTGTAAAAACATAAGGTTGATGTTCCTCACTTATTTTGTATTATTTATTATGAGTTTTATATTATTGATAGGATGAGGGGAAACGATTTTGAGCTGAAAGAGAGGAGATTGAGATGAGATCTTAGGAAGAAATGTGTTGCTGTGAGGGTGGGGAGGCCCTGGCCCAGGCTGTCCAGAGCAGTGGTGGCTGCCCCATCCCTGGAGGGGTTCAAGGCAAGGTTGAATGGGGCTTGGAGCCCCTGATCCAGTGGGCGGTGTCCCTGCCCATGGCAGGGGGCTGGAACTGGATGGGCTTTGAGGTCCCTTCTAACCCAAATCATTCCTTGATTCTATAATATGTGGAATGTTCACTACTTCTTCCCACAGCCTTCCTCACAGCATAAGGAGGAAGGACTGTGCTGTGCTCTAACCCAACAGTGTACACTGTACACACCATAAATGTGTTGTATTTCCTCCCATATTTGTAATAAAATAATGCTGTAACTTGACATCTGGGCTGCCAGGCGTTAGCGCTACCTTAGTGCTGTCATTGTAGGAAAAAACACAACACCAACAATATACAATTATCACTACAAAGTGACAGGACTGGAGCTGTAGCTGAGCTAATGTGCTGCACTGTATGATAATTACAAATGCTTCATACATACACTGCTTTTTGAAGAAAGAGAGAGAGAGAAGTCTGGAGAGACTCTGAGCTGGTAGCACTGCACAAAGACCCTGTTCTTCAGGAGAACATGCAAGTCCTTTCATAGTGGCAGCCCCACCACAAGCACCTTCTTATGAGCCTGTCTGATGTTGGCTCTGTCAGGCACTCAGTCATGTCAGCTGTTTTATACCTAAAGAATTTAAAAGACAATTCCAGCTGGCTGTTTTCCTTTCCAGAGACCTGAACCAAATGTGCATCTGAAAGGTAAAATGGCTCTCAGATGGCCTGAGTGGACAGTGAATCCCTCAGCACAAATGTATGTCAAGACAGGCAGATGTATTTTTTCTGTTCCTTAGTATGTTAGGGCAATAATAATCAACTTCTCCCAAGTAACAAGTCATAGGATGAGAGGAAATGAACTCATGTTTCAGCAGGGGTGGTTTAGATTGGATATTGGGGAAAACTTCTTTGCTGAAAGAGTAGTGAAGCCCTGGCAGAGGCTGCCCAGGGCAGTGGAGGAGTTTCAGACAACTGGAGGGATTCAGATAACGTGTAGCCATGGCCCTTAAGGACATGGTTTAGTTGGCACAGTGGAGTTGGGCTGATGGTTGGACTGGATTATCTTAGAGGTCTTTCCCAACCTTAATGATTCCATGATCAGTTAGATCTGAACATTTTATCATTGGTGTATCTTTCACTTTATACTTCAGCGTGCTAAAATAGCAGGTTGAGGTGATTTCTTGTACTCGTGCTGATTTTTAGTTCCTGTTGCAAGTGATGTGTTGATATTCAAGCTAGGGTAGCAGGTTGATGCAAGTTATTTCTAAGCAAGTGAGCCTGGCACAGGTCCTAAATAAATTAATGGTACCACCACCAACTGAACACCTAGAAGATCGACAAATATTGGTCCACATGGTTTCATGGCAATCAGACCCTGTCAAACAAGTCGGATTTCCTCCTTTGCTGGATCTAGAGGTTGCCTGAATGCAACCAACGTCTGCACCTGAGAATGTGGCTGATTGAGTGATTGGGTTCATATGGGACCATTCACAGGCATTAATGTGAAGTCAAGCGCAGGCTCATGCATCTAAAGGCAAAAAAGATCTCCTGGAAAGCAATGGCTCCAAAAGAATGGATTAAAGACCACTGTGGGCAAGTAAGCAAATGTAAGCTACTGGTGCATAAGGAGTCAATCATAGAATCACAGAATGCTTTGGGATGGAAGGGATCTTAAAGCCCACCCAGTTCCACTCCTTGCCATGGACAGGGACACCTCCCACTGGATCCAGTTGCTCCAAGCCCTATCCAGCCTGGCCTTGAACCCCTCCAGGGATGGGGCAGCCACCCCTGCTCTGGGCAGCCTGGGCCAGGGCCTCCTCACCCTTACAGCAAAACATTTCTTCCTAAGATCTCATCTCAATCTCCCCTCTTTCAGCTGAAAGGCATCCCCCCTTGCCCTATCCCTGCGTTCTCTGATCAAGAGCCCCTCCTCAGTTTTTCTGTAGCCCCTTTCTGTACTGGAAGCTGCTCTAAGTTCTCCCAGAGCCTTCTCCAGGCTGAACAACCCCAACTCTCTCAGCGTGTGCTTATATGGGAGATCATTGGATCATCTTCGTGGACTCCTCTGCACATTCTCCAACAACTCCGTGCCCTCCCTGTGCTGAGGACTCCAGGACAGGACTCCAGATGGGGTCTCAGCAGAGTGGAGCATAGGAGTGGAATCCCTTCCCTTGTCCTGCTGGTCCCATTCTTTGGATGCAGACCACGATGCAGTTGTCTAGTGACAATACACTAGAATAAGACCAAGGAGAGATGTCTTCTCTCCACATGGAAGTGCTAACATTGAGTCTGGATTATGAGATGCTGATCTGATGTTCACCTTTGTAAAAGGGTACAGGAACTGGAGAAGGTTCAGGAAAGAACCACAAAAAAATAATTTGAGGATGAGAGAAAATGGCCTACAGTGAATGATTTTAAAAAGCACAGTCTGTTTAGACTGTAGAAAGGAAATGTGAGAGGTGACTTGATTAGCACATAAGTACTTTTATTAGGCAAAAATACCACGTACTGAAGGGCTCTTTAATTTAATGGAGAAAAGCATAATAAGAACTAATGGCTGAGAGCTGAAGCTGGAGAAATTCAGACTAAATATGCCACAAGGTTTTAACAATGGAAGTGATTAAACACTGAAACAAAGTCCTGAGGGAAGGTGACTGTCCTCTGTCTCCTGATAGCTTCTGCTCATGCCTGGGCTTCTTCTCTGGAAGACACGATCTACCCAAACATTAGGATTTGGCTCTTTGCAGAGGTAGCAGATTATTTTAAAATTAAGCAGTGTAGAATTAAAAGGGGTCACCAAAGGAGAAAACAAACGGTATTGAAGCTGGATTTTCCCGGTCTCACAGGGAGGGATGAGTCTCAATGGGTGAAAAGTGCTGTGCAACATGGCAGTGGAAAATTGCTTTCCCACTTGGGTGTGCCAAGAGTAAAGGGCCCTCTTTTAATGAAAGAGATTTTAACAGCAGATTCAAGTCCACAGGGCTTACAGAGGTGGGTGGAGATCTGCCAGTCCAGGGTCTTTTGTTGCAGAGACGCAGTTCAAAACCTGAGGCCATTCATTTACCATTAATGTTCTCCCATGGTGCTGGTACCTCATTTCCCATTCCTATTCCAGCTCACACCTTCCCTCTGCATTGACAGAAGTTGCTGTCAGGGCCTACAGAGAGGTTCATCCTCTTCCACTCAGAAACATTTGATGGTCCTCGGGAGCTGAATCTCTTCCTGAACCCTGCAAGAAGATGAACTCATCTCTTTCCAAGGCTGAGTCCTAGGTGTGTAGACCAGCACCAGTCCAGCCATGTGGCCTTGGATCGAACCAGGTTTAATTATCTTAGGTGCACAAACTGCAGATCCAGATTCAATTCCATTTGTGTTTTCTGGAGAAGAGAATCACAGAATCACAAGGATGGAAAAGACCCAGTGGAAAATTGAGTCCAACCATTCCTGTTGATGTCCACAAAACGCTCTGGACAGACCTTAGAGCAGCTTTCAATACTGCAAGGGGCTCCAAGAAAACTAGGGAGGCATTTTTTATAGATTAGACACTAGGAAGAATTCTTCATGATGAGGGTAGGGAGGCCCTGGCCCAGGTTGCCCAGAGCAGGGGTGGCTGCCCCATCCCTGAGGGGGTTCAAGGCCAGGCTGGATGGGGCTTGGAGCCCCTGATCCAGTGGGAGGTGTCCCTGCCTAGGGCAGGGGGTGGGACTGGATGGGCTTTGAGATCCCTTCCAGCCCAAACCATTCTGTGATTTTGTCTGCCTTTGATCCCTTTTAATTCCATACTGGCTAACGTTAAAATCATCTGTTACTGAAAAAAAAAAAAAAGAAGCTTTTATTGACCAAGATGCAGGCAGGATGTTATCTTTTTCGTTGTGCTGTAAGATTTTCAGTGTATTTCCAATTTCTTTAGCAACAGGCAGCACCTTTATTGTGACTCCCTTTGCAGTGCACATGTGCTGGCATTTATTCTATTTGTGGATGCCCGGCCAGCTTGAAAATAACCTGCTATACCCTCCACCTATCTGTAAACACTTCAGCCACCCAGTCATGGAGCCAAAGCAATACCAGGTGGCATGTGATGGCTTTATTCACCATAAATAATGAGTAGTGGAAGAAAAATACCACTGTGAATAGTTCAAAAGCCATCAGTGGATAGAAATATGTTCCCATGATAAGTACATTTGTAATAACAGAGCACATTTATACAAAACAAACTGTTCCTAGTTAATTTCTCGGAGAAAAAGAAATCTAGCATTAATGGAATAAATGGCTAATCATGTGTCACACCAGCTGCTTGAGGGAACTGCTACAGCCTTGCCCATTTCCGCAGAAAGCCAGTGATATATGGCAGTGTTTAACCACTCGGCTGAGCCATGGCAGTGGCTGCTGGTGCCAGAAGAAAGGTCAGGGCAGCTCATGTATCTTAAGATTGTTTTAAACAAGATGGACGTTTTGAGAGGCAACCTCTCACCTGCTCAAGACTTTGTCCATTTCTGTTCCTGACACCATGCTTGAGAAGGCATTTTGTGTGTATGTATCTTCACTCGTGAAATGTTTCCCTTTAAATTTTAGTGTTCAGTCATTAAAGGCATCGTCTCATAGAATCATGGAACGGTTTGAGTTGGAAGGGACCTCAAAACAAATCCAGTTCCATCCCCTGCCATGGGCAAGGACATCTCCCACTGGATCCAGTTGCTTACAGCCCCATCCAATCTGGCCTTGAACCCCTCCAGGGATGGGGCAGCCACCTCTGCTCTGGGCAACCTGGGCCAGGGCCTCACCACCCTCACAGCCAAATATTTCTTCCTAAGATCACATCTCTATCTCCCCTCTTTTGACTTAAAGCCATTCCTGCTCGTCCTATCACTCCATGCCCTGGTTAAACAGTCCCTCCTGTCTTTCCTGGAGCCCCTTTCAGGACTGGAATCTGCTCTAAGTTCTCCCCAGAGCCTTCTCTTCTCCAGGCTGAACAATCCCAGATCTCTCACCCTGTCCTTATACAGGAGGTGCTCCAGCCCTTAGATCATCTCTGTGGCCTCCTCTGGACTCACTGTAGCAGATCCATGTCCTCTCTGTGCTGAGAACTCTAGAACTAACCACAGAGCTCCTGGTGAGGTCTGATGAGAGTAATTCCTCCAATATCTCCATTGCATCTGATTGTCCTGTTGCCTTTGTATCAAGAGTGAGCCATCTGTATACAAACTGGTTTCTGGTACTTGGTCTCCAGACTTGATTTCTTCTACTCCCTAGTGATTTGGTACAGATAAGCTGATAGTTCATTTCATAATATTAAGGATATAAAAATAGAAACGCAAGAAAAGAGTGTTTCCCCTGGCAAAACTGGCTAGGGTTCTGATCTTCACAAAACTGTGAGAAATAGCACAGAGTTTTCTATAGCAGTTTGGCTCAATTTCTAAATTATCTTTTGCTGGAAAAAAAATATTGGCAGGACATCAAAATTCTCAAGCAATCTTATCAAGTGCTTTTGAGAAAGCTGCAGCTAGTCGTTTTTGGGGATTAACTCTGATTTGTCACATTCATTCCTAATAGCTTTTAACAAATCCAGCCCAAGCAGAGCACATATAATTTGCAGTTTTTCCAGTAAGATTTGGATTTCTGTTCCATTATCACTATCTGAGAGATGTAGCATAGAAGGATAATGGAATGGTTTGGGTTGGAAGAGCCCTTAAAGTCCATCCAGTTCCAACCCCACTGCCATGGGCAGGGACATCTTCCACTGGATCTGGTTGCTCCAAGCCCCATCCAACCTGGCCTTGAACACCTCCCGGGATGGGGCAGCCACAGCTTCTTTGGGCAACCTGGGCCAGGGCCTCCCCACCCTCAGAGGGTAACATTCCCAAGAATTCATCTCAGTCTCCCCTCTTTCAACTTAAAACCATCCCCCCTCATCCTATCATTCCATGCTCTGGTTAAGAAGTCCCTCCCCAGCTTTCCTGGAACCCCTTTCAGTAATAGAAGCTGCTCTAAGGTCTCCCTGCAGCCTTCTCGTCTCCAGACTCAACAGCCCCAGCTCTCTTCACCTGTTCTCATACGGGAGATGCTTCAGAGCTCGAATCATCTCTGTGACCAACAGACCCATGGCCTTGCTCCAACAGATCCATGTCTCTCCTGTGCTGAGGACTCCAGAGCTGGACCAGGATGTCATTCATACAGTAACAGCAGAAGAGCTCATATCATTGGAGAAGAGACACTAAGAGGATCTTAAAGATCAAGAAGGAAAAGAAGTTCAGTGGATAAGCAGCATGCAGTTCCCGTGGACTGAAATTCCATGCATATGTGGGAAGAAATGGCACAGTGGCCCTACACTGTACTCTGTGGGTAGGCAACAACTCCATGATGGTCACCAACACTGAGTAAAGTCTCTCAAGGCTGAAAACACGAAAATAAAAGTAGACTTCAGGTCCCCCCATGGTGACTGGTGAGTGGTACAGAGGCATGAGGTGCTGAGACTACATTATTAGGCAGCGTAAGTGACTGGGGTTTTGGAGAATAGGAAAGAGGAGAAGCAACCTTTGATTTAGTCTGGAGCAGTCCAGGAGACCTGGTTCAAGGTCTAACCATCAAAAAGCAGCTCCACAAGAGTGGCTATAATAGACTGAAGTTCAATACTCAATAGAAGAGGGGGGAAATGTAGCAATCGCTCTGATAAAGTTTAAAGGGAAGCTACGAAAAAAGTGAGGAGAGTAGTTAAAAGGGAATTGAAAGAATTGTCTGGAGGGTGAAATAACTGAAAGTGGTGGGGGTACTTTTGAAAGACATTGCATTAGAAGTTCTGGGACATTATTAGAAACCCTTAAATGGACAAAAATAATCCTGGCCATGGTCATACAACAGCATGAAAGAAGCTAACAGAACTACAAGGGCAGCTTTCAAATGAGGAAAAGCAACTCCAGCAAGTTAATGTAAAACCCTATTAACATGGCCCAAAAATATGTTTGAGAACAAACTTACTAAAGACATGAAAACTAGCAACAATATATATTTCAAGCATTAGAAGGTGAGTTTATGCCACAGGGTTTGTGCAGTTCATCAGAGATCAGAATTCAAGGGGAGAACGGTGGAAGAAAAGGCACAGTGGGGAATTTCAATATACAGAGGGATTTAGCCATGTTCCCACATGGGAAATTTTCATTGCAAGAGATGAGTATAAGGAACTGTTTTATATTTTAGTCTTGAAATTAAAAACTGAATAATAAAAATTCATCAAGGCCAGATGGTGTTTTCCAAAGAGCTCTAAAGAAATCAAAAGAATGAAATTCCAGTCTATTAACAGTGCTGAGTAATTTGTTGCTTCAATCTACCTAGGTCCCAGAAAACAGAAGAGAATTTCTTGCCCATTTATTTAAGAGAATTGAAGGGGAAATACAGAAAGCTGTGAAATGGAAGTCTGATTTTTTTTTCAAGGACAGCTGTAAGACACTATAATAAAAAGCAAAGTAAGCAGGCATGTAAGGCAGAATACGATGGTGTCTCATCCATAATTGACCAGCAGAGCACTGCTAGATACCAAAGGCAAGAACAGATGTAGCTCAGAGTACTTAGGTTTCCAAAAAGCTTTCAATGATCTTTCCCCAGTCATGGGATAAAAGGAAAGGTCCTTACATGGTAAAACGTCCACATAAATGATATGAAGAAATGCATGAACAAAAGCATTTACAGAATCGTAGAATCATAGAATGGTTTGTGTTGGAAGGGACCTCAAAGCCCACCCAGTTCCACTCCCACTGGAACCTCCCACTGGAACCAGTTACTCAAAACCCCATCCAACCTGGCCTCGAACCCCTCCAGGGATGGGGCAGCCACCACTCCTCAGGGCAACCTGGGCCAGGGCCTCCCCACCCTCACAGCAAAACATTTCTCCCTAAGATCTCATCTCAATCTTCCCTCTTTCAGCTCAAAACCATTCCCTTTCGTCCTATCCCTGCACTCCTTGAGGAAGAGCCCCTCCCCAGCTTTCCTGGAGCCCCTTTCAGTCCTGGAAGCTGCTCTAAGGTCTCCCCGGTACCTTCTCTTCTCCAGGCTGAACAAGTCAAGCTGTCTCATAACACATAACTACACTTTATAGCACTTTGTCTGAGCACGTCATAGAGTCCAAGGGCACAAATAGATTCAGAAAGCAGACGAACTGATTTATGGGTGAGAAAGATGTTGCATGAAAGACAAGGATGCCGAACAATGTTCAGCAAAACATCCTAGAGCTGCACTCTGGTGGCAGCAAGGAGATTCATTCTGGAAATGCCATTCCATGAGTGTCTGGTTCTTTCTGAGCATCCCTTGGTGACCATTTGCAGGGACTGGCAATGAAAATGATGGATCTGACCTATCATGTTCCTTCTTTCATTCTTTTTACCTCCTGCTGTGAGTGTGGTGACTTGAACAGTGTAGGGCTTCTCAGCTGGGAATTTTAACAGCAGCACTAATTACAGTAGTGGACATCGGTGAACTAGAATTTCTGACCACAAGTGAGAAAGCTGATCTTTAATCTGTTTAGAAAATTTAAAGTATGGTCAGCCTTTTAAAAAACTGGGACAAGTATTTGTCAACAGTTTTTTAGAATCAAAAAATGCACTTTTTAGAACGTATGCTGGTGTCACATCTAATTCAACAGTGACATGAGCGTATTTCTTGGTGTGGAGGGTTTTTTTTTCCTCAGTAACTCCATGTTCTAATGAGCTTATCATGAGTCACTGAACAAGCATCATTGACACATGCTTTGAGTATAGGACCAGCTCATGGCGGTGCCTGCGCAGTCACTTGGCTTTCCTCTTCATTCAGATGCACTGAAAGCTCCTTCTACAAGGCTCTTCGTTCCTGATGAGCACACAGTCAGGCCTGGTCAGGAAAACCATGTTTTGTGTAAGCATGTCATATCTTTTGTTTTAAGAGCTTGTCATGATTAATTGAAAAAATAATTGATGTGGTAGGACACTAGAACCCCAGTAAATCTTGAATGCTGTTTATTTTCCTGTTTATTAAATTTCAAATCCTGGGCTCTGTTTTGGGCCCTTTGCCACAAGAAGGACATTGAGGCACTGGTGCGTCTCCAGAGAAGGGCAATGAAGCTGGTGAAGAGTCTGGAAAACAAGGAGCAGCTGAGGGAACTGGAGTTGTTTAGCCTGGAGAAAAGGAGGCTGAGGGGAGACCTTATCACTTTCTACATCTGCCTGAAAGGAGGTTGTGGTGAGGTGCATGCTGGTCTCTTCTCCCAAGTATCAAGTGATACGATGGGAGGAAATGGCCTCAAGTTGTACCAGGGCAGGTTTAGATTGGATAAAGGGAACAATTTCTTCACAGAGAGAGTGGTGAAACATTAGAAGAGGTGGAGTCTCCATCCCTGGAAGGGTTTAAAAGATGAGTAGACAAAGAGGTCAGGGATCTGGTTTAGTAGTGGACAAGTACAGTTGGACTCAATGATCTTAAAGGTCTTTTCCAACAGTTCTATGATTCTAAACTCAAACCCACCTGAAAAATATAAATAATAATTAAAGGGTCAGATTTTTGCACGGTGCGTTAGTCAACTGTGGCTCTTGGAAGCATCTAAATCTCACCCAGTTTCAGAATTGTCTCTGATGTTCCCAGCAGTCTCTTAGCTTTAAAGTGATGAAGGTCCTCAGTGTAGCTGGCCCAGACTGCACATGTGCAGAGCCTTGCCCATTGCCACCTCTAACCACGACCAGACCATCTTGCAGTGCACTTTCTTCCCACTGAATGTTTAAGTTGTGCCTCCACCAGCTGCAAACCCTCAACAGTTTGCATGCTTAGAGATGAGAGATCAGGTGCCTGGAGATCTGAGCTCAGTTATGATCAGGCCTGGGCTAGAGGCTGGAGGGGGAACAGCCAGACAAACTCTGGGAAAGAAGAACTGGAGAGGGAAGCTCAGGTGAGATGACCAGCATTCCTGGTGCAGGGAGATGAGCAGGGAGATGCTGCTGCATCTTAGTACCTGGACTGCTTTATGAAGCTGGCTTTCAACATCCCTCTGGGGTGGGAATTTTTCAGCACCCTCTGCCTAAAACCACAGCACTAAGGCCACATATATCTGATTTTTCTTTGCCTCAGAACAGAGAAATCATCAGTCAGTGCCCAGCCTCCCAAAGGCAGGAGCCACCAGGAGGAATATGAAACGTGACTGGTTGAGAGCTGCTCTCCGCAGCATACAGGAGAGAAACTTCTTCAGCTTCCTTAGGGAATGAGGGGCTTGGATTCTGGTGGGAAAAAAGTAAAAAGGTGAGGTCTGGGAATCTCCTTTCCCTCACAATGTTGGTGAGCTTCCTCCTAGAGCCTTACTCCACCCTCGCCTCTCCCTCCTGGCTCTCATGGAGCTGGATCAGCCACCTCTGGACCCAGGGAAATCTCTGTTCCATGAGATGAAGGGAGCACGGTTTGTGCCAGGAGCTCCCATGGTGCCTTCCCCTTTGCAGCTCTCCCTGCTTGGGAGCAGCAGTGCTAAATTAAACCGGATTGCGCTTTTCCCACTTTAGTAATTTAGATAAAAGTAACATTTTGTTTGAGAGCAGCAGCAATTATACCCTGGAGTTTGGGATTAACATAATTAATACTTTCTCCGTCGCCAAATGTCACCCCCACAGCCCTGCTTCTGCTGCAATCACAGTCTTGTCTTTCAGGGATGCTGCAGTGGACATCGTCCCCCCAAAAAGGACTTTGCACACTGGTCCTGATTAGGGAGCGTTGCATGTGTTTAGTAAGAAGCAGCCTAGAATAAAAAAGTGAATTGTATCGCAATGCATTAGTGTCTGTATCACATGAAAAGCCTGTCACTTTGCCACCCAGGGAACGAATGAAGATCCCAATTATCCAGCAATAAAATATACATTCGCAGTACAGAGGCGCTTATGCATTTTTAATTTTTTTTTTCTCTAAGCCAAATGCAGAAAGAAAATTCTAATTAGTGGTTTTGTCATTTTTAAATGAAAGGGTGACACTATTGCAGGAAACACACAGGGGTTGCATTTCATCCCCCAGCAAACCCCAGCACAGGCATCCTGCATGCCCTGCTGCAGTCTCAGCATCATCCCTCCTCCCACCACCCTGGCAGCTCCAGGCTCACCTGGTGGATCCTGGAAGAAAGAAACCACGGGTTTTTTTTGCAATTACCCCAGCAATTCCCATGCCCTCAACAGCACAGCTATCAAGCCAAACCATCCCCTCTCGCATCCCACTCTCCTCACTCTAAGGAAGCTCTCTAGTGTTTCAATCAGCTTTGCACTGCTAATCCAGATTTTCCCCTTTCCCCTGCCTTTTCCCATCACAGAGGGTTGGAATTAGATGATCTTTAAGGTCCCTTCCCACTAAAACCATTCTGTGATTCTAAGACCCAGCAGGTGGACTTGGGGGGGTCCCATGCCCACTCTGCAAGGCTGCAGCAGGGCACCAGCAGGCACGTGAGCCACCAGCTGCACCCACCTTCTTGTGTCTATTTTCTCCTGTGGTTCTCAGAGCAGGTGGGATGGCTGTGATTGCCCAGCCTGACTTGACCTTGCCAGGGAAAACCCAATCATCAGCTGCGTGAGGAAAAAGAAAAGACTAGGATGGAGCTTTAGCAGCAAAACTAGCAGCTTCCAGCAAGAATCCTCTCCCTAGTGGTATCAGGGACTGGTGAAGAGTGTCCCTACTCAAAAATACCCAGCAAAAGGGGTCAGGGGGCAACAAAAGCGAAAACCTGCCCTTTCCTTGCTCCCATCTGCAGAATCATATAATAGTTTGAGTTGGAAGGGACCTTAAAGATCACCTAGTTCCAACCCCCTGGCCATGGCCAGGGACACCTCCCACTGGATCAGGGGCTCCAAGCCCCATCCAACCTGGCCTTGGACCCCTCCAGGGATGGGGCAGCCACCACTGCTCTGGGCAACCCCAACCTCACAGCAAAATGTTTGTTCCTAAGATGTCATGTCAATCTTCCCTGTTTCAGAATAAAGGTGTTCCCTTCCATCTTACTCCTGCACTCCTTGATCCAGAGCCCCTCCCCAGCTTTCCTGGACCCTTTCAGTATCAGAATGCTGCTATAAGGATCATCTCCATGGCCTCCTCTGGACTTGCTACAACAGTTCCATGTCCTTCGTGTGCCGCGGACTCCAGAACTGAACGCAGGGCTAAAGGTGGGGTCTCAGCAGAGCAGCGCAGCAGACTCCCCTCCATCACCCCGCTGCTCTGGATGCAGCCCAGGATACGCTTTGGCTTTCTAGGCTGCAAGAGCACATTGCCGGCTCACGTTAAGCTTCTCATCCACCAGCACCCCCAAGTCTTTTTCTTCACAGGTGCTCCCAGACCCAGAAATCCTCCTTTATGTGACCACTCTCTCTTATTTTCCATGGTGCTCATGATTTTTGTGCCCTGGGAACACTCAGCCTGCGTGAAGTAGCTGCACACTCCTGTCCTCCCCGTGGGCTCGCATCCCAGCTGAGCTTTCCTGCCTCAGCTCCCACTGCCCTCCGGTCCCAGCCCGCGATAGGAACCACACAGATGCAGGGGGAGGGATGCTGATCCTCTCCTCCACACCATTCAGCGCACCTCGACACAAGCTTTGCAGTCACAGATCCCCAGCTCATCTCTGCAGATAGCATGTTTGGTGTGGATGGATTTTCAGACAGTAATAGCTGTACCTTCCTGAACTTGTTAAATGTAAGATTTTTTTTTTTTTTAATTCTTGTGGTCTATAATGTGTATATGCCTGGCTGTTGTCCACAGGAACAATAAAGCACATAACTAGCCAGACTGCCAACCTTCAATGTTGCACCAAACCAGGAAGGTACTAAAGCTCTTCAACAAAGCAACTTTAAGAGCTTTTATACATTAGCCTTGCAATATATTTCCCTTAATTGCATCCAATGAAATGATTGACCTGCTTCACATTCAGTTGCCAAAAACAAGTATATGTAACAGCATCAGTCTGAGACAGGAACTCAGCTTGGAAAGTTTCAGACCAAACACTCAAGATCTGGTGAGGTTTTCAGCAACTCCAACGAATGTTGTAAACCAGACCTGACAGACAACCTGAAGTGTAAATCAGTTCTGCCAGCTCTTCTTGTAATAAAAATAAATGAGCTTTTTTTTGCTTCCTGGATTGTAATATGCAGATGAGTGAATATGTTATACAATGTCCTATGTCCTAAACTCCATTTTCATTTAATTTTTAAAGGCACTTTATTGTGTTTCATAAATATAAGGGAAAAAAACCTGGCAATTACTGATGATAGCATCATGCTGAAAAGTTTTCAAGTATGCAAAACACATAGGAATTGTTACTTTGACATTAATCAGTGATTAGGTTCTGAGCACATCACAGTTGTGACAGACATAGGATCATTGCAGTCACACATGGTGGGAACTTCCACCTAACATGAAACTATTTGGGGGACGTGGGTGGAAATCCTTCACTTCTCCAGATACACATTTATCAAAAAATGTTTAAAATGCATATGGTAACAATAGCAGTGAAAATTTGCTTATGGAACCAATTACTAGATATGGAAGAATGATTTTTAGGGTAAAATTCACTCTCACAAAGCCCAGCTGGGACTGACGGGGTGCTTAGTTCAGGCTAAGAGGGTGCACAGATGCACGGATCTCCTCCTGGGATGATCTTGGTTTGGGTCCCCAGACCTTTGCTGAGGAACACGTCTGATATCTGTCACATTGTGTTTTCCTGCTCCTACTTGCTCTGTTGAGTCCCTCTGCTGAGAGAGTTGGGGTTGTTCAGCCTGGAGAAGGGAAGGCTCTGAGGAGACCTTAGAGCAGCTTCCAGAGCTCAAAGGGGCTCCAGGAAAGCTGGAGAGGGGCTCTGGATCAAGGAGGGCAGGAATAGGACAAGGAAGAATGGTTTTGAGTTGAAAAAGGGAAGATTGAGATGAGATCTTAGGAAAAAATGTTTTCCTGTGAGGGTGGGGAGGCTCTGGCCAGGGTTGCCCAGAGCAGGGGTGGCTGCCCCATCCCTGGAGGGGTTCAAGGCCAGGTTGGATGGGGCTGGGAGCCCCTGATCCAGTGGGAGGTGACCCTGCCCATGGCAGGGGGTGGAACTGGGTGGGCTTTCCATTCTAAACCATTCTGTGATTCTTTGAAAGGTAACCGTGGTCTGCTCTTTATTTAGCCTCCTGCAGCAATGCAGGTACTTTAATGCTGCTTGTGCCCTAAGAAGAATGAAATGACTCAGATAAAGGAGACAAGGGCCACAGTTTTAATTTGTTCTCTCTTTAAGTTGCAAAGTTCATCTTGAAATCACGGTATATACCTGACTGCCTTCCTAATTACTGTTATCTTAGCTACTATGCCAGTTTTAAATTGCAAGTTGAACTGGAATAAAAAGCAAAGAAAGTTTAATTAATTGGTTAATTAATTATTTCTCCCTTTTTTAATAAGAAGATAATATTCACAGAGACAAAACAGGGGTAAAGGTAGGTACTGCAGCTGGTCCACACTGCAGCAATGGTTCTCATTGCTGGTGGCTGCTCTGCAGTCATGTGCACTGGAATTCAGATCTTTTTCTTCAGGTTCCCTCTCCTCAACCCTCTCACTACATGAAGAAGCTGTGAGCAAAGCAATGAGAGCTGTTCCTGTGTTGGGAAAAGGGGTTCAGAGGGCCAACACCAACAGAAAGTCTGGGAGACAGCAATCCTAGGGTGAGAAAAGATGATATTTTGTTCTGGCTGTTTCTCAAAAGCTAGCAGGCAGCCAGGAGTCCTCTTGATATGGTGGAAGGAAAGGAATCAGTGATGCCCAAGGAGAGGTCTGCCCTGGCAGGAGGCACCTGGGTGACATCCTCCTCTGCTGTGACAACAGCTACCAAAGGCAGTGCTGAAATCAGCCCAGTACTGGGTACAATGGTGTCCAGAGATTTGATTAACTCACTCCTTTGCAAAAGTTCATGTTCCAGCAGCAACACGTTGGGGTAGCTGGTGATTGTAAGAAATTCCACTAGCAAGACATTGCCAGAACCCAAACAGTGATCAACGTATGCTGGATAGGGAAAAGCCCTTAAAGCCCATCTAGTTCCAACACCTCCCATTGGATCAGGGGCTCCAAACTCCATCCAATCTGGCCTTGAACACCTCCAGGGATGGGGCAGCCACCACTGCTCTGAGCAACCCTGGCCAGGGCCTCCCCACCCTCACAGGAAAACATTTTTTCCTAAGATCTCATCTCAATCTCCCCTCTTCCATCCCCCCTCATCCCATCCCTGCACCCTCTGATCCAGATTCCCTCCCCAGCTTACCTGGAGCCTCCTTCAAGTACTGGAAGGTCCCAAGTTAGCAATTTCATAGAATCATAGAATAGTTAGGGTTGGAAGAGACCTTAATATCATCCAGTTCCCACCCCCCTGGCATGGGCAGGGACATGTCACTAGACCAGGTTACCAATCCAACCTGGCCTTGAACACCTTCAGGGATGGGGCATCGACAACTTCCCTTGGCAACCTTACTTCCCTTGGCAACCTGATTTGCCCTGTTTTCCTCCTAACTACCCTTCCAGATGGGTCCTGGTGGTCCCTCTCTACAGCTTAGACAACCTTTTCCTATACAATGCAGAATCCAACGATTTTCTCCAGTGGGAGTGGTTAGAGATACTCTATTTCTTTACTGAGAAAAACCCTTTTTAATTCAAAATTGTCAGGTTAGTCTTGCACCATCTAGCTTAATAAACCCATGTTGAGCTCTAGCCTCTTTTCATTTATCCCACGCCTTTAATTCTTCTCTGTCCAAATTGGCTGTAACAGCTCAGGCACCACAGGGATCAAACTTGCCAGCTGATAGGTGCCGCTTTGCTCGCTTCCCTTGCCCTGGGAACTGCCCTGCCTACTCTTTCTTCCTCCAGTGCCACCCTCAGCTTAGTAGATTTATTTGAAATCATCATTACTGGACCTGCAATTTGATGTTGTGGTTATTTTTAGATGTTCAAGGTTAGGATTATCGCCCTCCTGGCTCCAGTGCATTGAGTTGTTCTACAGCTGCTCCTCAGTGGATGCGATCGGTTCCATTTTCACACCCTGCTGTTGTGTCTGCATTCAATGCTTTCTTCGTTAGTGACAACTGACACAAAAATATCTATGTATCTTTGGGGCTGTCTCCAGGAGAACTTTAATCTTCACCATTACTGATCAGCAAACCCTCATCTTTCTCCTCTTTTTATTCATAACATGAATGAATCCTTTACGATTTGCTTCAATTCAGTTTTAACTCAGCTTGACTTTTACCAGTTCTCACTTTTTTCCTACATTTCCTGAGATTCAGGGGGCTGGGGGGGGGGGGTTGTGCTCAGTTCTTTCTTTCTGTCCTTGCAGCTTCCCAGTTTGGTTCTAATAGATTTGTGGATGAAGTTATTCATAGTGTTAAACTTGGAGCCCAGTCCTCCAGGATTTTTCCAGTTGCTTTGGAAGCCCATGCCAGATACTTTTCATTTCAACACATACCCAGTGCTCAGGAAGGTCATCTTCATTCATTTGGCTTATTATCCTCTGCCCTTTGAAACAAAGAGTCTTATTGAAGACAATGAAGTGAGCCCTACACTTATCTGAACTAAAATAATTCAAAATAAAGTGATTTATTAGTGACTGCCTCTGCTATTCAAATCCACATGTAATGCTGTATCACTCCCCTTTGATAAAAGAATTGCTGCCTGTCACAGGCAGGAATATCTGAGGTGGTCCAGCCTAAAGCAGCATGTCATGAACTGCATCTGATGGAAGGTTCCTGTCTTCTCTGCTTGGACTGAAACTGTTCCAGGGTTAGGACCAAGAAACATCATTTGCCTTTGGTGTTTTCAAAGAAGAACCTGAGTTAAGAGGAAGAGGGAGAGAATAGTCACTCAGAAGGACCACAGAGGTGTACCTACCTTTTCTCAGAAGTGTGTTTCATGCCATTTCAAGGAGCAAATAACAGAGTGTGAATAGGACCTTAATTACAAGATATTCATGATAAGAGCGAGTGCTCCTAACCTCTGTTTGCTGGGAGTATGAGCTAGGACGGGGGTGGACACCAGTAGAGTATTTTAGCGAGGACAACAGATCAGAAAAGCGCCTCTTCTTCTCAACTTGCTTAAAATATCCAGCTGAGTGCCATAGCCGGACCCTGTCTTTTAAGAGTTTGGTTTTCCTGTGTGCCACAATCAGCTTCCATTGGTGCCACCACACTGTTTAACCCAGAGCCAGCTTGAACTATTCCACCTCAATCAATTCAGCTCAGCTACCTACACCAGCAACTCAGGAAAATAAACCATCATTAGCCTTTTATCTGAAAACGCACCTCTCTCGGGAATTTACTGGGGCTTTTTCTCTGTTTCTCCAGTAAGAAATTAATGTGTCTGTCAACAAGTGCCCTTCCATTAAACCTGCACCTGTTTATTTTAAAATAATAGCAAGCTGCCACACTAAGCATACAAACATGCAGCATTTTACGTGGGAATCTGAAAGAATATTATATTAAAATGCACATTTTAATGTTTCATTTCTCTTCTGAATCTCATGAGACTCTCTTCCAGGGAATCTCAGCTGGCAACTGCTTTCCTCTGCATTAATGTGCATCAAGCCTTTTCAACTATAAAAGTTCCTTCATGCAATGAAGAACTCTTTAGTGATGTTTCCTTTAAAATAAACAATAAAACAGCCTTTGGCCCACTGTCTTCTGTGCTCCTGCAGTAAAAGCTGCAATGGGCCCCTCACTACAAGTACCTTGAGGGTCTGGGGAGTGTCCAGAGAAGGGAACAGAGCTGGGGAAGGGGCTAGAGAACAAGGGTTACGAGAGGTGTCTGAAAGCACTTGGAGTTGTTTAGCCTGGAGAAAAGGAGGCTGAGAGGAGACCTCATCACTGTCAACAACTGCATGAAAGGAGGTTGTGGTGAGGTGGATGCTGATCTCTTCTCCCAAGTAATTAGTGATAGGATGAGAGGAAATAGCCTCAGGCTGTACAAGGGCAGGTTCAGATTAGACATCAGGAAAAATGTCTTCACTGAAAGGGTTCTCAGGCACTGGCAGAGGCTGCCCAGGGAGGTGATGGAGTCTCCATTCCTGGAGGTGTTTAAAAGGCAAAATGCTCAGGGATCTGTTTAAGTAGTGGACAGGTACAGTTGGACTTGATGATTTCAAAGGTCTTTTCCAACCAAGCAATTCTATGATTCTAATGGCACATGGTGGGACATCAAGGCAGGGCTGGAGAAATGTGGCCAAGTGCAGTGCCCTGATCCTGATCCTGCTGAAGATCCCCAGTCTCAAGAACAATCTGATGGAAGGAGGGTGCAGAGAAGGTCCCCAGCAAACCCCATGCCTCTTTGCATTCCAGCTGTGGGGTGAACTGTCCATGGGACATTCTCATCAAAATCTGTCAGGCTAGGATAGTGTCATGAAATGTGAAAGGTATCAGCCACTACTATTGTCCCCCGCTCAGGTGGCCCCACAGAGGGGTCCTCCAGAGCTACGTTTTCAGCCCCACTGTGCCTGGAGCCAGACTAAGGACATGCTGCATTGGAGGTGTAAATCATCCCAACAAATGACCCTATGGAGGTTTGTAGAATGGTGGGTGCTGGTCTGTTCTCCCAAGTTAGAAGAACTATGATAAGGGGAAATGGTCTCAATTGAGCCAGAGGAGGTTTAGATTGGATAGTAGGAAATGTTTCTTCACTGCGAGCATTGACAGACACTGGCAGAGGCTGCCCAGGGCAGCTAACACTGAAGGAGTTAAAAAAAAAAACGTGTGGCTGTGGCACTTTGGTACATAGTTTAGCAGGCATGGTGTGGCTGGGCTGATGGTTGGAACTGATAGTCTTAGTGGTCTTTTCCAACCTTAATGATCCTATGATTCTATGCACGGTTCTGCTGGGGGACTGCAGATAAAAGCCCTGTGGCTCCTCAAGGTCTCATTCCCACAGAAGGACAGCTGAAAATATTGCCTGGGTCTCTGTTCTCTCCATTCTTATTTTAGTTTTCTCTGCAGAGCGAAGTATCATAAGACGTAAGGAAGAAATTCTTCACCATGAGGGTGATGAGGCCCTGGCCCAGGTTGCCTAGAGCAGTGGTGGCTGCCCCATCCCTGGAGGGGTTCAAGGCCAGGTTGGATGGGGCTTGGAGCCCCTGATCCAGTGGGAGGTGTCCCTGCCCATGGCGGGGGTGGGACTGGATGGGCTTTAAGGTCCCTTCCAACTCAAATTATTCTATGATTCTATGATTCTACGATCAATATCACACTGATAGACTCTGTCCGGTCCCCTTATCCAGGTCATTGTTCCCAAATCCTTCTCCTGTGCAAATCAAACTCAGGTTGATTAAGAGGATGGCAGGAGCTTGGATGCACAGTGGTCTTCATGGAGCATGAAACGTAGGTGCTGGCTTGTCAGAAAACAGTTGTGATAAGTGTGTGTTTGTGCTCACCCTGTGAGGCTGCTGTAATTAAAATTCCTTGCTGGGGTTCTGGCTGACCCTCTGCTCTAGCCGTAGGTGGATGTCAAATGTTAAACTGTCTCCCCAGCTCCAGCAAATCTGGCCTGATGCGACAGCCCCGGAGAGTGCTGAATGGTCTATTGGGACATCTGGCATTCAGCATAATTGTTTATGAGACAAAACTTGCCAGAAGCAGCAGCAGGCCAAATTTGAAAGAACTAATGGCTAAATATTGGGGAATTCTCTGGCTGGAGCAGAATGGCCCAGCCTAGTTACTTAGAAGCTTGCAATGTATAGAATTGCTGTTCACTTTAAGCCACCATACCTCTCCTGAGGCAAAAGAGTAAGAATATCAGTATTATGTGAGATGCAAAGTGGTGGAAGGGAACATTTAATAACGGTGGATTTTCTTCTTTATCTTAAGTGCTTCACTCACCAGGCACACAGCCACCCCAGTGAGGCAGCTGAGCTGACGGCAACAAACACACCAAGATTCAGTCCTGAGGGCCTTTTCAATACCTTCTGCAGATTTTTGACCATGGTATCCGTCCTCTGATGCCTGCCCGTTGGCGAAGGAGCATCCCTGCCTGGTGCTGCAGGGTCCCAGCCCCATCACGGTTTCCCTTGGTCCTGCGGTGCATCCCAGCACTGGTTCCCCCTCCGCTGAGCAGGAATTGGAATGTTGCTGCTGCAGGGAGAGCTGGGGCAGGGGGGTGTGAGCAGGATGAGGATGATACGTATCCCAGGTGCTGCTGAAAGGGTTGGATGGGGGGCCAGGGCAAGGGGGCTGCACTGGAAACAATAGGAGAGGGGAAGGCCAGAGGCATTGAGGGGGCTTGGGGCAGAAGAGAGGTATGGTGAAGTGGGATGTGCTGAGGGGTAGGATGTGGCTCTGCAGTGGAAATGGAAGCATTGGTTCCTGGGTTTGAGGGTACAAAGGGCTAGGTCAAGGGGCTGATGTTCCTGGGGGGCACCCCTTGCCATTGGAGCAATCCAGTTCAAGGACACCAGAAAGCTGTTTCCACCCTGCACAAGGGAAATGGTAGTTTTCTGTGATGTCACACCTCAGCCAAGCTTCTTCGTTGGTGCCAAGGGAGTTCAGGTCATATGCTGTTCTCTGCTTACAAAGCAGCCACTAAAATGATGTAGGAAGGCTTCGTTTGTGTTGCATATGGAGAATGTCTCCTCAGACAGCACAGCTGAGTGCTCCTCCAGAGCAGCGCTGCACAAGAATGCTCTCCCCTGACCAATATAACAGCTTTAGAGTTCACCTTCCTCAGTTTAGACAGTTTGTAGACCATGCTAGATGGCGAAGGTGTCTACTTTATTCCAAATCAATAGTTTCCTTCAAATATGAGTGCTGTAATGCAGAGAAACTCAAGGGACACAATGACAAACAAACTGAAACAGATCCTGTTTGTGCCAGGCCTTTGAGAGATGAGAGTTGTGACACCAGCCTATGAGCAGATGAACCTGGTTCACTCCAACAGTCAGGCAAGGATCGGTATGATGAGCAACAGGGAGCCCACCAAGCCTCAGCAATCCCTTCTGAGGCATCTTGGAGTGTTATACAATGTTTGGCCACTCCATCACATGGCAGGGGCTGTTCATGTGGCATCTTGATGACAATTCAAGCCAGGTTGCTTTGAGTGAAATCTTCCAACTATTTAAAGGTGAGGACATTCTCACCCTCAGATATCGTGTTGTACATTAACTCACAAATCATACCAAGTCCCAAAGAGCAGAGGAGGTTGTGGTGGTTGACTGTAACAAGATTCAAACCATCTCTGGCTATTGTAATAATAAAAAACTGCAACTTGGAAGTCCATTCCCTCAACAAGCTGAATTAAATAGCCTGGATTTTAGTCCATTGCCTCTGGATACTTTCCATGGAAACATGTGAGCCTTGAGCAGCGTGTGGGGCAAAACTCAGCAAGAGAAACCTGCATTTATAGTTCTCTCTATTAACACTGATTTGGGCAATCAGGCTTACACCTCAGCTAATGCTCCCAATTCCTAGCTTCGTATCTTTAATTTCAATGTTTACAAACTGTGCCCAGCATTCCTGAACTGCAGCTTTGATCTCATCTGGGAATGCCTAGATGAGAGTGACTTCAGTGATGTGCTTGAATGCAGTATCACATGAGAGTGAGACTGACTACTTGCACACTGAACTCAGGCGTATGACTTTTCAAAAGTTCATGAAAATTCCCTAAGTCACTCAGCAAATTCATCCTCCATTGAGCTCAGGATCGAGATGTTGTCCAAGTATAGCATGATGCATGAAATTATGGAAAGCAGAGCTACTGTGAAGGGTTGAAACATTCCTCTTCATGGCAAGTTCAAAGAAGAGCTTGGAAGCAATGCAGATGCTGAGAGAGGAGAAGCTCTGTGCCCAGGAGCAAGTCTGCTGCCCCATCATGTGGCATCTTGCATGTGCTACCGTCTGTCCTCCAGCAAAGGCATCTTTTACCTCCCTCTGTTGTGTCTGGTTCTGGCCAGTATCAGAAGCAAGCACTACTTCTGAACCCTGTGGATAATTCTTACATTTCATCTAAGAAAGTATAAAATAGTGATGTCTATTGCCACACTGGAAAACAAGCCCTACCTCCATGCAACTTCCAGCGTGACCCCTCGGCTGACCCCTGCACCTCCTCCCTCACACGCTCCACCTCTCTTGAGGACCTTCTAACTGTAACAGGACAGCCTGAGAGAGTTGGGGTTGTTCACCTTGGAGAAGAGAAGGCTCCAGGGAGAGCTTAGAGCAGCTTCCAGGACTGAAAGGTGCTCCAGGAAAGCTGGGGAGGGGCTCTGGATCAGGGAAGACAGAGAGAGGACTAGGAGAATGGTTTTGAGCTGGAAGAAGGGAGATTGAGATGAGATTTTAGGGAGAAATGTTTAGCTGTGAGGGTGGGGAGGCCCTGGCCCAGGTTGTCATGAGCAGTGGTGGCTGCTCCATCCCTGGAGGGGTTCAAGGCCAGGTTGGATGGGGCTTTTGAGCAACTGGATCCAGTGGGAGGTGTCCCTGCCCATGGCAGGGGGTGGAACTGGATGGGTTTTGAGGTCCCTTCCACCCCAAACCATTCAATGATTCTATAATCCAGGGGAAACCTATCTGAAATTTTTAGGAAGGAAGATTTTTTTCTGCAACAGTTTCCAAGGAACCTTTATTAATTTAAATATAGCTCATATTTCAAAATCTGGATGTTCTGGCTGAAGAACATTCATTTGGACAATGAAATAAAGTGAGTGTTATAGTGAACTGCACTTTCCATATTATTTGTGGCAAAGAATTTTTATTTTGTCTGGTAGGACAACACTTCACTCCTGTATCTACTGCAATGTAAGAAAATACTGTGGTTCTACTAATAGATGTGAAAATTCTTAGCAGGTGATAATAAGTACAGTGAAAATCAGGAAGTTTTTTTTTTATTATTTCCCCAAGGAAATAAATTACTATGTCAGAATTTAAAGGAATTTAGGAACTAAAAATGCAGAAAGATCCTGGGTGGGATTTATGAAAAGACCTAGGCAAAAAAAAAAACCTTTGTTCCTCCCGAAATGCATTCCTCACTGGTGCAGTGGTACAGCTGCTTGCATTTTATACAATTCCTACAATGTTATCTTTCTTCTCAAATATTTAAAACCTGTTATGCTGTTTGGAAAGCTCACTTAGGGATTTGTTATTTGAGCTTTTCATCAAGCTTCAATGCAGGTATTTAGAATCATACATTCATGGAATGGTTTGAGTTGGAAGGAAACTTAAAGATCATCCAGTTCCACCTCCCTGTGATGGTCAGGGATGCCTCCCACTAGACCAGGAGCTCCAAGCCCCATCCAACCTGGAACACCTCCAGGGATGGGGCAGCCACCACTGCTCTGGGCAACCTGAGCCAGGGCCTGTGACCCTCATCCTGGTCTTACGCAGACCAGGCACATCACCAGCATTCTCCAGTCTAGAAAGGAAAACTGGTGAAGGACACTCCCTGTGATCTGCAGGAGATGCAGGATCAGAGCCCCTGGGAAACACACTCCCTGCCTGTCCTGCCACCCTGGTCTCTAGGACCTGTTTGCTCACTATAACAGAGTGGATCTTGGTAAGACAGGGGAGGGTGGTTTGGTTGCCCCTGGTAAGGGCAGGCCAAGGGCAAAGCTTGCCCATGTGATTGAAACCCCTTGAAAAAATAACGCAATGTATAACATACACAGAAAATGGGGAGATGCCATAAAATCATAGAATCACCAGGTTGGAAGAGACCCACCGGATCATCGAGTCCAACCATTCCCATCAATCACTAAACCACGTCCCTTAGCACCTCATCCACCCGTCCCTTAAACCCCTCCAGGGAAGGTGACTCAACCCCCTCCCTGGGCAGCCTCTGCCTGTGCCCAAATGAAAACAAATGATACTGGTGTAAGCGGAGCTGAGTATGGGAGGGTCTGAACATGTCTGGTGCATTCTATGAAGATCACCAGGGTCTTTGAAGTCCTAGTGTTAAATTCAGATATTTCTGTCTATGAAACTGTGTCCAGCTTAGGCAGAAGCTAGGGTGGCAGGAGCCCTGGCTGTGAATCCCACACTGGCCCTTGCAGAAAGGCAGTGCAATACCCATCCAGAGCCCTCCTCACCTGCCTGCACCCGGCTGAACCCACTTCCTTGAAAATATGTTGCCTTTTCCAACAACCTCTTCAGCTGTAAAACCTTCTTCACAGAGCAGATGTGGGGAGATGTGCTGGAGGCCCTAATGATCCTTGGTGCTTGGGAGTGCTCGCGGGGTCTTGCTTCGTGTCCATGTGGTAACAGGGGAGGTGAAGCAGAAGGCAGAGGTTCAGTAGAGACCATCAGCCTGCTATGATGTGCAGCCTCCAAACACAGCCCTTGCCCCCGGCACCGAGTGCTGCCACATGCCGGTTTCATAATTATGGCGATTTCATAGATTCACAGAATCACTTGGTTGGAAGAGACCCTTGAGATCATTGAGTCTGACCATACCTGTCCACTACTAAATCATATCCCTAAACACTTCATCCATCAGTCTTTTAAACCCCTCCAGGGAGGGGACTCCACCACTTCCCCGGACAGCCACTGCCAAGGCCTGAGAACCCTTTCAGTGAAGATATTTGTCCTGATGTCCAATCTGAACCTGCCCTGGTGCAACTTGAGGCCATTCCCTCTTGTCCTATTGCCTGTCACTTGCGAGAAGAGATCAACACCCACCTTGCCACAACCTCTTTTCAAGCGGCTGTAGACAGTGATAAGGTCTCCCCTCAGCCTCCTCTTCTCAAGGCTAAAATTGTTTCAGACAATTTTTCAGTGCCCTACAGCTCGGCGAAGACGAGCTGCAGGAAATATTCTACCTGCACTGTGCAAAATGTGACAGGTGTCCCAGCAAGGCTTTGGTTGAGCCCAACTCCTGCTCCTTTCCCCCAGCATCCCTGTCAGGAGCCTGGTGTGGCTCAAATAACTGTGATTACAGCCTTACATTTGCAGTGATTCAATTAACAGCCTGATTAGTAAGATACTATTCCATTTTATAATTAGATTAATGAGAGCATTCATTCAGAAGTTGTTATCTCACTTAATAATGACCTCACTGATTATTCTCTCTCCTTTAACAGAGTGACTGATTTTGATTAAAATAAATATAGCTCACAGCACCTGGAAACTCATTCTTCTATTTAGAAGCAATCTGATTGAGAGAGATTCCCTTTCAAGAATTTCCTGAGAGTGATTAAATATTTTCGTCCTCCCGAGGCTGAATTCTCCTGTTTTTAAAGATTACGTTTTTGAAATATTTGATGATAAAATATTTATTACACCCTGTATTTATAGTTTCAATACATCTGTTTCTACTCTGACTGTTTGAACAGAATTTCAGAAGAAATATATATTTTCATGCTGAACCGATGTGAAAAAACCACCCACAAATGCTTATACAAACACACAAATGTTTGCACATGCGTGTAGATGACACCATAGAACCTCACTGTTCATTTAATCCTGCTCCTTCCTTAATGATTTCCGATTTAGGAACAAGCGCTGCCATCAGTCATTTAGCCAATTGAGTTTATCAGATCCCTGCTGCTTCTGATGTTATTTTGTAGATTAATCTATTTTCTAAAAGTGGGAAGAATTGGAAAGCACAACCACTAAACACTTTAATAGGAAAAAGGCAAACAGCCAGGGAAACAGAGTTAGCAGGTTTGAGGGAAGGGCAAAACACATCTGATCACCACAGCGCAACAATTAAGGGCAATCAAACAATCAGTGCTAGTTTGGATAACCTCAGCTGTGTGAGCAGCAGAGCGAAGGTGAACACAGCCACTGATTTGGGAGGTGCTGCAGGAACTTTACAAGACAGAAAATGCATTTTATCAAAAAGTATCTCACTTTTTTGAAGAGTTTCTGGTCTGGGGACAAGCAGCCCCCAAGGGAAAATCACTTAGAGCGCTACAAAGATGATCCAAGGGCTGGAGCATCTCCTGCAGGAGGACAGGCTGAGAGAGTTGGAGTTGTTCACACTGAAGAAGAGAAGACTCCGGGAGACCTTAGAGCAGCTTCTATGGCAGGAGGTAGAACTGGATGAGTTTCGAGGTCCCTTCCAACCCAAACCATTCCATGATTCATTGATTCTATGTTGCTATGATTCTGTGATCAGCTCCTCTTGCCCCTGTGGGAAAGGAGAGGTGGTAACTAGATTCTGACCCAAAGGGACTCAGTATCCCTCTATTTGCAGTCGTGGTGATGAGATGCTCAGGGTCATGGGGATACAGCAGCCTGGTTGCTCCATGCTTTATACCTGAATTCTGAGGCTTTTCTGCCCCTCAGCATCTACCCTTTTGTGTTTCAAATTCACAGGTACAATATTGCATTGTGAGCCACTGAGTAGCTGCACTCTCCCTCTGAAATGATCCATCTTTTGAGAATTGCACGGGTTTGCTCTGGTTAAGAAGAAATTGCATCAGAGCTCAGCAGGGCAGGCCAGCTCCACTCAGAGAGGGAATGGGGAGAAACGCAGGCCTTGCTGGAGTGGAGCAAATGCTTGCAAAGATACGAGGATAAATAATAGTTGAATTCAAGTTGAGTTTGTATTTAATGAATTGATGCAGCTAGCTTTCTTATGAAGGATGCCTCTGCATGACTGTCAGCCTGATATTGACCTGACAGCAGCGTCCAAGCCAAGCACTGATTGCAGAAGGAAAAGCCATCACTGGTGCAGTGCAACATCTGGGCTAGCATAGCCTGCAAAGTGGGAAACTGCTGGAATTTCCCGTCTTCTCAGGCACACGACAGGGACAATGAAATCCTGTCCTGCTAGGAGCAGCTCACCTCCCACCAAGGGAGTTTCCAGCTGGTACCATTAGTATTTGCACTTCTTAGAATAGTTAAGGTTGGAAGGGACCTTAAAGATCGTCTAGTTCCAAAAACATGGCCTCAAGCTCCACCAGGGGAGGTTCAGGCTGGACATTAGGAAAAAACTTTTCACAGAAAGGGTCATTGGGCACTGGCAGAGGCTGCCCAGGGAGGGGGTTGAGTTGCCTTCCCTGGAGGTGCATAAGGATGGGTGGACAAGGTGCCGAGGGACATGGTTTAGTGATTAATGGGAATGGTTGGACTCAATGATCCAGTGGGTCTCTTCCAACCTGGTGATTCTATGATTCTATGATTCTAACATCCTCTACAGTGCAGTCTGGAAACAGTGATTCTGCCACCTCCCTTGACTCCTCTGCGGGATCCCTTACTCTGCCTCCCACCCTCCTCTCTCTTTCAAGAGAAAACACTGCCTCATACCCTCTCGCCTCAAAATGCATCATCAGATGTCCAGAACATGAAATACTATTCTTCCTGACATCGCACATACTTCACATTCCTGCTCCTCATTTCTTGAATGTTTCTTTGTAACGGAGGTCTCAAAAAGCTGTGGTACTCATAGAGAACAGACGTCTGCTTTAAGTGGAATCGGCTGCATTTCTAATTCACTCTTTAAGTACTTCTGACCCATTCAATCCATCTGCATCCCTGAATCCTTCTTACTCTGCCCTAAGCTGCCAAAACATCCTTCTCTATCTCAGAGGCAGAAGATGCTGCCAGAGTGCAGAGGGGCACAGGTTTGGAGCTGCTGGGGTGACTTACCCAGTGGTTCTAGCAAGCCAAGAATAACCCAGAGCAGCAGAGCAGACATAGAAGACAAAAGCCTTTTATTTGATCGGAAATACTTGTGTTGAAGAAGAAAGGAGCAGGGTGGAAACTGTAAGGTGAGAGTCAGGATCAGCAGGATCTGAATTTGTTTTGAGACCTTTCAATTTGCCATGTTAAAACTTCTCCCTCTTGATTTCTGCCTTTCTGGGCTCCCTGGCACATTTAGTCTGGCTGCCAAGCAATGGTCTCAGAGCAAATTTTCACTTTCTGGAGATCTCGGTGGCAAAATCTGTTTAACACTCCTCTTCCCACTCTGTGCCCTTCAATTCTGCTTCAAAAGTAATTTCCTTCTCTAGTTTTTTTTCCCTTATATATAAAAAAATATTTACTTAAAGGTTAAAAAACCCATTAGCTGTGAGCCAGGAGAGAATCCATGTGCATGGCACTAAGGTGTTCTCTGGACAAAGACACTGTAATGAAGACCTAATTAAGTGAAAACTGCCTAAGGAAATCAGGGTAGACAGGAATTTTCCGCGCTTGTCAAACTCCAGCACCTCTCTGAGGGAACAGGGCAGTCAGGAAGAGCGCAAGGAAAAAGGAGGCACTCGAGAAAGACAAAAATTTGAGATCACCCATTAATATAGATTCTGAGAAACCTGAAGAGCACGGGGACATTGGAAAAGGCTCCGCTCCTGATATGAGGCAAATGCCTTGCCACAAGTGAGAAGTCCTAAAGTTGAAGACATACAACCTACACCAAACATAGGATCATAGAATCATAGAATGTCTTGGGTTGGAAGGGACCTTAAAGTCCATGCAGTTCCAAACTCCCTGCCATGGGCAGGGACACCTCCCACTGGATTAGGGGCCCCAAGCCCCAGCTAACCTGGCCTTGGACACCTCCAGGGATGGGGCAGCCACAGCTTCTCTGGGCAACCTGGGCCAGGGCCTCCAGAGATCTTCCGGAGATTTCATTTCTTCCTAAGATCTCATCTCAATCTTCCTTTCTTTAAGGTTCCCGTGGTATTGATCCACACATGCAGAAGGCTCCACTGAAATTCCTGCACAGCTTAGGGCCATAATCCCATCCATTTCCTCACTAAAAGCTGCCCAGGGACCAGTCGTTTCCATTGTGGAAGCAATGGGCTAGTAGGCAGAGGGGCACTGAGCGCTCTGAAGTCTCATAGCACAAAGCAAGTGATTCAAGGGGACAAGGAGATGTGCCAGTGCAGTGACACACTGAGAGCATCCCAGAGCCACGTGGTGCTCACCACATCACCTACACAAGCACAGCCACTACTGCACACCGAGGCGCAGGACCAGGCAGCTCAGGCAGAGGTAACTGAGAAAGAGCTGAGTGCAACATTTTGCTTATTGTTTGAGGGGATATAACATTCAGCTCCTTGCACCATATGTGAAGCCTGTCTTCTATTTTTTTCTACTTTATTTCTAGTGTATTTCTTCAGGAGAAATCATTATGGACTGGTTTTTTCCCCTAGCATTTCGGGCTGGAGGTCTTGAAATGGATCTGGCTGAAAGGGCTCCAGACAAGTTTGACTATGATTAGAAACATAGCCTTGAAGTCCTTCACCCCAGGGAGGCAGTCGCAGGTTCTCAATCTATAGGTTTGTTGGGAAAATTAAGCAAGACTAAAATGTGGCAGCAGCAGGCTGTGTCTCATTCTGAACTATGCTGCTGAAGTCCTTCGTGTCTCTTAAAGATCTGTGATCTTGCAATTTGAGGAGCACACAGGAGATCAAATAGTTCATGATGTTGAATGCTACCATACCCAGGTACTGCTCGCAGCCTGAGCTCTCCTCCCAGATGTTCACATTGTCCTCTCCAGCCCAAAATGTCAAAGACGTGTCCCCTTTTTGCATGCACGGGTAATGTTTCTCTGCCTTTTAATCCTGAAGGATCACCTCACCTAAAAAAAAAATAAAGTAAAAAATCCACAGAAGGATTTCTGCAGTGACTCGACAAGATTTGAGCATCAGGAGCAGCCCTGCAGAGAAGGACTTGGAAATGTTGAATGATGAGAAGCTCAACATGAGCCAGCAACGTGCACTCACAGCCCAGAAGGCCAACAGTGCCCTGGGCTGTATCAAGAGATGTGCGGCCAGCAGGACGAGGGAGGGGATTCTGCCCCTCTATTCCTCTCTTGTGAGACTTCATCCCAAGTATTGTGTCCAGTTCTGGAATCCTCAACAAAATAAGAATATGGAGCTGTTGGAATGAGCCTAGGGAAGGCTACAAGGATGATCCAAGGGCTGGAGCACCTCCCATGTGAGGACAGGCTGAGAGAGTTGGGGTTGTTCAGCCTGGAGAAGAGAAGGCCCCCAGGAGACCTTATAGCGACCTTCCATTACCTGAAAGGGGCTACAAGAAAGCTGGGGAGGGACTGTTTACAAAGGCTTGTGGTGACAGGATGAGGGGCAATGGGTATAAACTGGAGGGGGGCAGATTTAGAGAAGATATAAAGAGGAATTTCTTCACCATGAGGGTGGGGAGGCCCTGGTGCAGGTTGCCCAGGGAAGTCGTGGCTGCCCCATCCCTGGAGGTGTTCAAGGCCAGGTTGGATGGGGAATTGGATGACCTGTAAGGTCCCTTCCAACCCAAACTGTTCTATGGTTCTATTCCATTTGCAGCCAAACAAAACCAACATTAAATTCTTAAAAGTTTACTTCCAGTTTTTATTTTCTTGCAGGCATTTTCCCTTCTGCATCCGGACTCTGGAATTCCCAAGTATGTTTCCTGCATCCCCTAAAAACGACTTTGCAGAACATTGTCCAATCCAATACCCACAGAGATAGGGAAATGTGTACTTACAAAGGCAGAAATTGTATTGGGCACTTAGATCTACACAAAGAAGCAATATTGAGTCACAGAGAGACGGGTTGGGGTGTTTGTGTGTGTCTGTGCCTTATTTATTTTTTGGCTTTTACCAGCCTGCAATGTTGCCAGTTGTTTGATCGCAAGGTTTAGCGAACAGTTCAAGTTATTTGTACACATAGAAAACATTTCAGCATTGCTGTCTCTTCATGACCACTCAACTGCCATTCGCAATGCTGTTACACTTATTAAACTATTTCCCCATGCCCCGGAGGTTTTTGTAGACTGCGTGGGACTTGACTTTTTAATATAAAATTGGAATAGAGACACCAGAAGAAGGAAAATCAAAGCACTACCAAAAAAAAAAGAATAAATTCACAAATAGATTTATTTCCTTCTGAACAGCCAAGAAGCTGTTGTGTGAATCATAGAATCATAGAATAGTTCGTATTGGGAGGGACCTGAAAGCTCATTCAGTTCCACCCCCTGCCATGGGTAGCGACACCTCCCACTGGATCTGGTTGCTCCAAGCCCCATCCAACCTGGCCTTGAACCCCTCCAGGGATGGGGCAGCCACCACTGCTCTGGGCAACCTCCACCACCACAGCAAAAGATTTCTCCCTAAGATCTCACCACAATCTCCCCTCTTTCAGCTTAAAACTATCCCCCTTTGTCCTGTCCCTGATCCAGAGCCCCTCCCCACCTTTCCTGGAGCCCCTTTCAGTTCTGGAAGCTGCTCTAAGGTTTCTCTGGAGGTTTCTCTTCTCTAGGCTGAATGCTACTCTACAGTAAATATCCCATTTCCATTGTGTTTTTTAGGAGGGCAACCATAAAATTCCCCCAGCGCTCTATCGTGCCTCAGAAACAGGAAGATTTTTTTTCTTATTTCCTCCTGACTGGATCACAGCAATTCGGAACATTTTGAACTGAAGTGATGCAGTGGCTTGGCTGAGCCTGTCAGCTTCCCCAGAAGAATATGAGTATTTCTAAAGAAGCACAAGAGCTTCTAAAGGAGGTTGCAGAATGTTAATTGCCTATGGATACTGTAAAATGACAACTAAAATACCAAAGGTTACTGGGTCCCCATCAGTCATTTTTTCCCCAGAATTCAGGTTGCAGCTCAGACTTGTTAGAAAGCTAAAAGGCTTTTTCTTACCTACCTGCAGATGCAGGATGAGACTTGTCCCTGTCTTTCCCTCTGAGGCTCACATGAGAAAACACTATCTCCATCTACAGAATCTGTTGAAGACTGACATTCTCCTACGCACATTTTTGACATGCAACCTTCAGAGGCTTTAGCAGACCAAGGAATTAGAATGAACACATTAAACCCTGTAAAATAAGAAACATGGGCTAAAACAATTGCCTCTCCACAGAGACTTCACTGTCCTTCTCTAGCTACCCGTCTCCAGAGAGACTGTGAGAGAATTATAGAATCACAGAATCATGAAATGGTTTGAGTTGGAAGGGATCTTAAAGCCCATCCAGGTCCACCCCCTGCCAAGGGCAGGGACACGTCCCACTGGATCAGGAGCTCCAAGCCCCATCCAACCTGGCCTTGAACACCTCCAGGGATGGGGCAGCCACCCCTGCTCTGGGCAACGTGGGCCAAGGCCTCCCCACCCTCACAACAAAATATTTCTTCCCATGATCTCATCTCAATCTCCCCTCTTTCAGCTCAAAACCATTCCCCTCATCCTCTCCCTGCGTTCCCTGATCAAGAGCCCCTCCCCAGCTTTCCTGTGGCACCTTTCAGTACTAGAAGGCTACTCTAACCATTGAATCATAGAATGAGAGACCAAATTCTGCCCTGTTTAAACCATTATAATCCCTTGAAACCCAGAGTTACAGCCGGCGGCAGGATTTATCGCTGCCCGTTGAGCTTTTGCTGCAGAAAATTTGGAGGCTGGTGGGTGAATATTTGCTTTCAGCATATGTGATGATAACAGTAACCATGAGACAAGAATGTCTCCAGCTGAGCTCAGACTCTCCTGAGCAGGCACTATTTAACGTATCTGTCACTGCAGTGTGAACCATCCCAGTGTTTCTGGCAGTGTCAGACCTTGGTTTGATGGTGCCATGCTGTGCAGACATACCCAGCCCTACAAAGGGCGACCTGAGATAGCTAAAGTAATTTAGCCAGTGTGCTGGGCTGATCATAGAATCATAGCATTGTCAAGATTGGAAAGGATCTCTAAGCTCATCCAGTCCAACTGTCAGCCCTACACAGCCATGCCCATGGAATCATATCCCCAGGTGCCACAGCCACACAATTTTTGACCCTTTCAGTGATGGAGACTCCACCACTGCCCTGAGCAGCCTCTGCCAGGGCTTCACCTCTTTATCAGTAAAAAATCTACCCTAATATCCAATCTAAACCTTCCCTGGCACAACGTGAGGCCATTTCCTCTCATCACTTGTTACTTGGGAGAAGAGCCCAGCACCCACCTCACCACAATCTCCTTTCCAGGAGCTGCAGAAAGCAATCAGGTCTCCCCTCAGCCTCCTCTTCTCCAGGCTGAATAGCTCCAGGTCCCTCAGCCGCTCCTCACAAGACTTATTCTTCACTCCCTTCCCCAGCTTCATTGCCCTTCTCTGGACATGCTCCAGCAGCTCAGTGTCCTTCTTCTACTGAGGGGATCAAAACTAAATACAGGATTTGAACACAGAAGGAGATGAGCTGGTTAATTAAAAGTACAGCATGTTATGCTTCCACTCTGTTCCTCTGCCCGTTCTTGATTCAGCTGTTCCAGAGCTAAACTGGCTCTTTGCTAGACGTGCTAGGTCTGGCATGACCTTCCCCAGGAGGCAGGGCTGTGTGTCACTCTCTGGGTGCTCAGTAAGGATCAATGCATCTTTATTTAGATCTGGTCTTGTTTTATCAAAAATAGCTGAGTGTTAGACGAGGTCTAAGAGTGCCACAGGGAAAGAGTGGGGTAGATTCTCAGGAGTTCGTGACATAGAGATAAGCCTGGTGCAGATGCCCACTGAGATAAAGACACAACTTGTATTACACCAGTTCATGAGTCAGGAAAGGCTTTATCCTCTGTGCGCTTTAGAACAGAACAAGGACTCTAGATTTGTCTGCCTGTATTTGAGTGTTCATGTTAGAAGGAGAGATAGAGGTCAACTGAATGTAAATGCAAGATGAAAATCTTCCAGCTCAGCATCAGTATCTGTCTTTAAGAATAAGGAGAAATAGTCAGGTTTCTGAAACAGTCAGACCTAAATAATGAATGTGAGTAAAGAATGGGTCATTAAAAATGCTTTAAATTCTGCATCTGAAATACTTTAGTGTCCTTGCTCTGTGAAGGACATTCAGCTTGGCCTATTTGTTCACTGCAGCAGATGCAACTCTTTCTGGAAACATGTAGGGTTCTTCAAAAAGTCCGAATGCTTCTGCCAAGTTGTGGCTCAATATCTCCTGGAGCCACAAGAATGCATTTTCACAGGGTGGCGACAGCTCTGCTCTTGCTCCCTGCACCATCCTCACCCTCCCTCATAGTCTCGCTGCTGCTGAGCAGATCTTTGATAGCTGATCTCCCAGCTGATCTTCCTGCTTGTGCAAACCATATGGAGTCAAACTCTTAAGCCATAGGTGCAGTGTGTCTGTCTGTGATTACAACTACGCACAGAGACAGGAGGAAAAAACTCATGTTAGGATGCTGTAGCGAACAACCGAGTCCTTCACAATTAGAGTCAGAAAGTCACTGGTGTCCTCAGGGACCTTGCCAGGTCCATCTTCTGCTTTAGGGCCAAATAAGCTCAGTTTATGTGAAACTCAAGAGAGGTTTGTCTTTCTGTAAGCCTAACAAAGACAGATATACAATGGTCTTCAACTCCAGCAGTTTGTGTGCTTAGTTATCCTTAGGAAGGCTTTCCCAGCAGCTAATTCAAATAATCCCTGCAGCAAATCCAGCCCATTTCTTATCATGTCTGCCCCAGACTGGATAAGATCTCTTTGAAGATGCTCTCAGCACTACTGGTCCTGTTCCTCTCCCTCCTTCTCTATAGTAGCTTAACCAACCCTAAGCTTTCTAGACTTCTGGTCAACTTTATCACTCTCTCTATGCCAACTGTCCCAAGTTGTTCCTGAAGTGCAGAACCCAAGGCTGGATCCCAGCTCTGGCTGAGGCTTTCCCAATACTAAGGACATTAAGGTTGTAGCCCATATCTAGCAGCGCATATCTAGCCCCATTTACAGACTCCTGTACGTAGCTTGGTGGTTTTGTAGCATCACAGTATCACTGCTCATGTATTTCTCCAGCTCCTCCTAAACCCTGCTCTCCAGACGACTGCTGCCAAAGTGCTATGAAGCATTATCCCTTTTTTTTTTTTTTTTTTTTTGTGGTGTTTGCAGCTTTTCCCCCTAGGCTCTTTCTAAGTTTAGCAAGAAATTTTGAAATCTTTTGATACGTTAACAGGTCCTTTAAGCTTGATGTCTTCCATTCTGACTCTACCATCCAGTTCCCAGGGCAGGTGTCTGTGGAGCCCTCTCTGTGCACTGATAACAACTTCCTCGGTCCTCAGCTGTGCACTCAGCATTATTTGAGGTCCCACAGAACTTGTACTTTTTCTCACTTGCCTGCTAGAATAGGGGAGCTTGAAAGTCATATCCTCAAAGCAGTTATTGTTATTATTGTTATTATTAAGTTGTACAGTTGTACAATTCCTTTTTTTTGTTCACACAACTCGTTTCCCACTTTTAGAATGAAGTTAAACAAACAGCAGACAATTTCATCTTGGTGAATAAAAATACATATCTTCTTCTTTTAAAGGTCCTTGCAAATATTCAAGTGTAAGAGCATTTAGCAGCAGTTTTAATTGTGATCACTGACTGCATTTGCCTTTTCAATGAATGCCAGAGGCATTCAATGATTTTGTCACCTTTGTGTCACTTGTTGGTATCTCTTACTCTCCTCAAATAGTGGAGAAAACCTTCCCTTGATCTTTCTTGTGACTTACATACAAAGAAAATGCCTCTCTAATACAATCTACTGACTGTTTTTTCTGTCCTCCATCAGCCTACCCATCTCCTCTGTTGGAGTTATTCCTAGCAGCCCCATCTCCAGAGCAGCTATCTCACAGCAGCTTGCAACAGCAAACCCAAGTTTTGCCACTGAGAGTTTCTTTTCTTTTTATATGCTCTGAGTTCTGTCTGTGACATGGCTGCTGTCTCAGGAAAACATTAAAATACCTGATTTTGTATAAATTTTAGAGTCCAATCAATCACTTTCTGTAAAAGCCATTAATAAATTATGTACCTAATAGGAAATAAAACCCTAAATCATAGAATCATAGAATCATAGAATATTTTGGGTTGGAAGGGACTTGAAAGATCATCCAGTTCCACCCCTGCCATGAGCAGGGACACCTCCCACTGGATCAGGGGCTTCAAGCCCCATCCAACCTTGTCTTGAACCCCTCCAGGGATGGGGCAGCCACCACTGCTCTGGGCAACCTGGGCCAGGGCCTCCCCACCCTCTTTCTTCCCAAGATCTCATTTCAATCTCCCCTCTTTCAGCCGAAACCCATTTTCCCTCATCTTCGCCCCACACTCCCTGATCCATAGCCCCTCCTCAGCTTTCCTGGAGCCTCTTTCAGCACTGGAAGCTGCTCTAAGGTCTCCCTGGACCCTTCTCTTCTCCAGGCTGAACAACCCCATCTCTCTCAACCTGTCTGCATCGGGGAGGTGCTCAATAACAATATGCTTTAAATTATGGTCAGCCTTGAAGTGGTGAAGCAGTTGGACGGGATGATCACTGTAGGTCTCTTCCAACTGAAATTCTATTCCATTTCATTCCATTCCAGTCTAGTCCAGTCCAGTTCACTACTATTCTATTCCATTCCATTCCACTCCTATTCTATTGCCATAGCTCAGCAGCAGAACTACAATCACCTTTCTGATATAGCACAAGTCCAACCTACACACAGTCAGGTTCACACTAAAGCCATAACTCATCATCCACTTAAAATTACATGTCTCGTTTAGTATTTCCATATGTATGCTTCAGTTGGCCCAAACTCTTGCCTTAGAAGGCAAGGAGTTTGCTTCTGGATACACAAACCCTACTTTGCACGATGTTTGATTAGCCCAGGGCAGCCTGGAGCCTTGTCAGTAAGAATAAGCACGCAGGAAAAGAGCAGTAAAGGTGGCCCAATAATCAATCTTGGCCTTCTGAATGTGAGGAATGCCAGCAGCAGCCCTGCGGAGGGATGCAGCCAGCAGCTACAGACCAATTCAGATCCCAAACTGCCTCCCTTTCCACAAGTGGCACCTTTCCCTACAAACCAGTGCTTCTCCTGAGTGTGAGTGTGGGTGTAAGAATGGGGTGATGGAACTGGGGTGTCTCACTGCTGCTAAGGCAGGACTCGCTGCTTTTCCAATGCTGTTCCTTGCACTTTTTCTCCTCTTGACACTTTTCTGGATCAGAATGCTGGTAACAGAATTGAAATCAGATCCTTTGTAGGAGTACGGGCGGTTCTTTAGCGCTAAACTCCCTAAATATATAGAGGGTTTTGAGCAAATTGCTTTCTCTCAAATCAGCCATAAACACTCCAGGTTTTAGAAAGAGTCTCACCCCCTGAGGGCAGCATTAGCCAACACAGTTGTGAGCAAAGGACTTGACATCCATTCACTTTCTGCTGCTGAACAATCAAGTACCAGAATCGTTTATACATTTAAATGGTATTCACCTAGCAAATGACAAACGTACCCTAGCTCCTGTTATATCCTGCTGCTAATGAGGAGGCAGGGCTGGCTCCTGATTTCTGGGGGGCAAAATCCTGCGAGTTTGATGCCATTTCCTGGGAAGAAATTTGCTCTGGTGACAAGTGGGGGCTGTACGCCCGGCCATTCCAGAAGGGCATTGACTGGCACCTCCCTATGCAGAGCTCACCCCATAGGAAAACTGCTATTTTTTTTTTCCTTAGTGTAAGTTCTTGCAGTTGTGCTGAGCCTGCTATTTAATTCAATCACTGGTTCCACTGTCCAAATTAACTTCTAGGATCAAATTGTAAATATTGAAAATAACCATAATTCTGCTTCCCAGAGCAGTCTATGGTTACAAAGCACCTAGCTTTCCGCTTGTGAGCCTGAGAGGGTCACAGCCGAAGTCAGTGGAGATACGCTGATTTATACCAAGGGACTTTAGCAGCTCATTAATTTTGCAAATCAAGCATTTGGACATTGGGAAAAGCATTTAGGAAATTTAACCAGGTTTCTGGTGCACCTTAATTGCCCGTGTTCATTATGTTGACTGGTGAACAGAGATGCCACTAGAGTAAAGGCTGAGGCTTACATAGTTTAACAAATGAGTTCTTCTGAAGTCTGTTTTATATGGAAAATTGATCAGGGTAATTATACCAGCGTTATAATATTGCCAGTGCAGCTCCCACTCACATCCCTTCCTATAGATGCCTTTTACAGTTTAGTGTCTTTGCTTTGCTTTGCTTTGCTTTGCTTTGAATGCAGCACAAGATAAAACAGAAAACTCTGCTGCATACAAGTGCTCATGTGAGGAGTTGTACTTGTAGGAGGATAATTACTCTGGTAGAGTTAAGTTGCTGAATTTTCCTTTGCAGGCAGACTAAATACGTGTGCCTACATCTGTATGCATCTTTGGATTCCTTTGAATTTTGCAGCAGCAACATTGTGATTTCTTCTGACTTCATGGGGAGAAGAATAAACATTTCTAGCACTGAGCAACCTCTCTCGAACAACTCTTTTAGCCACTATTGTTTGTTACTGGGGGGCCATTTTGGAGTGCACCTCAAACTAGTTTCTGCTTTTCTAATGGACATGATCTGATTGGGAAGTGCCTCAGCTACATTTGGAGGTCAGCAGCCTTCTGAAGAAAAGATTAGAACATGCTTGTAGGAGGAAAAGTGGGATCTACACTGAAACTTGTCCTGAGTGGGAAGGGACCCACAAGGATCATCGAGTCCAACTCCTGTCCCTGCACAGGACACCCCAACATTCACATGATGAGGCTGAGATCCTTGTCCAAAGGCTTCTGGAATATTGTCAGGCTTGTCATGACTGCTCCTCTGGGAGCTCTTCCAGTGCTCTACCACCCTCTGGGAGAAGAATCTGTCCCTAATGCACAACCTAACGCTCCCCAGGTGCATCTTCCTGCCATTCCCTTGGCTCCTATCATTGGTCACCAAAGAGCTCAACACCTGCTCCTCCTCCCTTTGTGAAGAAGCAGTAAAATGCTATGAGGTCCCCCCTCAGTCTCCTCTTCTCCAGCCTGAACAGACCAAGTGACTTTAGCTGCTCCTTATACGATTTCCCCTCTAAATCTTTAGTCAGCTTTCTGGCTGCTTAGCACTCCCTGCTGTTCCAGAGTCTCTCCTCTCAGCAGAGCTGGGAAAGCTCTAAACGTGTCTGGATCAGATACAGATAGTTTACCAGGGGGTCCAGTCACAAGAAGACTCCAGTCAGGGTTGTAAGCAGAGAGGCAGTGCCAGGACTTGGGATGGGTCAGCCTGTAAAGTACAGAAGGTCTAAGTCTCTCAAAGAGAAGATGCCTGCTAAGCAGAGCATTAGGGACTGGCAGGAGAGCCTGTGGGCTGGATTTAAACATCTGAAGAGATATTTAGGCACCAAAACCCATTTGTGGCTGTAACTGATGACTCTCACTGAAATGAAACTGCAATGTGAAAGTCATATTTTTACAAATCTTTTCTTTCCCTGGCTAAAATGGAAAATCTGATATCATATGACATTACAATCTCTTGACTTCTGGCAGTGCTGTTACAGAACTGTGCTGCCTGGCAGGCAACCTGGGGCTCCTTGGACACACAGCCAACAGATCAGGGCAACTTCCACTCCAGCATTTTCAAATCATTTGGTTTTTCCCTTTAAAGCTTCATTTTCCTGTGTCAGGCACTGTCAGAGGCTGCCCAGGGAGGTGGTGGAGTCACCAGCCCTGGAGGGTTTAAAAGATGGGTGGACGAAGTGCTCAGGGATTTGATTTAGCAGTGGACAGGTATGGTTGGATTCAATAATCTCAAAGGTCTTTTCCAACCAAACCAAACTTTACTCTTCCAACCAAACAATGGACTCAATGATCCTGTGGGTCTTTTCCAACCTGGTGATTCTATGATTCTATGATTCTATGCCTTTATGCATGTAATGTTTGGATTAATTTTCCAATTTTAAAAACATTTTGGAGGAAAAAACTTGGAGTTGTCCTTGCATGTGCTGCAGTCAGAGTCAGGGCTAATCAACTCCTAAAGACCTTACCCCTAGCCCTGATCCACAGCAGCAGTTTTTCAAACCCAGATCCTGCTTGGGAGAGCTGCAGCCCCAGTGAATTAAAGTAGCAAAGTTATCAAAAAGTGAAAACTGAGCCTCACAATGGGACTAGTCAGCACATTTAGGCATGGCTGCCTGCAGTTATTGTTGGTTTCTACCTCAAACCTCTTCACCTGGATAACATTTATTGCTGGGCTACTCTCTTTTCTTTGTTTAGTGAATTTTCTTTAGCTTCTGCCAAGAGGGAAACACTTATCTGCACTATAGGATTTTTTTTTTCAATGAAATATATTTCTGAAAAACTCTGCCACATCTTTCTGTCTGATACATCGAGCATTTAAAGAGAAGATTGAATTATTTGTAAGGCAATTTCCTTGTTACATGGAATCACATTTTCCACCACACCTTTAATATTTTTTTCTTTCTAGTTTGTTCTAAAGCCTGAACTCTACTGAACTCAGATTGACAACCTCCAGCTGCCTCCACCATTTCCCCCAGCCTTGTACATAAATTTAATATTCACCTCTCCACGTGCACTAAATGTCATAGAATCATAAAATCATTAGGGCTGGAAAAGACCTCTTATCCCATGAAGTCCAACCATCAGCCCAATTAAACCATGTTCCCAGGTGCAACAGGCACATGGTTTTTGAACACCTGCAGGGATGGAGACTCAACCAGCACACTGGGCAGCCTCTGCTAGGCTTCACCACTCTTTTAATAAAGAAATGTCTCCTAATACCCAATCTAAATCTCCCCTGGCACAACCTGCGGCAGTTTCTTCTCGTTACCTGGGAGCAGAGCTCAGCACCCATCTCACCACCTCTTTCCAGGAGCTGTAGAGAGCGATGAGATCTTCTCTCAGCCTCCACTTCTCCAGACTGAAATGCCCCAGGGTTCTTGGCTGCTCCCCAGAACCCCTGTTCTCCAGCCCCTTCCCCAGCTCCGTTCCCTTCTCTGGACATGCTCCAACCCCTCAAGGTCTTTCTTGTACTGTGGTGCCCAAAAGTGAACCTAGGATTTGAGATGCAGCCTCATCAGCGCTGCATGCGGGGGATGATCCCTTCCTTGCCCCTGACCCAAGCCAGGATGCTGCTGGCCTTTTTACCCACCTTGGCCACTGCTGGCTCACGTTCAGCCGCTGTCAACCTGCAATCCCAGGTCCTTTGCCTCCAGGCACCTTTGCAGCTGCTCTTCCCCAAGTCTGGCCTTCTAATTTCTTGTAACAGTTTTTCTGGAGTTGTGTGATAGACATTACAGAATCACAGAATCACTAGGTTGGAAAAGACCCACTGGGTCATCGAGTCCAACCATTCCTATCAACTACTAAACCATGTCCGTCAGCACCTCATCCACCTGTCCTTTAAACACCTTCAGGGAAGGTGACTCAACCCCCACCCTGGGCAGCCTCTGCAAGTGCCAAATGACCCTTTCCGTGAGAAATTTTTACTAATGTCCATCCTGAACCTCCCCTGGTGGAGCTTGAAGCTATTCCCTCTTGTCCTGTCACCTGGGAGAAGAGCCCAGCTCCCTCTTCTCCACAACCTCCTTTCAGGTAGTTATAGAGATCAATAAGGTCTCTCCTCAGCCTCCTCTTCTCCAGGCTGAACAACCTCAGCTCTCTCAGCCGCTCCTTGTTCTCCAGCCCCTTCTCCAGCTTCGTTGCTCTTCTCTGGACACGCTCCAGAGCCTTAGGTACAGAGCATTAGGTGCACATCATCCATGCATTCCAAGCACATGGAAGATGGGATAATAATTGACTCGGCCAAGACAATTGCTCCTTTTGCATGGAGGAACTGTGAATTACACACACTGGGTATCATAAATCCCAGCCTACGTAGCCCAGGCATACTTGGGGTAATTTCCAGGGGCTCTTAATTGAGTTTACAAAGGTGTCAGGAAACTGTACAGACATAGAAACTGCAACCCAGCTCACAATAAACAGAAGTCTGGTTTTCCTAGCGCAAAGCCCATGGACTGGAAAAAAGCCCTGTCATTATTTCATTGAAGAAATCTGATCAAGCAATATATTTGAAGACATCTTGAACTGCTCACAGATGTTGCAAGAAAAAAAAAAAAGGTGGAATAAATCATTTACCCAACTCCACTGGCAATGTGACACCAGATTACTTGGAATCCTGGGATGTTTCCAGACAGGGAAAATTAGTTCATTTTATTTGAGATTCCAGACACAGTTTGAACTGACAGCCCTTCACTGGAGCAGCAAAGCATTCAACCACCCTTTCAGCCACAGCTACTCAGCCTGGGTTTGCAACTTGGTTTTTATTTTGGACAAATCAGTCAGATTTACAGAATCACAGACTGGTTTGGGTTGGAAGGGAGCTCAAAGCCCATCCAGTCCCACCCCCTGCCATGGGCAAGGACACCTCCCACTGGATCAGGGGCTCCAAGCCCCATCCAACCTGGTCTTGAACCCCTCCAGGGATGGGGCAGCCACCACTGCTCTGGGCAACCTGGGCCAGGGTCTCATCACCCTTGCAGTAAAGAATTTCTTCCTAATATCTAATCTAAATCTCCCTTCTTTCAGCTGAAAAGTTCACGGTGGTATATTAGCAAATTTGCCTGTGTGCTAACAGGGCTCTTTGAGAAGTTGAGCTTTTATCTTGTCTGCAGAGCTCAGAGTGATGGATCTGCCCGAGCGTGAGTCAGGGACAGGGATGCTTCCAGAACAGCTCATAGGGATGAATCACGGGTGCCCCATGGAGCAATCGAACTTTCTGCCAACAGTGTTTGCATACGACCTTGTCGTAAGGTGATGAAGATTTGATGGTAATATGATGTGCCTGCAGGATGTTTGTGATTTGTTCTCTGTTCAGCTAGCTGAGGGTTAACTTAATATTTGAGGATTTTCTTGATGTTCATATTTTAGGAAAACACTAGATTTGCTCCAATTGAACTTCTAGGAGAGTAACGTTTTTCGTCCTGCAATCTGTGCAGATTCAGCTCTCCATTCAGCACCAGTTTGGTCCATACCAAGCACGAGCATTGATCACCATCCTGTTGGATTAACCAGACAAGGTGATGCTGTATAAATGCTGCCTTTCTACTGGCTGTGGGACAGGCAATACCACGTCAGGCAGGAAGCCCGCTAAGACAAAGCTCCCCCTGCAAACAGTCGCTGAGAAATTTGAACTAGCAGAGTGTTTTATGCCAACTCAGTGCTTTGTAGGAGCTGTTACTGCACATTTTGATACAGAGGTAGGAGCTTCCCCATGTCTGGGACACGGTTGGAATGAACCTGCTATGTATAAGACTGTTACCAGGCTCCTTTTACAAACTAGGTCTGGGTCTTAGAGCAACCTGCTGGCTTGTTCTCAGCATATTCACTCCTTTGTGCCAGGCTCAGAAGGGAAAGGCATGGTATGAAGAGAGGAGGAAAAGAGAGCAAGTGTACAAGATAATACAATCCCACAACTGTTGAGGTTGGAAGGAACTCTGCAGAACAGCTAATCCATCTCCCCTAGCTAGAGGAGGGTCAGCTAAGGCAGGTTGCTGAGATCTGGTGGGCCGAAAGTACAGGAAGAACTCATAGAAGATGCTCAAAAAATTCCAGGAATACCAGGTAAATATGTTCCCAAGAACAAGAATTTCCTTGTTGCTCCTTCATATTGCACTTGATTGGAGGGCTGTTGGTGAAGGCAGGATTGAAACTAGGTTGGATTCAGTTCTTTTGATGTGATAAGTTTGGGAGGGACAGTTTCAGACTTTCCTCACAGAAGGAGAGGGACTGAGGTATGAAACTGGCTTGAATTAAAAGGTGAAGGATAGGGCTGTTTGTGGGTCAAGGCAGGAATTTCCCTCTTCTGACTTGCTCTGCCTTGGAGACAGACACTGTCATTCCAGCTGTGTTATTTTATGGCAGATGTCCTCACCAGCCTGTGTGCAGCAGGGGGACATCCTCAATCTCACCAAAAGATGAAATACCAGTCACTAATTGTGCCTTATTCTTGGCACCATGTCTGCGGTTCTGAACTGAACCAGCAGGAGCTCCTCCTCGCAGCTGGTTAAAAGCCCCAATTCATTTGATGTTTCAACATTTTGTTCATGTTCTGAACTGGAACAAAACCAAATGCTCAAATTTCTTCTGTGAACTGTTAGCGTCACATATTTTTTGTTTATAACACTAGTAGGACAACTCTGAGACAAATCAAACCAATTTTGTCCTCACCTCTATCACATCAGGGCAGCTGATTCAGAGGACACTTATTACTTGTTGAAGGTGAATGAAGCTCCCAGACAATGTTGGAATAGGTCCAAAGGAGGGTGGCAAAGATGATCAGAAGAATGGAGCATCTCTGCTGTGAAGACTGAGAGAGTTGGGGTTGTTCAGCCACTAGAAGAGAAGACACCAGGGAAAACTTAGAGCAGCTTCCAATGCTGAAAGGGGCTCCAGGAAAGCTGAGAAGGGGCTTTTTACAAGGACCTGGAGTGACAGGGTGAGGAGGAATGGCTTTGAATTGGAAAGGGAAGATTTAGACTAGACATTAGTCAGAATTTCTTCACAATGAGGGTGGGGAGGCCCTAGCTCAGGTTGCCCAGAGCAGTGGTGGCTGCCCCATCCCTGGAGGTGCTCAAGGCCAGGTTGGATGGGGCTTGGAGCCCCTGATCCAGTGGGAGGTGTCCCTGCACACGGCAGTGGGGTTGGAAGTAGATGGGTTTTATGGTCCCTTCCAACCCAAACCATTCTATGATTCTATGATAATACCATCTCTGAGGTAACACACCTTATCCTTGCCCCAGCTTGGTTCCACCTCTGTTATCAGTGGGTTTTGTTGCATTCCTGCTAATGAAAGGCTCCATTTTATACAGTTTTTGTTAAATCAATGCACTTTTTACAGACTCTCACATGGGTTTCAGCCTTCCTCATGATAATCTGAGCAACTGTTACTCATGCCAAAGTTACAGAGGAAGGATAAAACTGATGATGATGTCCATATAAAATATACAAACCTGTTCAATTTCACCTTATGGAGTCCCTGAATGCACAGACTGTATGATCTCAAACCTCAGGTCGTGTAACTCCACAGGGTGACTGTTGGTCCAGAGGTGCTGCTCCCTGAAGGAGGACAGCTTAAAATCCTTTTTAACAAGGATGAGATGCAATTCAATAGACCAGGGCTGGAAAATCTGCAGGTTAGCTGAAAGTTTGTGGTTTTGTTCACCTGCAGAGTGGCCCTTGTCAGGTGGCACAGTTCAACATGGCACTTGAATGCACCTTTGCTAGAGCTGTTGCAGCAAACCCACCACTAGCCGTGTAGCATCCTGACTATGCAACAGGAAGAAAGCAGCCAGAAATTAAACGTCTAGAGCATCTCATATCAGTATGGTCTAATATCTCTTATGCATCCTTGCTCTTGCACCAGATTTCTATTGTGTTGTCAATTGATGACAAACTCAAGTTCTGGTCTGCTGCCAAAACCTGAGCAGAGAGTCTTGCAAGAAATCATTTAAATAATATTTCAGGAGAGCCGTTCTCAGTGCCATTCTCTCATATCTGTGAGAGGCTGATGATGTAGATCCACAAAACTCTAGTTCTGTAATTGATTTCACTACTTGTGTTTGCAGCCCCATATTAAGGATAGAATTTACACTGTGTTGTTACTGAACCCATTTAAGTCTTTTAATGCAGTTATTTTAATGTGGTTGTGCTTCTCCTCTTTCTCCAAGAGCAAATCCCTCAAAACAAAAAAAAATTTCCCAGTTTTTTCCTTTTCTTCCCTGTGTTTACCAGGCCGGTCCAGCACGGGGAAACCTCATCCTGAACATTCTGTGTTTTGTCCTTAGCTATAAAAAGCTTGGAAAAGATTCATTTTTCCAGCAAAAAATAAGCCACAGAACTGGAGCAATTCAGCCACAGAGGAAAATAAAAGCCATCAGGTTTGCCTGGCATGATTTGTTTTTCATCAGTCGTGCTGTTAGTTCCTTATTGATGTCGGATGCTGCATTCTGATATCCTCCTCCATCTCCAGCAATCAGCGCTGCAGACGAGAACCTCAGGCAGGGTGATATTGTGGCAATACAGCACTGTGTGTTTACCATTGTGTGTGGCCATGGGATAGACTTAGGATTCAGCCTTGTATTCTCTGTGAAGGATGCCTCAGCAATCTAGATATCTCAAAAAGAAGAGTGGCTAATCGCATCCATGCTGCCTGGAGACAACCGCAAAGATGATCATTTTCCAGGACATTGCTCAGCAGTGGTACTTTAAAAGTACTTATTACTTCGGTAGTTATTTGCCGTCAATAGGATATTTAAAAATGGGAATGGTTCCATGCAATAAAATTGCCTACATGAAATCTAGTGAGGAGCTCTTGATCAGGGAGTGCAGGGAGAGGAGGAGGGGGAATGATTTTCAGCTGAAATTGATGAGATCTTACGAAAAAAATCTTTTCCTGTGAGGGTGGGGAGGCCCTGGTCCAGGTTTCCCAGAGCAGGGGTGGCTGCCCCATCCCTGGAGGGGTTCAAGGCCAGGTTGGATGGGGCTTGGAGCCCCTGATCCAGTGGGAGGTGTCCCTGCCTGTGGCAGGGGGTGGGACTGGGTGGGCTTTGAGCTCCCTTCCAACCCAAACCAGTCTGTGATTCTATGATTCAATGAATAACTATTTGTTACGTGCCTGGAAAGAAGGAGGTTGAAGTATTTCAGCATAAACATTTCAACATAAAGTCAATGAAGTATTTATAAGATCATCTCTAACCAAAGATAAAAGATTATGCCACATCTGCTCTGCAAAGACCCAGTGGTCTTGGGTAGCTTGTACCAAAAGCCCAAAGAAAGCTGACTGAGATCTCTGTTCTTCAAGTATCCTTTTTTGAGTCAGGCAGGTCTTCCAGGCAAAAACTTAGAAGACAGGAGTGGTAACTGTACACCAAGAGGCAGGGAGGCACCTGAAGAAACTGCAAATGAGCATTATTCCTGACAAAATAATGGAAAAGGCAGAACCAGCTCCAACTGCTGATGGAAGCAAAGATAGCAATGTGGGGAACGACAGTCAACAGGATTTTATGGAAAAATAGACCATTTCAAATAAACCAGATTTCCTCTCTCTCCCACTGCAGAGGTGATTGCAGCTGACACAGTGGATGGAGCATTGTGTGCTTGATCATCTACACTGCAAACCAGGGGAGCAATGGAGCTGGTGTAGTCAAAGCTAAGCTAATGTGAATTAAAAGAATCAGACAATCATTTAGGTTGGAAGAAACCAAACAGAATGGTGTGGGTTGCCCTGTGCAGGGGGACAAGAGTTGGACTCAATGACCCTCATGCGTCCCTTCTATGAAAACAATATTTCTGGTCATTGTGGCTCTGAGATTTTGAGGCTCTTCGAGGCATTTGAGTCAGACTGCATGAAACAAAACTTCTTGAAGGGGTTAAACTAAATTTTTATCAATAGAAATTAAATGGATAGATGAAATCTGGTGGAACTTGGTGCTCTGGTGAGTCTAGGACTGTATTCCTTCTTGCTTGCAGTATTGCAAGTAAGAACAATTCAACCACTTGAATACATGGAAATAAGCCAACAAGGGGCATAAGAATATCAGAGTACATTAAAATCAAAATAAGTAAACATCAGAATGAGTTAAAATCCACGTGAGTTATTGCTAATGGCTTTCACCCTTCAGTTTAGTTTTTCTTTAGATATAACTATAAATGCAGAAGCCTTACAGGAAACTAAGTGAATATAAAACTAATCCCCTGAGACTGACTTCAAACTTCAGCTCTATCAATCTCTCTCCTCTTTTTGTGTGAAATAAAGTAAAAGAAGTAAGAAATACTGGATATCCTCAGTGTGGGTTTTTTTCCTTGTGAACACAAATATTAAGAGTAGATGTGACGTGATAGAGCAGTGATAATGTTAAAGTATCCAAGAAACAGGCTGAGATATTGCAGAATTTCGGAGTTCCCGGTTTTTGTTTCATTTTAGCAGTAAAATACTTAGAGTTTGAGGATGATTTTGCTTTTGAATGACTCACGACTTGTTATGTAAAATCCTTATAGCCTTATCACCCAGTCTTTCAACTACACCATGTTTCAGCATATATTGTCTAGCACACAGCTGTGGAGAATGCAGATCCCAGAACAACACGAACTGAACTCTGGCTGAATCTGTAGGGCAGCAACTGCTGCCTTGAGTTTTGGACCCAAACCAGCACTTACCAACACAACAATCTGATCCCAAGACTTTTTCACAGTTCAAAGTAATGATCTGTTACAAAAGCTGGCGATCCTCTCTGGCCAAATGATCAGAAAGACAAGAAAGTCTGGCTGATAAAATTTAGTCTCTTAGTACCTCTTAACAGGTGTTTATGAGTAAATATCTACAACTTGAACACATAACCATCTCTCAAATGCAGGGGCAAAATAATTTATAAATGTAGGTGCCTTTGAAATATTATTCTTGATACTTGTTAGATGTGGAATTATTCCAGGTCATGAAATCATTGGGGTTGGAAGAGCCCTCTGAGCTCATCCAGTCCAACCCCATCCAGTCCAACCCCATCAGCCTAACCGGACCATGTCTGCTAAACCATGTCCTGAAGAGCCACTGCCACACAGTTTTTTAAACCCTCCAGGGATGGAGACCCCATCACTGCCCTGGGCAGCCTCTGCCAGGGCTTCACCACTCAAAGCTGTACCTTGCTGCTGCTGCAGAATACACATTTTAGCCATGAGGAAATACAGAACCAAACCAGACCCGAAGTAACGAAGAATAGATTGGGCTACACCATGCCAAGACATTCACGTTTTGAGAATGAATCTGCTGAACTCACATATCTGATCATGTCATCCATCCTTCCATGCACACCCTTACAATACAGTGGATACAGGAAAAGAAGATGATGCTACTCCTTGTGAAAGAATTAGGACTTATCAAATAACTGAGGGGTTTTTTTCAGTTCCAAGTCAAATGATTTTGTACTTTTATTACACTCTATCTAAACCTAATCTATCTAAAATACATTTTCTGTGTCCTTTCTGTGTTTGAAAACAACAAAGCTCTCCAAATGCAAAAATCACCCACATATTTCACCCAAAGCAAGTGGTTCTGACTTGATTTATGAGATTTTCTTTGCTTTAATAACAATCCTCATACAAATAAATTTCAAACTGAACTGCACAATGATGCAAAGTTAGAAATATTCTGATTTTCCCATAGTTTTTCACATTCTTCTTTTCACGGGCATCCACCACGAGCCAGGAGCATCCTGAAAATGGATATTTTGATTAATAAAATCCAGATACAATTGTCACCCTAGATTGCACAACGTAGTTCCAGGTCTTGCTTGTTGTTCCCCCACTACTCGCTTCATGCAAAGTGGTTCTGTTTCTGTTGAAACAGTAGCTGAAGTTTATTTTAAAAGCAATTATCAGACAGATATCCCCCAAACTGTCTAAAGAAATTCACCTGCTCACAGCCCATCCAGTTTCTCCAAGGGTTTTAGGCTTCAGAATAAATCTAAGAATTGCCATCAAAAGCAGCTCAGATATTTTTAAGATCTTTGCTTATCAAAACTGCATTTTTCTTTGAATTCTCCAGCTCTGTGTTTCTATTTGGCTTGTCATGTTGAGTAACATCAGTTGCAGTAGTTTATTATTGGATGTAACACAATTTGACTGATGCAATGTGATGTGATAGGTCACAGCCTGATGTTTCATCTCGGTTATTAAAAATGGTTTACAAAGCTGCAGTGAAAGAAAGCCCAGCTTGAAAATGAGGAATGATGGCTGGAATTAGCCTGTTCTGGTTTTATTTTTAAAACACAGAGCATGATACAGATTCAAGTCAGGTTTTGCCTCCTATTAAACACCATGAGCCCGACAGAAGGACATGGCATGTTTCAAATCACTCAGAGGTTGAAGGCACTAAATCTGGCTAATAACATGTCCAAAATTCAGCATGTTTCTGGCTCCTCTCTGATCATGGCTACTTAGTTCAGCCTCTAGGTAGCAATGGAGGGCATTTCACTAAATAATTTTTCCCTGCATTATTCCATTCCTCCACATTCCATTATCTAGGGACACGGGTGGGGAGTGTGTGACACACAGAAGGTCGACCAGCATTTCTCTGCCTCTCCTGGGAAGGGGCTGTTTCTCAGCCCTGCTTTGGGCATGTGAGGGATTCAGGAGTGGCCTAGGTGAGTTATTTTGTCCTTGCAGGAGCTCTGGTCCCTTCCCCGGTGTCATTCTCATTCCCAACTCACCATACATGTCCAGAACTCCTTGCCAGGAAGGCATCCTTGGTGGTGAGAAATTTCACCACTTACAAGCAAAGAAAAACCACAGGAAAAGAAGGCAAAAAAGGAAGGGGACTGGTTTTATTCACAAAAATGTTCCTTTATTCCACCGTACCTTCCCACCCTCCTTTTCTCTCTTTTTTTTCAAATGTAATTCCCTGCTCTAAGCCAACATCTGCACCTTTTGCAGCCTAGGACCAAGTCACAAGGGAATGATGATTCCTACATAAGGAGCGCTGCTTTCCTGCTCGTAAAATGAAACTTCAGCCTTCCTTTCTTATGTAGGTGACATTCACTTCTCAATCCTGCACCTCTGGCTTTGTTTAAACATATTCTTACACCAACATCGTAGGTGTGCTCTTCTTTTGCTGTTTGACTGTCTATGTTGGTTTAATTGGGAGTTGGTTACCACTGCTCGGGACACATGGTGAGTTGGGTTCTCCTTGAGCTGGGGAACAAAAACCAAACATGTATTACTAGATTAAATACATATCATATTACATTAAATATATATATTGTTATATTTAAATATCTATCAGCCAAATCCAGTTCCTTCTGGAGATTTGCTACCATTGACCTTCACAGAGTCCAACTTTGAAAACTAAGTTTTAAACTTCTCTTTCTCAGACATATTTAAAGTCACAGCATATGAGTGGAATGGTCTAAACAAGAAGAGGAAGACTTGGGAGATGGAAAATGTATTGAAGGAGAATGGGACATTGCAGCATGGATAACTGGTCCCTAGGTCAATGTGGCAACAAGGCAATCGGCAGCAGTTCTCATGATTGCTCACAAGTGTTTACATGCTCAACAGCACACGTCTTGTTTGCCTAGTGAGTATCATCTGTCATTTTGTGTGAGATTTCACTAGGTTTGGTCAACTTTGCTTATTTTTAAGTGGGGGAATATTTCAAAGCGTTGTTCCCATGCGGTCGTTAGAATAAAATTACAGATTCACTTTGTGAGTGTATCCAAATGGACCCAACAATTTCCTGTAAAAGCTTTCTGACTGATTTTTTTTTTGAATAAGTGGAAAAAAAATAACCTCAGAGGACATCCTAAAACTATTGCCCAGATGGACTGTGTGTCATCCCTGCAGATGCAATTGGTTCTGCTCAGAGCAGGGTTTTCAGATGCACCTAATGTAGAAATACAAGCTCCAGCTTTTCAAAAATGTTTAGAAAGCTCATTCCTTTCAATTCCTGTGGAATTTGGATGTTTAAACATCTTTGAGGACCCCCTTTGGGCATCTCTGACTAGTAGAACTCTGTCTCCAAATGGGTATTACAGAAAGCAAAGGTCTCTCTTGTGACGAAAGACTTCAAGGATGGGGACTATTAAGTTTTGAAGGATGCAAGAGAAGTGAGGACTGAGTAAGGCAATGGAAAATAATGAATGATCTGGAGGAAAGAAATAGCTTTCTAATTAATTATTTTCATATTTGGAACACCAAAGAATATTCTATGAAGTTGAATTACATGAGATTTAAAAATACTGAAAGGAAATGGAATAACTGATCACTCTTGAGGCATTCAGTGCTACCATTTAGCCTCGAGGGCAGGATTTTAGCAGAGTCTTAAGTGCAGGAGGTAGAAGGAATTTTTTCTCCTCTTTGTCTTTTTCCCTAAGGAAAAAAAAAACCCCAAGAGATAATCCAAAATTCCCTGCCAGAGGGTCTTGAGTCCTTTTATGGCCGAGCTCATTGCTGTACATAAGAGCAAGAGAAATAACCCTGTAGCTCAGGTGAGACTCAGGCTCACCGAGCTCCACCAGGTGCATCCAGCTCCTTTGAGAACCACAGTGCAGCAAATCAACACCTGCATTTTCAGAGGCAGCTCCATGACTGCAGAACAGGGTTCTACACAGCATGTCCCGATATGATGGACTTTGGCAACAATTGACTTTGACATCGTGATCAGGAAATTGTGTCATTTCAACATATCTAAACCCATGTAAAAGCAACGTTAGCGTCCCAAATTCAGCTGCTGCAGTATCTTAGTACATTTGCTACACACGTTTTTCACAAGTAATAATGAGTGACAAAAATAACTGACCTACTTATAACTCCACAAATACCTGTACCTCACATTTGGAGGCAGTGAAATCAGCATGGAGACATTTAGAACAAGTCTATTCTTGAATATCCTTTTTTAACTCTCTTTAAATTATTCCAATTTGGACACTTTTTAATGTGATTTTTTTGAACACCTTGCAACTCCCTGGAGCTGTTTCTGTAGTCCCAGGCACGTCTGTACTGAGTACGAAACCCTGACAATCATTAATATTAAAGGACTTGGGCTCTCTCAGTAGAGGACAGTCCATTCTTCCCATCATACCTTGGTTAGCAGAATCCATGGGTCTGTGCCATGCCTTAAACCAAGCTTACCCATTCTGTTAAAGGCAGATTTTCCACTTGCAGGTTTCTCCCAATGATGGAAAAGTGGCCTCTGAATCCCTCCAATGCTGAGCTGCTGTTCCGTTTTGACGATCTTCAGGGCCTGAGTTCTTGCTGGCCTTCTCCGTTGGCTTTCTCTTGACAATGGGAGGTAGGTGCAAGAACTCCTGTGTCCATCAAGTAATGTCGTTTAATATAGGTACAACCCCAGCAGGTCAGAAACCACTCCCAGTTTAATCAGCACAAGATCCATTAAGTGGAGCAAATTAAAAAACCTGTGATGCCCACCGAGTTGTAGAATATACAGCAACTTCACACCCATTCCCCTACATCCTCTTCCCTCTACTACCAGGTCCTTTAAACTTCCCCACATTTCTCCTTGCTCTCATTTCCATTGCTCTCAATTCCTACTTTCAATCAGAAAAGGAAATGTAAATTTTCACTGGGTTCCTTTTTGTCTTCTTTAGGACAGCTTTTCCTCCTCCTTGGTCCTTGTCTGGGTACAATCACACAGAGCATCGATTGCTAAAGTGGTTTTATGCCTTTTAACAGGATGATCCCAAGCCTGCAGGTCACCATAGACAGAGCTGAAACATTTTCATTTTGTTACTCTTTTCTCATAGAGATGAGTCCCAGCTCCCATGTTAATTATCATTGCCAGGTCCTTCCATTCTCCTTCCCACACAGCTGCAAAGCAACTGTAGTAAAATGCATCTGGACAAGTGGTAGCTACAAAACTGATCTCCCTCAACACTCCCCCAATGTCGACTGCTCCCAAACCTATCTGGTAACACCAGCCAGTCCATCTGTCAACCCCTGCAGGACTGGTTGCCCACAGCCCTAAATCTCTGTTGAATGACAAAAAAAAAATCCATGCCTTGCATCTAAGTCCATCCCACATGGCATGATTTGATCCAATTTGAAATAATTATTCCTTCAGGTCAGATCTGAATAAAAGCAAGGTCTCTAAGGACATTTCTGTGCTCACTGCATAGGGCCTGGTTTGTTGCTTTATCCTTACCTGTCTCTAGAGACCAGTTTTTCCTGGAGAGGACAATGAGAGTCCACCAGACCTGAATACATGAACCGAAATCTTAGTGACCATGAAAAAAACATTCCTCTGATAGCAGTGATGCCTCTATAATCATAAATATTGGTGCTTCCAATACTGGTCAAGGATGGTTGGAAGAGTCAAAAATACCACCAATACTATCACAGAAGGAAAATACCTGAGTGAGGGTGTTCTTCTTTCAGCTTTGATCACATTAGGCATGGTATGGAAGGGTAATTTGAAGTAATTAGGTTTGATTCCTCAAAAAATCAGGCAAATTACCCAGCTCTCACTTGCCATTCTTTGTGTAAAAATCTTCTGAAATGTGGGGACTCATTCCTCTGACAACACAAGAATTGCAGTTGCCCTCGCATCTATGTTCCTTCCTCAACATTTTTGACAAAATATTCTGGTCTCTGACATTCCCTGTTTGAAACAACAGGATGTGGACGCTCGGGCCGTAATCACATTTTAAAGGAACATAGAATGTGTCTGGCACAGGAGGCAGACCCTTCAAAACTCAGGTAGTGTGCCTCAAAAATTTAAGAGCAAGATTTTTTAATACAATTGTGGACAGCCCTGCTCTCGAGTCTCTCTTTCCACAAGAGCTCAGCACTGAAATAAATGCCAGGTCCTGTGTTCAAACGACATTACTGATGTGTGAACTGAATTTCAAATCGTTGTTTAAAGGCAAGCGTCTTTGTAGATGCTGCATTTTTAAATCATTGCCTGGCAGTTTCCAAATAAAAGTTATATTGGTGTCCGTGCCTTTAATATTCCTTCGATATCATCTTTTTGAGTCTGGAAATGTGCTTCTCAGCCATTCTGGCTGGATAGGCTGCCTCTCCAGTCGACTTTCTGCAGGAAATGCTGCACCCCAGCACCTCACAGCAGCTTGTTTTGGGGGCTAATGGAAATGCAAGTTCCCATGGAGGTGTTGGAGATGCTAAGGGGAGAATTTGCATGAGCTAACTTACTAAAATAATTTTTTATCCATTTTTGTCAATAAGTCCTTCACAAATAGATTAAAGAACTTTGCAGAAGCAAGAGGTATCTACTTGGAAACAATTAACAAATTCACTCAATGCCACAGGACACAGAGCTCAGGGTTTTTTTATTTTGGGTGAACAACACTTGGGTATTTTCCATTACAAGGGGCCTTTTTGGACAGACACCTCACAAGAAGTATACAAAAAAATCACCAGAAACCATTCAAGCTTTCTTATTCCTCAGCATCCTATATCTTTCAGGTAGAGCTGGCCTGGGCTGGAAGGAGCCTGAGCATGGAAAGGGTTGGGAGAAGCCTCCAGGATTGTTTTTCAGGGGGAGTCAGAAGAGCCCATGGCAGCAATGTAGCTTCGTTCACAGATCCCACCCCTCTCATCCTGCTCATCAATTCCACTTCCATACACAAAATTGCTCAAGCAAACACTGGCATAAAGAAATCCAGGATGTCACCACCATCAAGCATTTCAAGCCCAATGCTCTCTTCACAGCTCAAAGCAAGAAGACTTGCAAACATCTAATACAAGCAGGAAAAATGAATAATATATGAAAGAAAAAGCAAGAACCAAGAAACAGTCAGAAGTCTGAGCAGCTAATTGCTGTACATGCCCCATAACAAAGTGAAAGGCTGGGCTGCTGAGATGGATGTGGCAGGCAGCACCTGACAGCTGCACTGCAGTTCCCTCCCTGCACCTTGAACACGTGGGGCACGCACGGTAACAGTGATGCTGTCCTATCCCAGAGGGAGTGAAGTGCACGGACAGTGGATTCACATGAGGATGTACAGTTTGATAAAACCGGGAGGTGAGTGCCACAACAGGTAAATTCATTCCCCACAGCAGTTTTGAAATGTGAGCCTCATTCTCCACACAAACAAGTTCTCCTTGGCCCATCTTGCTGCAGCCGTCTTTTTAATTCCTCTTCTTTCTCAGCTTGGCTGTGCTTAAGGGTGGGAGAAATCCAGTTGCCCAAATAATTTTCCTGCACGTGCTGTGGAGCGAGGCTCCCCCACCATCCCAAGCTGAGAATGAACCAGACCCGACCCAACAGCCTACTTGCTCCACAAGATGATGTGGTCCCATAGCCACCTCGTAGCTCCCCTGCCACCCTGTGAGCCCTCGGGGACAGCTTTGCTGCAAGGTTGGCAGGAAAAGCCTGATGTTTGGAAAACTCTCAATGCTCAAGACCAGACACCTAACAGAAAGTGGAATTTGCAGAGCAGTTTCTGGGGATTTGGCACCTGTTCTGCTTAAACTCCATCTATTTTCCTGTCCCCTTCGTGGCTCCTTTCCCCCATCACCCAGCAGCAGAGCTGTGCCCACAGCCTTCCCCTCCCCTGTGATTCCTCTGACAGCTCTCCATACCCTCAGCAGCACATTTGTTAGTTGACAGCTTTTATTTTATATTTCATTTGCCATTTGTCAGCCCGGTAACACAGATTCAAATTCCTTTTTGATGTTTTCATGTTATCTACAAACACTTTAAAGTCGCAGCGCTTGCTGAGCTCCAGATCTCGCATCAGCACAGGCACCTCCCTCTAGTGGTCCAAAGGCAACCAGAAGGTTTCCAAATATGAAGCATTTCCCAGGTGTTGTGGGTCTGTCCTGGTGATGATGATGGGTGGGCAGCGCTGTCCATGAAAATGCTCATAACTCCATCCTTCAGGTACAACCCCAACCCCTCCATTCTTCGGGTACAACCCCAACCCCTCCATCCCAGGGAATTCATGGCTGCCGCATCCCTGGAGGTGTTCAAGGACAGGTTGGATGGGCCTTGGAGCCCCTGATCCAGTGGGAGGTGTCCCTGCCTATGGCAGGGGGTTGGAACTAGATGATCCGTTAGGTCCCTTCCAACCCAAACTATTCTAAGGTTCTGTGATCCTTTGGGTACAACCCCTTCAGGCTGCTGAAGCCTTTGCAAGGTGACTGCCTCACTGTCTGCCTTAAATATTGTTTCTTTTCTCAGAAAATATGGAAATAGGCAGACGATGTTCCCTGGTAAAACTCGATTCAGTCCTTGTTTTGTGGTTCTGAGACCTCAAGACCCAGTAACCATGGAATAATAATCTGATTTACACTCATTGGTTGTAGAAATCACTTGACTGTAAAGTTAAAGGGTGATTTAAAATACTCTTAAGCAGAGGAAACTGAAATTAAGAGTCTATTAAAATTACAGGGCTATGGTCACTGTACCTGAACTTTATCTTCCCTGCTCATAAATGTCCAGCAAAGGCCAGAGGCTGATTCTTGCCCAACTGTGTGCGCTGCCCTTCTGTCCTGCCACGCTGCGTGTTCTCCTGGAGACTGAGTCTAATGCAAGACAATACAGGAAAGCGATTTAAGCACTGGCATGTTTAGTTTAAGCACTGTACTGAAAAATCACTGCCCATTGCAGAGTCTAAAGTGATGGTTTGCTATCTATGACTGAATTTTCTTCACACATAAGCTCATCTGTAACCATCAATCTCATTGCAAAGGCAGCTTATTTGAGTGAATTTGAAATGCTTTTTAGTAGTTTTCTAATATGAATATTGGATAGCAATAGGAGTTCTTAAGTCTGTCTTCCCACTTAGCTAGGTCAATATAAAATCACGGAAATATAGAATTGTTAAGGCTGGAAAAGCCCTCTAAGCTCATCCAGTCCAGCCATCAGCCCAACCCCACCGTGCCTGCTGAACCATGTCCCCAGGTGCCATGGCCACACACTTTTTGAACCCCTCCAAGGATGGAGACTCCATCATTGCCCTGGGCAGCCTCTGCTAGGGCTTCACCACTCTTCCAGTAAAGAAATTTTTCCTGATATTCAACCTAAACCTCCCCTGGTGCAACTCAAAGCTATTTCCTCTCATCCTGTCACTTGTTACTTAGGAGCAGAGACCAACAACCACCTCACTATAACCGCCTTTCAGGAGCTGCACAGTGATGAGGTTTCCCCTCAGCCTCCTCTTCATGAGGCCAAACAATTCCAGTTCCCATTACTATCCCGGAGGTGAAAGCCTGAATCCAAGCACTTAATGTGCTGAATTTCTGTGCTGAACTAAAAAAGGCAGGAAACTGCAGGAAGGATGCCATTTGACCCCCTTAAAATGATGACAGAAGTGAAGACTAGGAGGAGAAGGGACACCCATTTATCCAAGACAGCTCAAGAAAGACCAAGCCAGTAGTCTCTTTCAATTACATACCAGATACTGTAGGCAATGGAAATACAGATCTCGTCTGTATGGGCTTCAGTGAAGTAGTTGATACTGTGCCTCCCGGGAAATTATTATTTAAGCTGGAAAAGATGGGGATTAGTGCAAGAACTGTAAGGAGCTACAGACTTAGCTAGAAAGAAAACACATATTATGCTGAAAGAGGAACTATTGGCCTTGGAGAAGGAAGTAATGAGGTCTCAGGATTCTACCTTGAAACAGATCAAACTGATCTTCTACTCAGCGACCTTCGCAGAGGAAACAGGAATGAGGTCATGACACCAAAATGGAAGGCAAGGGGGGTTCAGAGCATTGTCTGAAGGATTTGGTGACTTTGAGGACTGGAGCAGTATAAGTGTAACGAAATCCCCAAGTAAGGCTTTAGGTTGTGCATTTATGGGCTCAGCACCAGAACTTTGCCATATATTTTAGAGTTTCCAGCTGGAAGAAAAAGAGGTAGAAAAACACTCAAATACAATCATTTTATTGCTAGTATCATGATGTAACTGAAAACTCTGAAAGGTACAAGGCAGTAACAGATCAAGTGTTTCCACAGAGGTTTCACTTGTTAATATTGCTGCACAAGCTGTTGATCAAACCCCATTTGAAACATGGTGTAGAGCTGCAGTTCAAAAAGGTGAGGAGAAACTGGAGCAAGTGCAACAAAGGGGCATGAAGAGCCTGCTCTCCAGGAGAAGATGAAAAGCTTGGCTTGTGAAGCCAGGTGAGAAGAAGAGACTGATCTTTATAAATTAAACAGCAGAGTAAACTTTAGGGAAGGAAGAGATCTTGGAAGATCAGTGATAGTGTGAGAATAGAGCTGTAGAGACAGCCGTGAACAGATTGACTAGGAGTTAGAAGAAGGTCCTAAACAGCAGGAGTTGAGTCACATAAGTCTGGCAGCAGGAGTCATGGTGATAGGACATAACCACTGTTTTCAAACACGTATATTAATGGGATAAAGGCGATGGGTACAGACAGCACAGGTGGGGCAAAGTGAGCCGTGCCTACTTATTCTAATAAACACTGTGAAAACTTATACACAGGTACTCCAAAAATGCAAATCAAGGCTTTATCATAACTCAAATGTCTGACTTTCACACAAGAGGTAACTAACTTTAACAGGATATTTTTCGATGATTTTCAAGGAATATTTTTTTTTCATCTCCTCGAGGAGTCCGCGATGCAAATGTTCTCTGTACATTGGGACACAGAGAACAGCTGGAGTGACTCCAAATGAAAGATCATCTCACGGGCTCTTGTGGGCTTTCCTCTGATCTTCTGCTTCAACTGTTATGTTGACATTATTACCATATCATAAAAGATGCAAACTGGCCCATTAGGGCATGTCCTGTGGGTCCTGTGTCCACTCAGCCCAGCATTACCCACAGCTATTAGGCCTGGGAGACACCAGTATATCTGAAATGACAGCCTGGAAAGGATTTTCTTTTATGCCATTGCTGAGAGTTGGGCAGGGATGAATCTGAATCCGAGCTTGCTGCTTTTGATGGATTCACCCCATTGCAACCTCTTGCTGTGCAGCAAATCACCGCACAGACCAGTGCCAGCCCTGGATCAAGATGACCACATAGAAGTCTGGTTTTAACAAGAAGGGAGGTTTCTCCATTCTCTGCAGGGGTATGTGTTCACTACTAGCACTAAACCTTCTCCTGCAGATCACCTCCTTCTCCCCTTAATTTCCCCAAACCATTCATTGGGATTGATGTTGGCAAAGGGATGTTTGTGTGGCTTTACCATGGGCCACAAAGGTGGTGAAGGGTTTAGAGAAGAAGCTACATAAGGAGTAGCTAAAGCCACTTGGTCTGTTCAGCCAGGAGAAAAGGAGATTGAGGAAAGATCTCATAGCGGTCTGCAGCTTCCTCACAATGGGAGAAGGAGGAGCCGGTGCTGCCCTTTTCTCTCTGGTGATCAGTGTCAGGACCAGAGGGAATGGCAGGAAGACATGCCAGGAAGGGTTAGGTTGGACATTGAAGAGAGGTCCTTCACCCAGAGGGTGGTGGAGCACTGGAACAGCTCCCAGGGAAGCAGTCATGGTGTCAAATCTGACAATGTTCCAGAAGTGTTTGGCCAACACCTTCAGACACACAGGGTGAATATTGTGGTGTCCTGTGCAGGGACAGGAGCTGGAATTGATCCTTGTGAGTCCTTTCTAACTCAGGACATTCTATGACTCTACACACACTCCATCAGCCACTTCTCTTCCTTACCCAAGAAAATCAGCTGCCCTTTGTGTAAGGAACTTGCTATTTCAGATCTGTGTCTCTCAGGAGAATCAGCCATTAACTGCTATCATATATCCTGCAAATGCTCCTTACTCTAATTAAGCCATAATTAATGGCTCCAAAGTACTAGGTGGAATCCCAAGTTCTCTGCACTATACAATAAGTATCAAGTCTGTTTTCTGTTTTTCAATTTCAATTAAAAAAGCTAATATTCCCTTTAAGAGCCCTTGTGTCTACCCATCAGACAATACTATTAGAGCAGTGGCTTGCTTGATCCTCACGTGATTTAAGACTTAACAATAAAGCTTTCTTTCTTTTATCTTGACTTTTCCCATTATGAGGCCCATGCCTAGACTTAGTAAGAAAACTATCTTCAGTCGTATTTCACCCACAGGTGACATCCCCATCTGAAGCCCACTGCAAACACCTTGCTCCATGACACTGTGCTGTTTGCTCAGTCCCCTGGGTCCTCTGCTCAGCTCTTGCAGCAAGGTCAGAATTAAGGTGGTATCTGTGTTGTATGGAAAATACTATTTTTAATCTACACTTCGTGTTTTCTTAATGATTCCTAAAAATACAAGGCTCCAGCTGAGGGAATTTAGCTCATATTTCTGGGTGCCCATAATATCTGGGCTGGATTTGGCTGCAATTCTAACAAATTGGTTTTGGCAGTGACAATATGTGAAGCTTTTAAATAAGGATTCTTTCCTGGGTCAATTTTTTATATCTGTTTTGGACAAGGTAGGAAGAAGGGGTTGTCCAAGTCCCTGGAACCACCTTTAACTGCCTTGACAAGTCTTCCACAAGAGTGAAAAAAACAAGATGTCCCTTGGGGCATGTGAAACACTGGTCTCCCTGCCTCTCTTCTCCATTCAGCCTAGGATCTCCAGTGCTGTAAACATGGATGGAGCAATACTGTCTGCCAATAGTACAGACTATCCCCATCCTATGCAAACCTTTTTTGAATGAGGTTCTCCAGGTCAGCCCGACAGAGCTTAGGAGAACCCTGGGTCATAGAATCACAGAAGCAGAGAATAGTTTGGGTTTGAAGGGAACTTAAAGCCCATACAGTCCCACCACCTGCCATGGGCAGGTCATGTTGCACTGGATTCCATTGCTCCAAGCACCATCCAGCCTGGCCTTGAACACCTCCAGGGATGGGGCAGCCACCGCTGCTCTAGGCAACCTAGGCCAGTAGCTTCCCAACCTCACAGTAAAACATTTCCTATTAAGATCTCATCTCAGTCTCCCTTCTTGCCACTGAAAAGAGTTCCTGCTTGTTGTCTTCCTGCACTCCTTGATCAAGAGCCCTTTCCCAGCTTTCCTGTAGCCTTTTCAGTCCTGGAAGCTGCTCTAAGGTCTCCCCAGAGCCTTTTCTTTTCCAGGCTGAACAACCCCTACTCTCTCAGCCTGTCCTTGTACAGGACATGCTCCAGCCCTCGGATCATCTTTGTGGCCTCCTCTGGACCTGCTCCAAGAGATCCTGCTGAAAGAAACACACATCAGGACTAACTAGAGGCACCAGCTACAGCTCAGCCAGACCCGCCTTGGCAGAAACTAGAGTTCCTTGGAGAGATACAGGCTCCAGGACGGTTTATGTTGGCCCATCCAAGTGGCCATTAAAAACCTCAAACCACCAAGGAACAATTTGGCTGCAGTTCAGCAAAGTCCCTGGGTGACATTCCCTCCCTGGACAGCAGAATCTGGTGCTGCTACTGCCTTCACGCTCTGCAGAACCTGACATGGGTATTCCCAACTGATGACTCAGCTCTTGGGTTGCCAGAGCACTTGGGTTTCACTGTAGCCCCATTGCTCTTCGTGCCTTGGATGCATCTACCTCCAGGTGATTGGAGGCAGGTCTGTTTCTGGAGATTTTTTCCAAGTGGATTGGAAAATCTCTGTTCATGTGGGTTGGTGGGAACCCTGCAGTGGTTGATACAGTCCATGTGTTTCTGCTGAGCTGGTAAGCACTGATATGTTATTTCAGAAAATAGTAGTTATTAGCTTTTACCATGGCAAACTTGCATTTGTGAAACTCTATTTTTACCACCTCATGTTACCACTATTTCTACCACTAATTTATTGACTGGGCTAGGAAAAATGTTGTTCCCTGAATTGCAGCTGTTATGATGCCAACACTGAGTTCATCGTGGCTCCAGCAGTCTCTTAATATGGAGTTACTGTGTCCCATTTTAACTGGATATTGTCTATAAAACAGCACAGGCAGCTGAGCTGAGTAAACAGAGAAGGTGACCGGCTGGCCAATGGTTTTCAATGAAAACAAAAGGTCTCAGTTTGCTTGTGGTTTGCACTTGGGAAATTGTGATAGCTCACCATATTTGCTAAAAACATCCCAGGAATGGCTAAGCCTTTCATGAAAATGTCAGTGAATTCCTGAAGTTCCCCAAAAATTTGGCTCAAAAGATTATTCTGACTTAAAAGTTCCTTATTTACTGTTTTCTCTTCTGTCATTTGAAACATGTCACTTGCTGATGGCAGGAAGCAGCTCGCGTGCCTCCCATCCTCCCAAGCTCAGTCCCTGCTCATGGGTAGCCCCCAGACTGGAGGTTCTCCAAGCAAACTAAAGGTCGCGTGGCCCCACAGTGATCACTGGGCATAGTCCTGGGCACCACAGGTTAAAGAGGATCTAAAGCTACTGGAGAGCATCCAGAGGAGGTCACAGAGCTGGGGAAGGGGTCTAGAGGGGAAGCTGTGTGAGGAACAGCTAAGGTCACTTGGTCTGTTCAGCCCAGAGAGGAACAGACTGAGGGGAGACCTCATCACACTCTGCAGCCTCCTCACGAGGGGAGGAGGGGGAGCAGGTGCTGAGCTCTTCTCTCTGCAACCAATAAAAGGGCTTGGAGAGCCAAATTGCCTCCTCTTCCTGAGGTTTCCAGTGGAGATGAAAATGCACAGGATGGGAAACAACTTGTTTCTGTCTCATTTTGATGTCCTCCAGGGGCTGTGAACTGTTTGCACAGGGTCAGAGAGCATGGTGTTGGGAGAAAGGAGTTAAGCACATCACCACTTACCTACTCTGCTGCTCTCAAGGCTTTGTTCTACATTCCCAAACAGAGTGACAGTGCTTCACATGCAGCGTCAGCTTCCACACCTGGTACATCCTGTTGTCTCCTTCTGCTGGCTTCAAAGCACACATTTGATGCATTGAGAACCTAAATGGAGAACAACCACCACCAGTCATGCTCAGCTCAGCGCTGTGTTGGGCCTTTTGTCTTCAGATTGCTCTTCTGTAGAGCATTAGATCAAATTCTCATGGACAATTAGGAGTGGGAGAATATTAACAAAGGAGAAAATTATGCATTGAACATTTTGCTTGCAAAATTCACTGAATAAATTATTCAGGTTTAATGTGGAAGAATAATGGAGGAAATAATTGAATAATGAAATATCATAAAATTAATGGACTATTCTATTAATAATGTTACATCTTGGTCTAATACAATAGAATGGGGAAGAAGGAAAAAAAGAAAAGCACAATTTGGGTGTGTTTTGATGAAAACAGAGCGACGGGCCTGTTTATGAAACCACATGCAGCATCGTTAGCACTCATGAATTTCTCATGGCTTCTGTGATTCTATAGAGCCTGCATCGACCATTGCGAGTCCACAGGCAAATCCCAAACTTCCACTGCTGTGATGCTGCCAAAAGGATCCAAACTATCACCTGGATTTGGCCTGAAGCTCCGTCGTCCCCGCACATCACCCAGTGATGGTTTGGGTGATGTTGTGACCTTTCAAACTCAACTTGCATTGAGATTTGGGATCACGGCGGTAAAACCTCAGGAAGGCATGAAACTGCTCAAGCAGCTGCTGCCCACCCTCAGTGGCTGGGGTCTGGATAATGCCCAGAGGGTTCACTGGTAAAACTGGGCAGCAAATCAAGGGTTGGAGACTGAGCCCTGAACTGCTCATCCCCTAATGGGTCCTGGGTATCCGCACTCTTTTATTTTGCCCAGTAAGGTAGTACGGATGCTCCGTTTCACCTGCTGGAGGCCAGGGAGTCTCTGCAGAGGGACCTGGGCAGGCTGGATAGATGGGCCAAGGCCAATGGGATGAGGTTTAATAAGGCCAAGTGCTGGGTTCAGCATTTCAATCACAACTCCACGCAATGCTCCAGAAAAGGACCTGGGGTATTGGACTGAACATGGGCAAGCAGTGGCTCAGGTGTCCAGAAGGCCAACAGCATCCAGGCTTGGACCAGCCCCATGACCGGCAGGAGCAAGGAAAGGATTGTCTCCCTGCACTCAGCACTGGTGAGGCACCTCAAATCCTGGGTTCTGTTTTGGGTACCTCACTCCAAGAAGGACTCTGAGGGACTGGAGCACATCTGGAGAAGGGAACGGAGCTGGGGAAGGGTCTGGAGCCCAGTGCTTCTGGGAGCAGTTGAGGGACCTGGGGCTGGTTAATCTGAAAGAAGAGAAGGCTGAGGAGAGACCTCATTGCTCTCTGCAGCTTCTGGAAAGGAGATTGTTGTGAGGTGGGTGCTGGGCTCTTCACCCAAGTAGCAAGTGATAGGATGAGAGGAAATGGCCTCAAGATGCACCAGGGGAAGGTTAGATTGGATATTAGGGAAAATGTCTTTACTGACAGAGTGATGAAGCCCTGGCAGAGGCTGCCCAGGACAGTGGTGGAGTCTCCAATCCCTGGAAGGGTTCAGAAGGTGTGTGGCCATGGCAGTTTGTGACATGGTTTAGCTGGCACAGTGGGGTTGGGCTGATAGTTAAACTGGATGACCTCAGAGGTCTTTTCCAGCCTCAACAATTCCACAATTTAGCCCAGAGCACACAGGTGGACCAGCCTCTGCACGCAGTGGGAGGGCATTCTCACTACAGACCCACATAGCAAGGTTTACGTCTCTTTTCATTAGTTACCATAACTGATGAACCCACAGAGGGTCAGTATGTTCTTTCGCAATTAACTGAGCTCCAGAGACTGTAATTTGTCTTGTTCATGTTACAGCACCAAATGAATTTTGCTGTGTTTAATAATCATTCTAAAAGCAGATCACAGAGCCGGGGGGAGGGAGAGATCATATCAATCATTTGTTTTCTAACTCTTTCAAGGAATTTCCTACTGTGTTTAATTTCTTGCTGGTAAGTCCTACATGAGCCTCGGGAAGGCAGGCATTGCTATTATTATTCATTTTTTAATCATCAGAGGAAACGATTTAGCTGCTCCAGAAAATGAACATGTTCCCAAATTCAGGAGGAGCCAATGATTGGCAAAATGTAATTTTTAGAGACGCAGTCATATCAGTCTAAACGGTATTATTTAGGGCAGCTTCATGTAGGAACTTTAGAAGGAAATTTAGCTGAAGCCCCTGGCTCCCTGCTGCAGAGAATGATTTTTGGGCTATGGGACTGGGCCATCATCCCACTTTCCAAATGAATGAGGCAGAGAGAGAGAAAATGGTTTGGCCAACCGCTTGAGGGAAACCTCAGCCTCCCTAATCCCAGGCTGGGACCCAAGGCAACAGTTACCAGGAGGGGAACACAACCTTTGCTGCTTTGGTACTGCACCTCTGCTCTGTCTCAGCTAGATGAGGAGGGGTGTTGGACATAGACACAGAGAAAACAGCTCATGAAATGGAATGCAGACTAGAATTAAAGAAAGAAATCTAGCATTTGACCTGAAAGCTGACTCAACTTGAAGGAATTGTCAAAAATCCATGTAGACAAACCATCCATATTCTGCAGGAAAAGGTTGCTTTTACCTTATTCCACCTGTACTCATCCACTAGCACTGCTCCAAGGTCAACCGGGTTCTAAGCAACGGAGCTTCAGACAAGCCCTCTGGTGGGAAAGCACCTCCCTTCAGTCTGCCTGCCTTGGCCATGCTTTTTAAACTCTCTCCTTTCCAGAAAGTAGACAATGTCCAATTGCAGCACCTCACCTTAGAAATAGCACGGCAAAGGAAACCAAAACCCCCTCAAAACCTCTCGATGAAGCCCATTGGTACACGCCCTCCAAACACCCTGGGGGACACCTGCCCTGCGTGATGTTAACAGCCCACATAGAGAGTTTATACCATCCTGCAAGTAGCAGTAGAAAATAAAAAGGGTCTTGAATGACTCAAGTCATTGCTCCTGAGGACTCTACACTGAGGCTTCAAAGCTGGCAATATCCCCATCTCAATAAAATAATGATCTGGTCCTGGTGCAACATGGTCTGGTTGAGTGACTGGTTCTCCAGAGGGTGATGCTGCTCACAGCCATGCACCCCCCCATGCCTGAGTGCTTCTGCTAAGGGTATGTCCCAGGAGCTCAGCCCTGTGCACTGGGTTGTGTCACCACAGCACGATGCCTCTGAAACCGGTACTCACAGGAAAGGCAGTGGGATGGGGATGGTCTGGAACACAGCTCTGTTCCTCAGTGATTGCCATGGGTGCAGCAGCCATCCTTTCCTTTCAGGGAAGCCTTCCCACATGAGCTGGGCTCTTCTCAGTGGGAGTTTCTCCTTCAGGAGATGATCTGGGTTTCTGCTGTGACGTCCTGCGGATGTCACATGTTTAGGCATTATCATCTGGAGTATTGTGTCCAGTTCTGGAATCCTCACTATAAGAAGGAGATGGAGCTGTTGGAATGAGTCCAGAGGATGCTACAACGATGCTCAGAGGGCTGGAGCACCTCCCATACAAGGACAGGCTGAGAGAGTTGGGGTTGTTCAGCTTGGAGAAGAGAAGGCTCCGAGGAGATCTTATAGCGACCTTCCAGCACCTGAAGGGGCTACAAGAAAGCTGGGGAGGGACCGTTTACAAAGGCTTGTAGTGACAGGATGAGGGACAATGGGTATAAACTGGAGAGGGGCAGATTTGGACCAGACATAAGGAGGAATTTCTTCATGATGTGAGTAGTGAGACCCTTGCCCAGGTTGCCCAGAGAAGATGTGGCTGCGCCATCCCTGGAGGGGTTCAAGACCAGGCTGGATGGGCCTCGGGCAGCCTGATCTAGTGGGAGGTGTCCCTGCTCACCACAGAGGGTTGGAACTGGATGATCTTTAAGATCCCTTCCACCCCAAACTATCCTATGAGTCTATGAGTCTGTGATTCTATTCCATGATATCCAACAAGAGACATTTCTCACAGGGTTTTCTTCCCTGACATTAAGTGTGCAAAATGTGAAACAAATAATCAGAAAGGGAGTTTCCATAACAGAGCCTCATGAGAACAGTACCAAAATAACCTGTATTGGTTTAGAGCATCAGACAACTTTTAAAACAACTCTTCCCCACCCCTCTTCCTTCTAGCCATTCCCATGGAAAAGGTTTCACCGGCTGGGTCAGTGCAGCCCATGGGGAGGGCACTTTCTCTAAGGGTCAGGTTTGGGGTTCCTTTTTCAGAGATGTCCCAAGGTCAGGGTGAAGGAGAGTGAGCTCTGGGTCTGCACTAGAGGGCACTCTTGCCATACAGAAATTATGCAGCTGCTCTCCAGAAAGGTTTAGGCTGTTTCCAATGCTGCAGTCGAACCAGAGCACACAGAGGGGACACACGGCTGCTTCATGAGGAGAGAGATGAGCTGCAATGGAGAAACCTCCATACACCTTCATTCCTTCCATTCCCTGCCCAAATCGCCTTCTGGAGTCTGCAGGGAGATGTATGAGGTGTAGGTCTCATTGTCCTTGAAGGGGCAGCCCTGTCTTCCAAAGGTTTTCAAACACAGGTAGGATCTTGCTTTCTCTTGGGTTGTGTCAAGCTCCCAGGTGTGTTAGGGGAGCGTGCAGGGGCCAAGCAGGAAGGTTCAAACCACTGCATTAAGTCTGCTCAGATAGAAATGATTGTGCACCCAGGTAAATGTGATTGGCTCAAAAGGGGTTAACACAGCTGCTCTAAGTGAGAACCCTGCATCATCAACCTTCTGGAGACATTGGAACGGACCAACAAGCACATGGATCGAGGATGATCCAGTTGATAAAATCTGTCTGGACTTCTAAAGGCATTTTATAAAATCCTTATCATTTTATGGGAAGTGAGAGAATAGAGAGCAAAGGGAGGTCCTGGCATGGATTGATAGTTTGGTAGCAGGCGGAGAACAGGAGGCAAAGATGAATGACCCTCTCTCCTGGTGGGAAGGTCTCCAGGAGACCGAGGGGGCTCTATGCTGGCTGTTCAACACATTGATGGCCTGGAGAAGGCAACGAGCACCAAAGTACCAACATCTGCTAGTGACAAAGAGTTACTCAAAGTAGCAAGGATAAGAGCAAAATGTGACTAGCATTGGGAGGACATTACTGGACTGTGTGGACAGGCAATGAAACGGGAGAGGAAATGTGGTGTAGCTGAGTGGTACAAGTGCTGACAGACACAAGGGGCTCCAGGCTCACCACCAGTGCTTGGGAATAAGGCAATTTCTTTAAAGTATGAAAATCTCTTCCTCTGGAGCAGAAGTTCACCCACCATCACCAGCAGGAGCTGACACCACACCAAATTTCTGTGGCAGGAACCACCACATCAGCCCCACAGCACACAATCCTCGCCATGTATGTGGTGCCTGACCTTGCATTTGCTGCCAAATTCCAGTCCCACAGGGATCAGATTCCTCAATATTATTTTCACTTGCTGTTCAGATGATGTGAAATATGTACGGCAAAAATATTCCCGTATCACATCTACTGTGCGGCACCGCTGAGTGCTAGACAACTTTCCTGTCTGCAGCCAGTTTATTTATTGAGGCGACCGATCCGTCTGGGCAGCAGCTTGGAGTCTGGGGCTGCTGTATCTCTGCCCTGCTCTTTCTTTAGGAATGAATAATAAATCCTTGTGCTGCCTTAATAAAGAACTAAAAAGGATCACATTTTAGTTTCCCAAGAAGCTGGAAACTATATTGACTGAATGGCTTCATTATTAACACTTCTTGCATTACTGGAGGGAACTTGAGCTTCCCCAAACAGGCTGTGCAGGGGGCAGGATTGGGCTCCTGCTGAATAAGCAACAGGGGTTATGTGTATGATAGGCAGATGGGTCATTTTGGCAGATCAATACATGCAGATTTCTACACCTAGAGTTCAAACAGGCCCTGGCTGGTGGGTAAACACTGAGTTCATGGGCCTGAGTGTTTCTTACCGTGCTTGATCCATTGTTCTCTCACCTCTAAGCCCGAGTTTGTCAAAGTCCATTAACAACCTCTGATGGGGCTGCAAACTCACACGATGGGCTTCTGCAAAGGCTCCTTTCTTTGAACTCGCTCACAGCCCTGATTTCCCATGGCTGATTTCTACCCTTGGATGTTTGGAAGCACTTGTCTCCTGAGCTCTGCCCGCTCAGGCTGTGCGGACACACATTGTGCTGGGCTGGCACAAACCAACTGATAAGAGATGTAATAGGAAAGCCTGATCAGGCAGAAGAGAAACGAGATTGTCTCAGCTGATAGTCCCCAAACCAGGAACCTATAGCTGTGTGCACGTTCTGTTTCTCTCTGATATGACAGTTCTTCTCCTCTGCCACTACTTTTCCTTGCTGAAAGCTTTGCCTCCATACTGATAGGGCAGTGTCTTCTGCCCATCCCTGCTTGCTAGTGGCTGCTTTCACAAACTAGTGATTTCTGGGCCTTCTTGTCCTTTCATGCCATTGGAGAAGAGTTCCAAAGACCCTCTTCCAGCCAGCCAGATGCCTGGTTCTGGTCTGTCTGTCATTGGATGTATGAGTTATACTGGGATGCTGGAGTTAAACACATAGAGCACAAGCCACCCTCCTGCCCAAACCACTGGCTGTTTCCTGGGGCATTTCAGAACCCGTTTTGAGGAGAAAGAAGCTGGGATGGGAAAGACTGGAGATAAGGCAGTGATCAGAGACACAGAGAAACCACCATCAAGACCTACCTTCCTCCCCAGCCATCTTGCAGACCGCCCACCTCTATTGGCTTCAGCCAGGTGCACGTGGTTTAGTGGCAGATGGGAACAGTTGGACTTGATGATCCATAAGGTCTTTTCCAACCTGGTGGTTCTATGATTCTATGATTCTATGATTATATGCTTGTGACCTCTACAGTTCTCACCATGTACAAAGGGGGATGTGTGGAAGAGAGGAGTGAGAGGAGTCAGTGCTATCATACCCTAAAGGATGCAGGCAGCTTTCAGCAGACTGATGGTACGACACAGCGAACCCAACATTTAGTTGCAAGGCTTTCTTGTTAAGAACTGCCAGGGCACAGTGTGTCTACCATCCAGCCACTTCTGGCACCTTTGACCTGATGGAAAGGGAGAAATATTCAGGAGTTTAGCACTTTAGCAGAATAGCCAAGAGTTGCTCCAACTCCATCACGAGAGTTGTCTGGCCAGGAGCAATGAACAGTGGTGAAGGACAGGCCATTACAGAGAGCGTGTGACACAAAGTGACTATCTCAGTCAGCGTAGAGAGCTCTGACACCTCCATAGACAAGTGTAAAATGCTATTTCCTTTACGAAGAGGATCAGCACAAAGGGACAGGTCTGAGATCCAACTGGATTTTAATGAACTTGCAAAGCCAAGAACAGCTTTGGGGGGGTGGGGGTGGGTTAGGAATTCCCTCTCCCCCAGCAGCACCAGGCACTCATAACTGGCAGAATCCAGACCACCTAGCAAGAAAAAGGGGAGCTTCTAATTTGATTGCATTTAATAAGCAAAGCACATGTAATAGCTGCCATCTGTGCATGATGATGCTGGCTGCTGGAGCTCAGAGGACTGGAAGAGCAAAGAATGCTGCATTGGTTTTTCTAGTCCCTTAAGAGGGCAAACCGGAGACAGAGTGTCTTCTTTTGGACTCTTATTCACAAAGCAGAGACAAAATAAGAAAATATCTGGAATAGAGTAATGGATTGGGCCACATGAAACTCAAATGAAAATAATTTAATTACTGCTCAAATGAGTGACTTGAATAGAGCAATATTGTGCTGGATGCAGTTAGAAAGCAACCGTCCCCTTCTGCCTCATTACAGTTCAGTAACAAACTGCTTTAGCTAAGATGCATCAGGCCTTCATATCCATCCCAGAACCATGTTCCTCTCAGTACGTACACCGATGTGCTATGTGAGTCTGTGGCAGCTGAGTGGGGCAGCCCAAGCCAGGCAGAGCACCCCATCAGCAGCACAAGGGCAGGGAGACATGGAGCCTCAGATTCCTAGGGGTCAGGTTGTGTCCCCTCTTTGTCTGACCACAGCCCGACTCACTTAGAATCATAGAATGCTTTGAGTTGGAAGGGACTTCAAAGCCCATCCAGGGACACCTGGGCAGGTGTCCATGGGCAGGGACACCTCCCACTGGATCAGGGGCTCCAAGCCCTATCCAACCTTCCTTGAACCCCTCCAGGGATGGGGCAGCCACAACTTCTCTGGGCAACCTGGGCCAGGGCCTACCCCGCCCTCATAGCAAAACATTTCTTCCTAAGATCTCACCTAAATCTCCCCTCTTTCATCTGAAAACCATTCCCCCTCATCCTATCCTTGCACTCCTTGAGGAATAGCCCCTCTACAGCTTTCCTGGAGCCCCTCTCCATCCTGGAAGCTGCTCTAAGGTCTCCCTGCAGGCATCTCTTCTCCCAGGTGAACAACCTGAACTCTCACAACTTGGCTGGAGATGCCTTCCTATGCTGCTCCTTAGGTACCTGGCTGTGTCCTTGGGTTCACTACAGCTTGGTGTGTCCTCCTATACACTCCCAATGGTCCTTTGCAGAGCACGGTTGGACACACACTTTGGAAGAGAGGCTAGTGCACACACAGGCTCTCACGCTCTAGTGTTTGGGACTTCAGTATTAACACCTCTGCTCCCAGCTTCTGCAGTTAAGCCACTGCTTTTCCTTAGTCCCACCATGGTAGCACGCTGCCGAAGGAAGCATATATGTCCCAAAATAGAGCTAACATATACAGCCACCCCAGCAGGGCACCCAACAGAAAAGCATCTCTGAGAAAGCTGGTATGGGAGCCCAATGATATGTTCACAAAAGCTTCATCCCTACACAGCTAAGTGCACGCAACCAGCCTTTCCAAGGCATGAGGAGCAACAGAAAAAGCCTGACATGCCAAGTTCATATGCTGTCTGTAAGGCTTGTGGTAGTCTTTCCATCCTCCCCTGTCCCTGCAGAGAGACCACTGTCTCACGCAGTCATCTGGGAGACCTTCTGGGCTCATCCCCACATGCAGGTCACAGCTGACCTAAACCTGTCTTGCATAAGCCAACAGATGGAATCTCAGCTGTCAGCAGGGCCAGCATTTCAGAGGTCTGTTGAAACAAAGATATTAAGATCCCTGCAATCCCATCATCTTGCCGTTCAAATGGTAAGCAAACACCTCTAAGTACATTGTAATTGATTTAGACACCATCTGTTTCTTTGCTTATGGGAAGAGTTATTGATTTCACTTTAGTTCCTGGAGTGTTTGTTTTGTAGATGGCTTGCTGTCAGATCAGTCATTCATTCTGAAATTACTTTGTCCCTTTGCTGGTAGCTGCACCTGCAAAAAGAGAAATCACAAATGCCCAGGCTGTACCTGCTTTACAGGAAAACCCTGGCTCTGAGTTTGTGCTGGATAACTCTACTCAAACCAGAAAGACTGTGAAGGCACATTCCAGAGAGCAATGCCTGGCCCCTACCTTTTCACATGCAAAGTACAGTCTCTTCCCCATAATTTAAGCCTGATGACTTTGAGCAAGTCACATTTAATTTGCTGCCATGCTTTTCTCATTAATATCCCAGAATTACTTTATTTACTAGCATAATTCTCCTAAATTACTCTATTACTTAACTAAATATATTTATTTACAGAGGATGGCAGAAGAGAAAGGCAGCTGCAGCGGTTCCTTGCTGACAGCCCAAACCACAATATGATAATTGCAATTAAAAAGTACTGGATCGTGAGTGTTCCCAGTGTGTTGCGTGAGCTCTGGACAAAGCAACTGGTATCTTTCTCAGAAGGACATTTTCCCAAACCCAGGGGCAGATTTTCAGGCTCCTTAATTGTTCCCAAACATTTCTTGTCCAAATGAATAAAAGCCAGATGCCCCCCAAGCACAGATTTACTGCTGTGAACAGCACAGAGTGGTATGGGAAGTCTGGGGTGATTCTTGCCGTGTGTTATTCTCCTGCAAACCACTGAACTCTGAGAGACCCACTAAACAAATGGAGATAAAACAAATGCTCCTTTAGCTTCTTCATTCCTACCAGTCACTGAGTTGTGCTGAAGTTTTTCATTTAGGTTTTTCTTTTTTTGTTTGTTTGTTTGTTTTTGCAATAGGATCATTAGAATGGCACAAGGTGAGAGGAAGAGAAGACATGCCCCATCCCTGTAGGGGTTCAAGGCCAGGTTGGTTGGATGGGGCTCTGAGCAACCTGGTCCAGTGGGAGGTGTCCCTGCCCATGGCAGGGGGTTGGAACTGGATGGGCTTTGAGGTCCCTTCCAACCCAAACCATTCCATGTTTCTTTGCAATGCCCTGAAAGATAATGAACAACAGTCCTTCCAAAAGACCCAGGGGGAGTTTTGTTCCATACAAAACCAGAAGAGAAACTGTATGCTATTAGAGAGTTTGATGGGAAACAGATTTCAGGGAAAGCTTCCTGAGAGCACCCAGAAGATAGTCTTCACTCTAACTCTGGTCATTCTGGATGAAAAAAAACTTGCTTAATCCTACAAAAGTGCCAGCTGCTGTCTTGAGAGTAGTTAGGAAAGATAGTTTCTCCAGCAACTGCAATAAGCCAGAGTGGAAACAGTTGGATGTACATCTTATCAATGGTTCTACACCTGCTTGGTGTCCAGTAAAAACCCAAAGGTCTATAATGGGGCCCAATGCATTATAATCTGAGCCACAGTATATGAGTATTAGACCCTCTTTTTTCTGTTCAAGCCCGGCAGACACAATATTGAGTCAAGATTGGTCTGATCAGTTCATATGTCTTTTCTGCTGCAGATAAGTAGTTGTCAGCATCAGCATTGCTCAGACAGGAATCAAGATGCAACAGTGAATGCAACCAGGATGCAACAGTGAATGCAACCAGGGCACAACAGAGAATGGTGCTTTGTCTGGTGGTCTGGGAATAAAATTCCTGCTGTCACATCCCACTAATTTTGTCTAGCATGAGCTAAGTGTGAGCCCTTGCACTTAGGAAAACTTAACATCAGCCTTTCAATGAGATTTTAAACTGCACAGTTTTAAATCTCCTCTTGAAATTTCATTAATTCTGCAACCTCAGCATTTGGTACCGTTAAAACAGCAGCAGTTCCAATCTGGAGTGAGTCTCCTGGAAATGAAGTGGCGTGAGAGACCCTTATCGTCATGCAGCATCACTCCTAACATATCTAGCATAAATCTCACAGCTCATTACAATATGTAACTATGAGTTAGAACATCTGTGCTGGTTTCCTCCTTTACTCTGGGCATTGCAGAGCAGCAATGTGAAGTTGATCAGTGCAAGTGGGAGACTTTCCCACTGCCTTTCCCACTGCTTCACCTCGGGGCAGGGGGGATCTCTCCACCCCCTTCTTCCTCTCATTTCTTACTAGCTTATATTTGCAGTAAAGCAGACGGTTTGCCAGATCCAGCCAGAGCAGGTTCTAGCATAGAGTTTGCCTTCCTGCCATTGAGTTATTTGCATTTCTTCTATTCCCGGTATTTACATTTTTCCTGCAAACCTGTGACAAGTGTTTGAATTGTCAGTTGTGCTGTGCTTTCCCAAACCTTTCATCTGAGCCTTGACAAGCTGAGTTTTTGGAGAAGAATTAAATGAGGAGCAAGCTCCGATGCTGCCAGGGACCAGCATGGAAGTTTCATTATGCTCTGATTTACACTGTTGGGTCTGATTTCTGACACAGCAAAATGTCAGTGGCAATATTTGCTTATTTGCTCACTGAAATACTTCAGTGCTGAAGCTGTACAGCTTATTCTTTTGCTTCTGCTGAAGTAGTTACTTACATCAGAAGTGTAAATCCCTGGTTTTATGCACTCACATCATTAACCTATCCTAGCAATTACAGCATGAGTGCCTGTGATGCACTGCATCCCTGCCCAGAGGACAGGAAATCACTTTTATTTCTTCTGTTATGATTAACAAGTAGATCAGCAGTGAGACTTAATAAATTGAAATAATTTTTCTTCTGCAGCTAACAGTGCTGGGGGCTTTGACATGTCTCACAAAGGGTTAAGCTGCTGTCGCTTAGCAACTCACCTGTAAGTAAGGGCATGGGTCTATAAAACAACCCCGGTCCATTAAGGACTGTTGCTGCCAGGTGCTAATGCTTGCCATTAGCTGAGGTTTTGTTCCCAGACAATGACAGAGCTCCTTAGAGGCAGTGACTCTGCCAACCCCTCCTGGGACCATCAGGCCCTTTGTGTGCTGAGCACCAGCTCCAGGGTGATGGTTCTGAGCTCCTGGCAGACCTGGGGCTGCCCATGGGAGACCAGCCTGGTGGCCTGAACCTATCAACTGCAGATTGCCAGCAGGAGCACAAGCCCTAGTTTTTTGGGGACTGGAAGTGGCAGATAAGGTACCAAGAAATCACAATTTCTTTGTGTTTCGGGAGTGTTCTTGGAAAGGCAATTTTACTGGTGCCTGAAAATCTTCTTAGGCCTGCCCGGCACTAACAGCTACGCTTTGTTCTCCAAACAAGCTGATTTTGCTAATCTGAAGGGGGTCAAAGTTAAAATTTTGACCATCTTTGTATTCCAAGGGGGACCAGAGGGAGAAGTTGCAGCAGCCTGGAGAGGGACAGCCACATTCCAGAAATAACTCTTGTTCTTCCAGCACAGGGAACAAAACTGGCACCCGAGATGTTTATTCCAAACATCAAATATATTTTTTTTTCTAGAGCTTGAAGCAACTTGCACTGGCTTCCAAGAAAACTTCACAGGGGCACTTTAAAGGGAGCCAGCAACTTTAAGGTAAAGGTAGCCTCTGGGCTTCTCACAAGCTCCAGCAAGCAAGGAGAGACTGGGTGAGTTGATCCAAACTTAAAGGTTCATTTTAAAGCCAGAAGGAACTCTGTGTCATGTAATACCATATTAATTTTTTCAGATTTTGTTTCCTGAAATCAATAAAAAACCCTCCTGAAAGCAAATATTTTGTTTAGAGAGTAGAGGGCACTTGTATTCAGCACAAGGTGCTGGGTGGAAGACCTTTCACAAAACTAGAACATCTACTGAAGACCCCAAACCCTATTGATAAAAAAACATGCTCCAAATCCAACCTAGCTAATACAGTCATTACATCTGTCTAATACAGATATTCATTAGGTTACACGATTCTACTTAAACACAAAATTGCTTATTTCCTTCCCCATCCTTGCTTAGGGTAAGGATGTATTTCAGGTAATCTTTAAACATTAATTGCACATTCTCCATATCTGATATCCCTCTCCTTGTTTCATCACGTTTTCAACCTTGAGTTTATTAAATACTGAGCTCATCCATTTCTTAAGACCAAGTGCCTGCATCCCTGAGCAGAGGCCAGGATCTTTATAGTAGAAATTAAGCGTCTACATCTCTGGGCAGATATTAGGATGTTTGTAAAAGGCATCAAGTCTCTCGTCTCCAGGATCAGGATGTTTATAGTAAATAAACAAGGCAAACAAGATGCAAAATTTATTCTCCTTATCCCCTTGCATAAAACTTTCACTTCTCTACCTCCCTCTTCCCACTGCTAAAATGATTATAAAACACTTCCAAGTATGTCTGTAAGAGCATTAGTATTTTTCCTTCTTCATGCATCAGATCAAATACACTGCTGAGATTCACCAGGTTTCTTATAACTGACAGCATGCAGCTTATTACCTTTGGGTAGCATCATTACTGGGGCTATTCATGCCATTTATGAACATTGTTAAGACTTTGTATGATTGTACCATCACGGCATGCTTTGTGTTGGAAGGAAGCTTAAAGCCCATCCAGTCACAACCCTGCCATAGGCAGGGACACCTCCTGATGGATCAGGGGCTCCAAGACCCATCCAACCTGGCCTTGAACATCACTAGGGATGGGGCAACCACCACTGCTCTGGGCAGCCTGGGCCAGGGCCTCCCCACCCTCTCAGGAAAATATTTCTTCGTAAGAGTTCATCTCAATCTCCCCTCATTCAGCTGAAAACATCCCCTCATCCTATCCCTGCACTCCGTGATCAAGAGCCACCCCCCAACTTCCTTCGAGCCCCCTTCAAGGCTGGAAGCTGCTCTAAGCTCTCCCCAGAGCCTTTTCTTTTCCACGCTGAACAATCCCAACTCTCTCAGCCTGTCCTCTGATGGGAGGTGCTCCAGCCCTTGGATCATAGCTGTGGCCTCCTCTGGACTCGCTCCAACAGCTCCATATCATTCCTCTACTGAGGAATCTGTAACTGAAAGCAGGGCTCTAGGTGAGTTCTCACCAGAACAGAGTTAAGGACAAGAATCCCCTCCCTTACCCTGCTGGTCACTGATGCAGCCCAGGATACAGTTGGTATGAACAGGTGAACTCTCATCAGCAGGACCACACAATTTCAATCAAATGCTGGGCTCCAGTGGGCTGTAACAATAAACCATGCCCCTCAGCACCAACAATACAAAGGAATCCATGATTCCATGAATACCCCCCCAGACATTCACGTTGGTATCCCCCAAGCACTCACTGTGACATCAAAGACCTCGCTGCTTCTATCCCAGCACCAGCCTCTCCCAGACGGCTCGAGCCTTCACTCCAGCTGAGCGATTCAGCGAGGCTGGGAGTGCGGAGCGAGCCTTTAGCTCGGTGCTGGGCTTGTGCCCTGGGAACTGGTGGCTGCAGCTCTCGGTGCCGCCCGAGGAGCCGCTGCAGGTTCTTCCCCGGCCGTGCTGGGTTCAGGCAGCCGGGGCAGCCAGGAGGAGCGCTGGCCGCAGCAGAGGTGAGCTGTGCGGGGAACCTTCCCCCGGGAAAGGCAGTAGGTGCATCACTGGTTTTCATTGGGCATTCTTTTCCTTTCTCTTTCTTGTCTGTTGATATTTGTTGCTTATTATTAATGGTAACAAGAAAACGTGCCGCTCTAAGGAAGCCTTGTTTGAAATGAGCATTATATTGTGGAGTGCGGGATCCTGAGGTTAATGGGGAGAGCATGCAGCAAAACCACTTCCCTGGACTTGAGGAGAGCTGCGTTCAGACTTTTGAGGGATCTGCTCTGTAGGGCAACATGGGATAAAGCTGCACATAGGAGATGGACCCAGGAACGGTGCTTAGTATTCCAGGATCCCCTCCTCCAAGCTCTGGAGCGATGGATGCGACAAAGAGGAAGTCAGGTGAAAATGCCTGGAGGTCTGCATGGATGAACAAGGACCTCCTGGACGACCTCAAACACAAAAAGGAAGCCTGCAGAAGAGCTGGCAGCCTGGGAGGAGTACGCAGACATTGTGCGAGCAGCCGGGGATCGGGTTAGGAAAGCTAAAGCTCAGACTGAATTACATCTGGCCAAGGAGGTCAAGGGCAGCAAGGAAAGCTTTTCTAGGAGCACTGGTGATCAAAGGAAGAGTAGGGAGAGTGTGGGCCCTCTCTGGATTGAAACAGGAGACCTGGGTGCCCAGCATATGGAGAAGGCTGAGGTACTCAATGAGTTTTTGACCCGGTCTCCACTGCAAGGGCTAAAGGCCCAGCTAAAAGAACAAGAGGCAGGGACTGGGAGATGGAAGAACCACCCACTGCACGAGGGGATCCGGTGGGTCAGAGCTGATCCACAGTAGGATCAGACCATCAAAGGAGGCTGAAGGGGCACAAGTCCATGGGACACGATGAGATGCCTTGGCGGGTCCTGAGAGGACTGGTGGATGCAGTTGCTAAGCTAATATTCATCATGTCTGAGAAGTCCTGGCAGTCCGGTGAAGTTCCCAATGACTGGAAAAGGGGAAACAACGACCCCGTAATTGCAAAAGGGAAAATTTCCATGATTCCATGAATACCCCCCCAGACATTCACGTTGGTATCCCCCAAGCACTCACTGTGACATCAAAGACCTCGCTGCTTGTATTCAGGCACCAGCCTCTCCCAGACGGCTCGAGCCTTCACTCCAGCTGAGCGATTCAGCGAGGCTGGGAGTGTGGAGCGAGCCTTTAGCTCGGTGCTGGGCTTGTGCCCTGGGAACTGGTGGCTGCAGCTCTCGGTGCCGCCCGAGGAGCCACTGCAGGTTCTTCCCCGGCCGTGCTGGGTTCAGGCAGCCGGGGCAGCCAGGAGGAGCGCTGGCCGCAGCAGAGGTGAGCTGTGCGGGGAACCTTCCCCCTGGAAAGGAGCGGCATCACTTGTTTTCTTTGGGCATTGTTTTCCTTTCTTTTTCTTGTTTGTTGAGATTTATTTCCTATTCTTACTCAAAACAGAGCAGAAGCTGCTCTATTCTGCACTCTTCTGCTCTGGTGAAACCTCACCTGGAGCCCAGCATTCACTTCTGGAGTCCTCAGCACAGGAAGGACATAGAGCTCTTGTAGGAAATCCAGAAGAGGCCACGAGGATGATTCTAGTGCTGAAGCACCTTCCAGAGGAGGATGGGCTGAGAGTTTCATTTGTTCAGTCTGGAGGAGAGAAGGCGAAGTGGAGAACTTAAAGCAGCTTCCCTACTGAAAGGAGGTCCAGGAGCAGCTGGGAAGGGCCTCTTGATCACAGAGAGCAGGAATAGGATGAGGGAGAACAGTTTTAATATGCTAGATGGGCAATTGACATGAGATCTTAGGAAGAACTGTTTTGCTGTCAGGGTAGTGAGGCGCTGGCACAGGTTTCTCAAAGAAGCCGTAGGTGCCCCATTCCTGGAGGTGCTGAAGGCCAGGTCAGAAGGGGCTTCGAGGTACCAGATCCCATGGAAGGTGACCCTGTCCATGGCAGGTGGGTTGGAACTGGATAATCTTTAATGATCGTAGAATCATAGAGCCATAGAATAACCCGGTTGGAAGAGTCCCAACGGTTCATCGAGTCCAACCATTCCTATCAAACACTAAACCATGCCCCTCAGCACCAACAATACAAAGCATTCCAGGATTCCATGAATACCCCCCAGCCACACACCATGGTATCCTCCAACCATGCACTATGACATCAAAGCCCTCACTGCTTCTATTCCAGCACCAGCCTCTCCCAGACGGCTCGAGCCTTCACTCCAGCTGAGCGATTCAGCGAGGCTGGGAGTGCGGAGCGAGCCTTTAGCTTGGTGCTGGGCTTGTGCCCTTGGAACTGGTGGCTGCAGCTCTCGGTGCCGCCCGAGGAGCCACTGCAGGTTCTTCCCTGGCCGTGCTGGGTTCAGGCAGCCGGGGCAGCCAGGAGGAGCGCTGGCCGCAGCAGAGGTGAGCTGTGCAGGGAACCTTCCCCCTGTGGAGCTGGGCACGTTTCCTTCAGGATGGATATAGGCTTCCCTTCCAGCCCTCCCTGCTCCAGCCCATGACCGGGGCCTCTCCTCCTCTTCCAGCAGGACCCCCACCGCGGCAGCATCGCAGAGGACGAGGAGTCCATCCCCAGCAGCTCTCCCAGCCCTGCCCAGCGCCTGTGGAGCATGGCCGCAGACGAGGAGAAGCGCTGCTGGATCTGCCTCAACACCTGGGACGACGACGCATGGACCGTGCCGTGCAACCACCGCTTCTGCCTGAGGTGCATCCGGCACTGGGCAGAGAGCAATCCCCAGTGCCCCCTCTGCCAGGGCAGGGTGACCGCCATCCGGCACTCGCTGCACGGGGAGCGCTTTGAAGAGTTCCCCGTCACAGCCCCTGCGGCAGCGTCGGGCCAAGAGGAGCGTCGCCATGGAGCGGAGACAGCGCCGACACCCAGCGAACCCCAACGCCGGACCCGGGATTCCGACTCCATGGGCGGCCTTTCTGCCTCCACCTGGGGGCACCTCTTCCGCCAGTACCCGGGGCTCCTTCGTCACCTGCGGCCCTGGCTGCAGCGGGAGCTGGGGCGCATCTTTGGGCAAGAGTCTGCGCAGGCCCTGGGGCTGCAACAGATGATCCTGAGCGCCCTGCCCGTCCTGGGGCTGCATGAAGAGCGCCTGGCTGAGGAGCTGCACGCCGACCTGCGCAGCCACACCGCGAACTTCGTGAGAGGACTCGTTGACTTCACGGTGAAAGAGTGCAGGAGGGAAGCCTGCCACCTCCAGCACCACGGCACAACCCGTCCAGCCAGGGGCTCGGAGCACAACCCTGAGGGCTTCATCTCCGCATCCTTCGGGAGGTGGCGCGATCGCAGCCCTGTGGGCAAAACAGAATGGGTTGCCCACCAAGAGAGACGGCAGGGCAAGCTGGTGGCCAGAACCAGACACGCCGGCTACCAAGAGCAAGGCAGGTGCAGCTTCATGTCCAGCACCAGCCGGGCTGCCTTCCGAGGGCAGCGGGAGCGCAGTCCCACGGACACCACCAGCTCCTCTGCCTCCCGACGCCAACAGGAGCACCATCCCGTGCCCAGCGCCAGCTCCGCTGCCCCTCGCGGGGGGACTCCTGCCCCAGGACCAGCCCCCTCCAGCAGCGCCGCCGCCGTGGACACGCAACGACTCCCGGTCATCTCGGCCACTGCCTTGTGGGGGTGTCCAGACTGCCCCCGCTCCGTCCTCAATCCCACCCCAGGTCGGCGCCAGGACCAGCAAGCGGTGCCGTGGGCGGCTGGCAGTGGGGACGGTGCTTGGAACCAGGCAGGGCCTCCTCCTCTCCAGTTCCCTGCTGCCCCCTGAAGAGGAACCAGCGGCTCCCAGCACTCTTCCTCACCCACCCAGAAGCCGCCCCGCTGTGGATGCTGGAAGGTGACTGCGACAGCTGCAAAAGAAGGGCCTGGCCACAAGCAGGGCTACGCGCTGAACCCCTGGGGACCACAGGACTCTGCTCTCTCCTCCAAAACCCGTCCCTCCCTGACAATAAAGATTTGAAAATGGCAGGAAGGGTCTCAGCGTTCTTATTAATGAGGCTGCCAGCGTTCTCCCCACCCAGGCTGCTTTCTCTCCTTTGCCGTATGCTCAGCCCACCTTTTCCTCCCAGCTGTGCTGGAGCCTCAGCCCTGCGGGGTCAGTGTGGTGGGAGAGGGGCTACGGCGATGGATGGATCCCTTGCCTTAAGGCTGCTTGCTGGATGCGTCTGTAGCATCACGAGGCTGCTCAGACCACCTGGAGCCTGTGTGCTGGTCTCAGGGTGTTTGTCCAGGGTTCAGCAGTGCAAGAGAGACATAGCCAGGGCAGACAGAGCACAAGGAAGGGACCTGGAGATGAGGAAGGAGATGCAGGAGGAGAGGCTCGGGCGGGATGGCACTGCTCTGCCTGGAGGAGAGACGGCTCCTGCAGATCTCCTGACTGTCTCCAAAGAGCTGAGGACTGTGCAAGGGAGACAGATCTGGGCTCTTTTCAATGGTGCCCAGCGATAAGATGAGCAATGGGCAGCAACAGAAACTTTCGCAGGAAGAGGAGGCTCCACCTGAACCTGGGGAAATGCTTTCTTTACAGGAAGGGTGAGTGACCAGTGGCAAAAGTTGCCCCGGAAGGCTGTGGATTCTCCATCCCTGGAGATGCAAAAATCAGTTTGGTAGAGGGGACCAACTGAACACATCTGCCCCCAGGTGACCCCTGGAGGGTCCCGTGCTATGCGACACCGTGCTCAGCAACAGAGCTGGGTGGTGGAGGTTTGCAGAGGCTGCCCTTGCTCGGGGTCTGGCTGCCATCAGCAGGATGTTGGGGAGGAATTCCTTTCTGTTGTAGGACTTACTTTCCTTGAGCTTTGTTTGTCCTCTCTCTTTCTTGTTTATTGAGGATGTCCTTTTGTAATATTATTGCAAATCAAATAAAAAACGTCTCCTGTCACAACCGTGGTATCCCCCCACCACGCACTGTGACATCAAAGACCTCGCTGCTTCTATTCCTGCACCAGCCTCTCCCAGACGGCTCGAGCCTTCACTCCAGCTGAGCGATTCAGCGAGGCTGGGAGTGCGGAGCAAGCCTTTAGCTCGGTGCTGGGCTTGTGCCCTGGGAACTGGTGGCTGCAGCTCTCGGTGCCACCCGAGGAGCCACTGCAGGTTCTTCCCTGGCCGTGCTGGGTTCAGGCAGCCGGGGCAGCCAGGAGGAGCGCTGGCCGCAGCAGAGGTGAGCTGTGCGGGGACCCTTCCCCCGGGAATGGCAGTAGGTGCATCACTGGTTTTCATTGGGCATTCTTTTCCTTTCTCTTTCTTGTCTGTTGATATTTGTTGCTTATTATTAATGGTAACAAGAAAACGTGCCGCTCTAAGGAAGCCTTGTTTGAAATGAGCATTATATTGTGGAGTGCGGGACCCTGAGGTTAATGGGGAGAGCATGCAGCAAAACCACTTCCCTGGACTTGAGGAGAGCTGCGTTCAGACTTTTGAGGGATCTGCTCTGTAGGGCAACATGGGATAAAGCTGCACATAGGAGATGGACCCAGGAACGGTGCTTAGTATTCCAGGATCCCCTCCTCCAAGCTCTGGAGCGATGGATGCGACAAAGAGGAAGTCAGGTGAAAATGCCTGGAGGTCTGCATGGATGAACAAGGACCTCCTGGACGACCTCAAACACAAAAAGGAAGCCTGCAGAAGAGCTGGCAGCCTGGGAGGAGTACGCAGACATTGTGCGAGCAGCCGGGGATCGGGTTAGGAAAGCTAAAGCTCAGACTGAATTACATCTGGCCAAGGAGGTCAAGGGCAGCAAGGAAAGCTTTTCTAGGAGCACTGGTGATCAAAGGAAGAGTAGGGAGAGTGTGGGCCCTCTCTGGATTGAAACAGGAGACCTGGGTGCCCAGCATATGGAGAAGGCTGAGGTACTCAATGAGTTTTTGACTCGGTCTCCACTGCAAGGGCTAAAGGCCCAGCTAAAAGAACAAGAGGCAGGGACTGGGAGATGGAAGAACCACTCACTGCACGAAGGGATCCGGTGGGTCAGAGCTGATCCACAGTAGGATCAGACCATCAAAGGAGGCTGAAGGGGCACAAGTCCATGGGACACGATGAGATGCCTTGGCGGGTCCTGAGAGGACTGGTGGATGCAGTTGCTAAGCTAATATTCATCATGTTTGAGAAGTCCTGGCAGTCCGGTGAAGTTCCCAATGACTGGAAAAGGGGAAACAACGACCCCGTAATTGCAAAAGGGAAAATTTCCATGATTCCATGAATACCCCCCCAGACATTCACGTTGGTATCCCCCAAGCACTCACTGTGACATCAAAGACCTCGCTGCTTCTATTCCAGCACCAGCCTCTCCCAGACGGCTCGAGCCTTCACTCCGGCTGAGCAATTCAGCGAGGCTGGGAGTGCAGAGCGAGCCTTTAGCTCGGTGCTGGGCTTGTGCCCTGGGAACTGGTGGCTGCAGCTCTCGGTGCCGCCCGAGGAGCCACTGCAGGTTCTTCCCCGGCCGTGCTGGGTTCAGGCAGCCGGGGCAGCCAGGAGGAGCGCTGGCCGCAGCAGAGGTGAGCTGTGCGGGGAACCTTCCCCCGGGAAAGTCAGTAGGTGCATCACTGGTTTTCATTGGGCATTCTTTTCCCTTCTCTTTCTTGTCTGTTGATATTTGTTGCTTATTATTAATGGTAACAAGAAAACGTGCCGCTCTAAGGAAGCCTTGTTTGAAATGAGCATTATATTGTGGAGTGCGGGACCCTGAGGTTAATGGGGAGAGCATGCAGCAAAACCACTTCCCTGGACTTGAGGAGAGCAGCGTTCAGACTGTTGAGGGATCTGCTCTGTAGGGCAACATGGGATAAAGCTGCACATAGGAGATGGACCCAGGAACAGTGCTTAGTATTCCAGGATCCCCTCCTCCAAGCTCTGGAGCGATGGATGCGACAAAGAGGAAGTCAGGTGAAAATGCCTGGAGGTCTGCATGGATGAACAAGGACCTCCTGGACGACCTCAAACACAAAAAGGAAACCTGCAGAAGAGCTGGCAGCCTGGGAGGAGTACGCAGACATTGTGCGAGCAGCCGGGGATCGGGTTAGGAAAGCTAAAGCTCAGACTGAATTACATCTGGCCAAGGAGGTCAAGGGCAGCAAGGAAAGCTTTTCTAGGAGCACTGGTGATCAAAGGAAGAGTAGGGAGAGTGTGGGCCCTCTCTGGATTGAAACAGGAGACCTGGGTGCCCAGCATATGGAGAAGGCTGAGGTACTCAATGAGTTTTTGACTCGGTCTCCACTGCAAGGGCTAAAGGCCCAGCTAAAAGAACAAGAGGCAGGGACTGGGAGATGGAAGAACCACCCACTGCACGAGGGGATCTGGTGGGTCAGAGCTGATCCACAGTAGGATCAGACCATCAAAGGAGGCTGAAGGGGCACAAGTCCATGGGACACGATGAGATGCCTTGGCGGGTCCTGAGAGGACTGGTGGATGCAGTTGCTAAGCTAATATTCATCATGTCTGAGAAGTCCTGGCAGTCCGGTGAAGTTCCCAATGACTGGAAAAGGGGAAACAATGACCCCGTAATTGCAAAAGGGAAAATTTCCATGATTCCATGAATACCCCCCCAGACATTCACGTTGGTATCCCCCAAGCACTCACTGTGACATCAAAGACCTCGCTGCTTCTATCCCAGCACCAGCCTCTCCCAGACGGCTCGAGCCTTCACTCCAGCTGAGTGATTCAGCGAGGCTGGGAGTGTGGAGCGAGCCTTTAGCTCGGTGCTGGGCTTGTGCCCTGGGAACTGGTGGCTGCAGCTCTCGGTGCCGCCCGAGGAGCCACTGCAGGTTCTTCCCCGGCCGTGCTGGGTTCAGGCAGCCGGGGCAGCCAGGAGGAGCGCTGGCCGCAGCAGAGGTGAGCTGTGCGGGGAACCTTCCCCCTGGAAAGGAGCGGCATCACTTGTTTTCTTTGGGCATTGTTTTCCTTTCTTTTTCTTGTTTGTTGAGATTTATTTCCTATTCTTACTCAAAACAGAGCAGAAGCTGCTCTATTCTGCACTCTTCTGCTCTGGTGAAACCTCACCTGGAGCCCAGCATTCACTTCTGGAGTCCTCAGCACAGGAAGGACATAGAGCTCTTGTAGGAAATCCAGAAGAGGCCACGAGGATGATTCTAGTGCTGAAGCACCTTCCAGAGGAGGATGGGCTGAGAGTTTCATTTGTTCAGTCTGGAGGAGAGAAGGCGAAGTGGAGAACTTAAAGCAGCTTCCCTACTGAAAGGAGGTCCAGGAGCAGCTGGGAAGGGCCTCTTGATCACAGAGAGCAGGAATAGGATGAGGGAGAACAGTTTTAATATGCTAGATGGGCAATTGACATGAGATCTTAGGAAGAACTGTTTTGCTGTCAGGGTAGTGAGGCGCTGGCACAGGTTTCTCAAAGAAGCCGTAGGTGCCCCATCCCTGGAGGTGCTGAAGGCCAGGTCAGAAGGGGCTTCGAGGTACTAGATCCCATGGAAGGTGACCCTGTCCATGGCAGGTGGGTTGGAACTGGATAATCTTTAATGATCGTAGAATCATAGAGCCATAGAATAACCCGGTTGGAAGAGTCCCAACGGTTCATCGAGTCCAACCATTCCTATCAAACACTAAACCATGCCCCTCAGCACCAACAATACAAAGCATTCCAGGATTCCATGAATACCCCCCAGCCACACACCATGGTATCCTCCAACCACGCACTATGACATCAAAGCCCTCGCTGCTTCTATTCCAGCACCAGCCTCTCCCAGACGGCTCGAGCCTTCACTCCAGCTGAGCGATTCAGCGAGGCTGGGAGTGCGGAGCGAGCCTTTAGCTTGGTGCTGGGCTTGTGCCCTGGGAACTGGTGGCTGCAGCTCTCGGTGCCGCCCGAGGAGCCACTGCAGGTTCTTCCCTGGCCGTGCTGGGTTCAGGCAGCCGGGGCAGCCAGGAGGAGCGCTGGCCGCAGCAGAGGTGAGCTGTGCAGGGAACCTTCCCCCTGTGGAGCTGGGCACGTTTCCTTCAGGATGGATATAGGCTTCCCTTCCAGCCCTCCCTGCTCCAGCCCATGACCAGGGCCTCTCCTCCTCTTCCAGCAGGACCCCCACCGCGGCAGCGTCGCAGAGGACGAGGAGTCCATCCCCAGCAGCTCTCCCAGCCCTGCCCAGCGCCTGTGGAGCATGGCCGCAGACGAGGAGAAGCGCTGCTGGATCTGCCTCAACACCTGGGACGACGACGCATGGACCGTGCCGTGCAACCACCGCTTCTGCCTGAGGTGCATCCGGCACTGGGCAGAGAGCAATCCCCAGTGCCCCCTCTGCCAGGGCAGGGTGACCGCCATCCAGCACTCGCTGCGCGGGGAGCGCTTTGAAGAGTTCCCCGTCACAGCCCCTGCGGCAGCGTCGGGCCAAGAGGAGCGTCACCATGGAGCGGAGACAGCGCCGACGCACAGTGAACCCCAACGCCGGACCCGGGATCCCGACTCTATGGGCGGCCTTTCCGCCTCCACCTGGGGGCACCTCTTCCGCCAGTACCCGGGGCTCCTTCGTCACCTGCGGCCCTGGCTGCAGCGGGAGCTGGGGCGCATCTTTGGGCAAGAGTCTGCGCAGGCCCTGGGGCTGCAACAGATGATCCTGAGCGCCCTGCCCGTCCTGGGGCTGCATGAAGAGCGCCTGGCTGAGGAGCTGCACGCCGACCTGCGCAGCCACACTGCAAACTTCGTGAGAGGACTCGTTGACTTCACGGTGAAAGAGTGCAGGAGGGAAGCCTGCCACCTCCAGCACCACGGCACAACCCGTCCAGCCAGGGGCTCGGAGCACAACCCTGAGGGCTTCATCTCCGCATCCTTCGGGAGGTGGCGCGATCGCAGCCCTGTGGGCAGAACAGAATGGGTTGCCCACCAAGAGAGACGGCAGGGCAAGCGGGTGGCCAGAACCAGACATGCCGGCTACCAAGAGCAAGGCAGGTGCAGCTTCATGTCCAGCACCAGCCGGGCTGCCTTCCGAGGGCAGCGGGAGCACAGTCCCACGGACACCACCAGCTCCTCTGCCTCCCGACGCCAACAGGAGCACCATCCCGTGCCCAGCGCCAGCTCCGCTGCCCCTCGCGGGGGGACTCCTGCCCCAGGACCAGCCCCCTCCAGCAGCGCCGCCGCCGTGGACACGCAACGACTCCCGGTCATCTCGGCCACTGCCTTGTGGGGGTGTCCAGACTGCCCCCGCTCCGTCCTCAATCCCACCCCAGGTCGGCGCCAGGACCAGCAAGCGGTGCCGTGGGCGGCTGGCAGTGGGGACGGTGCTTGGAACCAGGCAGGGCCTCCTCGTCTCCAGGGCCCCGCTGCCCCCTGAAGAGGAACCAGCGGCTCCCAGCACTCTTCCTCACCCACCCAGAAGCCGCCCCGCTGTGGATGCTGGAAGGTGACTGCGACAGCTGCAAAAGAAGGGCCTGGCCACAAGCAGGGCTACGCGCTGAACCCCTGGGGACCACAGGACTCTGCTCTCTCCTCCAAAACCCGTCCCTCCCTGACAATAAAGATTTGAAAATGGCAGGAAGGGTCTCAGCGTTCTTATTAATGAGGCTGCCAGCGTTCTCCCCACCCAGGCTGCTTTCTCTCCTTTGCCGTATGCTCAGCCCACCTTTTCCTCCCAGCTGTGCTGGAGCCTCAGCCCTGCGGGGTCAGTGTGGTGGGAGAGGGGCTACGGCGATGGATGGATCCCTTGCCTTAAGGCTGCTTGCTGGATGCGTCTGTAGCATCACGAGGCTGCTCAGACCACCTGGAGCCTGTGTGCTGGTCTCAGGGTGTTTGTCCAGGGTTCAGCAGTGCAAGAGAGACATAGCCAGGGCAGACAGAGCACAAGGAAGGGACCTGGAGATGAGGAAGGAGATGCAGGAGGAGAGGCTCGGGCGGGATGGCACTGCTCTGCCTGGAGGAGAGACGGCTCCTGCAGATCTCCTGACTGTCTCCAAAGAGCTGAGGACTGTGCAAGGGAGACAGATCTGGGCTCTTTTCAATGGTGCCCAGCGATAAGATGAGCAATGGGCAGCAACAGAAACTTTCGCAGGAAGAGGAGGCTCCACCTGAACCTGGGGAAATGCTTTCTTTACAGGAAGGGTGAGTGACCAGTGGCAAAAGTTGCCCCGGAAGGCTGTGGATTCTCCATCCCTGGAGATGCAAAAATCAGTTTGGTAGAGGGGACCAACTGAACACATCTGCCCCCAGGTGACCCCAGGAGGGTCCCGTGCTATGCGACACCGTGCTCAGCAACAGAGCTGGGTGGTGGAGGTTTGCAGAGGCTGCCCTTGCTCGGGGTCTGGCTGCCATCAGCAGGATGTTGGGGAGGAATTCCTTTCTGTTGTAGGACTTACTTTCCTTGAGCTTTGTTTGTCCTCTCTCTTTCTTGTTTATTGAGGATGTCCTTTTGTAATATTATTGCAAATCAAATAAAAAACGTCTCCTGTCACAACCGTGGTATCCCCCCACCACGCACTGTGACATCAAAGACCTCGCTGCTTCTATTCCAGCACCAGCCTCTCCCAGACGGCTCGAGCCTTCACTCCAGCTGAGCGATTCAGCGAGGCTGGGAGTGCGGAGCGAGCCTTTAGCTCGGTGCTGGGCTTGTGCCCTGGGAACTGGTGGCTGCAGATCTCGGTGCCACCCGAGGAGCCACTGCAGGTTCTTCCCTGGCCGTGCTGGGTTCAGGCAGCCGGGGCAGCCAGGAGGAGCGCTGGCCGCAGCAGAGGTGAGCTGTGCAGGGACCCTTCCCCCGGGAATGGCAGTAGGTGCATCACTGGTTTTCATTGGGCATTCTTTTCCTTTCTCTTTCTTGTCTGTTGATATTTGTTGCTTATTATTAATGGTAACAAGAAAACGTGCCGCTCTAAGGAAGCCTTGTATGAAATGAGCATTATATTGTGGAGTGCGGGACCCTGAGGTTAATGGGGAGAGCATGCAGCAAAACCACTTCCCTGGACTTGAGGAGAGCTGCGTTCAGACTTTTGAGGGATCTGCTCTGTAGGGCAACATGGGATAAAGCTGCACATAGGAGATGGACCCAGGAACGGTGCTTAGTATTCCAGGATCCCCTCCTCCAAGCTCTGGAGCGATGGATGCGACAAAGAGGAAGTCAGGTGAAAATGCCTGGAGGTCTGCATGGATGAACAAGGACCTCCTGGACGACCTCAAACACAAAAAGGAAGCCTGCAGAAGAGCTGGCAGCCTGGGAGGAGTACGCAGACATTGTGCGAGCAGCCGGGGATCGGGTTAGGAAAGCTAAAGCTCAGACTGAATTACATCTGGCCAAGGAGGTCAAGGGCAGCAAGGAAAGCTTTTCTAGGAGCACTGGTGATCAAAGGAAGAGTAGGGAGAGTGTGGGCCCTCTCTGGATTGAAACAGGAGACCTGGGTGCCCAGCATATGGAGAAGGCTGAGGTACTCAATGAGTTTTTGACTCGGTCTCCACTGCAAGGGCTAAAGGCCCAGCTAAAAGAACAAGAGGCAGGGACTGGGAGATGGAAGAACCACCCACTGCACGAGGGGATCCGGTGGGTCAGAGCTGATCCACAGTAGGATCAGACCATCAAAGGAAGCTGAAGGGGCACAAGTCCATGGGACACGATGAGATGCCTTGGCGGGTCCTGAGAGGACTGGTGGATGCAGTTGCTAAGCTAATATTCATCATGTTTGAGAAGTCCTGGCAGTCCGGTGAAGTTCCCAATGACTGGAAAAGGGGAAACAACGACCCCGTAATTGCAAAAGGGAAAATTTCCATGATTCCATGAATACCCCCCCAGACATTCACGTTGGTATCCCCCAAGCACTCACTGTGACATCAAAGACCTCGCTGCTTCTATCCCAGCACCAGCCTCTCCCAGACGGCTCGAGCCTTCACTCCAGCTGAGCAATTCAGCGAGGCTGGGAGTGCGGAGCGAGCCTTTAGCTCGGTGCTGGGCTTGTGCCCTGGGAACTGGTGGCTGCAGCTCTCGGTGCCGCCCGAGGAGCCACTGCAGGTTCTTCCCCGGCCGTGCTGGGTTCAGGCAGCCGGGGCAGCCAGGAGGAGCGCTGGCCGCAGCAGAGGTGAGCTGTGCGGGGAACCTTCCCCCGGGAAAGGCAGTAGGTGCATCACTGGTTTTCATTGGGCATTCTTTTCCTTTCTCTTTCTTGTCTGTTGATATTTGTTGCTTATTATTAATGGTAACAAGAAAACGTGCCGCTCTAAGGAAGCCTTGTTTGAAATGAGCATTATATTGTGGAGTGCGGGACCCTGAGGTTAATGGGGAGAGCATGCAGCAAAACCTCTTCCCTGGACTTGAGGAGAGCAGTGTTCAGACTGTTGAGGGATCTGCTCTGTAGGGCAACATGGGATAAAGCTGCACATAGGAGATGGACCCAGGAACGGTGCTTAGTATTCCAGGATCCCCTCCTCCAAGCTCTGGAGCGATGGATGCGACAAAGAGGAAGTCAGGTGAAAATGCCTGGAGGTCTGCATGGATGAACAAGGACCTCCTGGACGACCTCAAACACAAAAAGGAAACCTGCAGAAGAGCTGGCAGCCTGGGAGGAGTACGCAGACATTGTGCGAGCAGCCGGGGATCGGGTTAGGAAAGCTAAAGCTCAGACTGAATTACATCTGGCCAAGGAGGTCAAGGGCAGCAAGGAAAGCTTTTCTAGGAGCACTGGTGATCAAAGGAAGAGTAGGGAGAGTGTGGGCCCTCTCTGGATTGAAACAGGAGACCTGGGTGCCCAGCATATGGAGAAGGCTGAGGTACTCAATGAGTTTTTGACTCGGTCTCCACTGCAAGGGCTAAAGGCCCAGCTAAAAGAACAAGAGGCAGGGACTGGGAGATGGAAGAACCACCCACTGCACGAGGGGATCTGGTGGGTCAGAGCTGATCCACAGTAGGATCAGACCATCAAAGGAGGCTGAAGGGGCACAAGTCCATGGGACACGATGAGATGCCTTGGCGGGTCCTGAGAGGACTGGTGGATGCAGTTGCTAAGCTAATATTCATCATGTCTGAGAAGTCCTGGCAGTCCGGTGAAGTTCCCAATGACTGGAAAAGGGGAAACAACGACCCCGTAATTGCAAAAGGGAAAATTTCCATGATTCCATGAATACCCCCCCAGACATTCACGTTGGTATCCCCCAAGCACTCACTGTGACATCAAAGACCTCGCTGCTTCTATTCCAGCACCAGCCTCTCCCAGACGGCTCGAGCCTTCACTCCAGCTGAGCAATTCAGCGAGGCTGGGAGTGCGGAGCGAGCCTTTAGCTCGGTGCTGGGCTTGTGCCCTGGGAACTGGTGGCTGCAGCTCTCGGTGCCGCCCGAGGAGCCACTGCAGGTTCTTCCCCGGCCGTGCTGGGTTCAGGCAGCCGGGGCAGCCAGGAGGAGCGCTGGCCGCAGCAGAGGTGAGCTGTGCGGGGAACCTTCCCCCGGGAAAGGCAGTAGGTGCATCACTGGTTTTCATTGGGCATTCTTTTCCTTTCTCTTTCTTGTCTGTTGATATTTGTTGCTTATTATTAATGGTAACAAGAAAACGTGCCGCTCTAAGGAAGCCTTGTTTGAAATGAGCATTATATTGTGGAGTGCGGGACCCTGAGGTTAATGGGGAGAGCATGCAGCAAAACCTCTTCCCTGGACTTGAGGAGAGCAGTGTTCAGACTGTTGAGGGATCTGCTCTGTAGGGCAACATGGGATAAAGCTGCACATAGGAGATGGACCCAGGAACGGTGCTTAGTATTCCAGGATCCCCTCCTCCAAGCTCTGGAGCGATGGATGCGACAAAGAGGAAGTCAGGTGAAAATGCCTGGAGGTCTGCATGGATGAACAAGGACCTCCTGGACGACCTCAAACACAAAAAGGAAACCTGCAGAAGAGCTGGCAGCCTGGGAGGAGTACGCAGACATTGTGCGAGCAGCCGGGGATCGGGTTAGGAAAGCTAAAGCTCAGACTGAATTACATCTGGCCAAGGAGGTCAAGGGCAGCAAGGAAAGCTTTTCTAGGAGCACTGGTGATCAAAGGAAGAGTAGGGAGAGTGTGGGCCCTCTCTGGATTGAAACAGGAGACCTGGGTGCCCAGCATATGGAGAAGGCTGAGGTACTCAATGAGTTTTTGACTCGGTCTCCACTGCAAGGGCTAAAGGCCCAGCTAAAAGAACAAGAGGCAGGGACTGGGAGATGGAAGAACCACCCACTGCACGAGGGGATCCGGTGGGTCAGAGCTGATCCACAGTAGGATCAGACCATCAAAGGAGGCTGAAGGGGCACAAGTCCATGGGACACGATGAGATGCCTTGGCGGGTCCTGAGAGGACTGGTGGATGTAGTTGCTAAGCTAATATTCATCATGTCTGAGAAGTCCTGGCAGTCCGGTGAAGTTCCCAATGACTGGAAAAGGGGAAACAACGACCCCGTAATTGCAAAAGGGAAAATTTCCATGATTCCATGAATACCCCCCCAGACATTCACGTTGGTATCCCCCAAGCACTCACTGTGACATCAAAGACCTCGCTGCTTCTATCCCAGCACCAGCCTCTCCCAGACGGCTCGAGCCTTCACTCCAGCTGAGTGATTCAGCGAGGCTGGGAGTGTGGAGCGAGCCTTTAGCTCGGTGCTGGGCTTGTGCCCTGGGAACTGGTGGCTGCAGCTCTCGGTGCCGCCCGAGGAGCCACTGCAGGTTCTTCCCCGGCCGTGCTGGGTTCAGGCAGCCGGGGCAGCCAGGAGGAGCGCTGGCCGCAGCAGAGGTGAGCTGTGCGGGGAACCTTCCTCCTGGAAAGGAGCGGCATCACTTGTTTTCTTTGGGCATTGTTTTCCTTTCTTTTTCTTGTTTGTTGAGATTTATTTCCTATTCTTACTCAAAACAGAGCAGAAGCTGCTCTATTCTGCACTCTTCTGCTCTATTCTGCACTCTTCTGCTCTGGTGAAACCTCAACTGGAGCCCAGCATTCACTTCTGGAGTCCTCAGCACAGGAAGGACATAGAGCTCTTGTAGGAAATCCAGAAGAGGCCACGAGGATGATTCTAGTGCTGAAGCACCTTCCAGAGGAGGATGGGCTGAGAGTTTCATTTGTTCAGTCTGGAGGAGAGAAGGCGAAGTGGAGAACTTAAAGCAGCTTCCCTACTGAAAGGAGGTCCAGGAGCAGCTGGGAAGGGCCTCTTGATCACAGAGAGCAGGAATAGGATGAGGGAGAACAGTTTTAATATGCTAGATGGGCAATTGACATGAGATCTTAGGAAGAACTGTTTTGCTGTCAGGGTAGTGAGGCGCTGGCACAGGTTTCTCAAAGAAGCCGTAGGTGCCCCATCCCTGGAGGTGCTGAAGGCCAGGTCAGAAGGGGCTTCGAGGTACTAGATCCCATGGAACGTGACCCTGTCCATGGCAGGTGGGTTGGAACTGGATAATCTTTAATGATCGTAGAATCATAGAGCCATAGAATAACCCGGTTGGAAGAGTCCCAACGGTTCATCGAGTCCAACCATTCCTATCAAACACTAAACCATGCCCCTCAGCACCAACAATACAAAGCATTCCAGGATTCCATGAATACCCCCCAGCCACACACCATGGTATCCTCCAACCACGCACTATGACATCAAAGCCCTCACTGCTTCTATTCCAGCACCAGCCTCTCCCAGACGGCTCGAGCCTTCACTCCAGCTGAGCGATTCAGCGAGGCTGGGAGTGCGGAGCGAGCCTTTAGCTTGGTGCTGGGCTTGTGCCCTGGGAACTGGTGGCTGCAGCTCTCGGTGCCACCCGAGGAGCCACTGCAGGTTCTTCCCTGGCCGTGCTGGGTTCAGGCAGCCGGGGCAGCCAGGAGGAGCGCTGGCCGCAGCAGAGGTGAGCTGTGCAGGGAACCTTCCCCCTGTGGAGCTGGGCACGTTTCCTTCAGGATGGATATAGGCTTCCCTTCCAGCCCTCCCTGCTCCAGCCCATGACCAGGGCCTCTCCTCCTCTTCCAGCAGGACCCCCACCGCGGCAGCGTCGCAGAGGACGAGGAGTCCATCCCCAGCAGCTCTCCCAGCCCTGCCCAGCGCCTGTGGAGCATGGCCGCAGACGAGGAGAAGCGCTGCTGGATCTGCCTCAACACCTGGGACGACGACGCATGGACCGTGCCGTGCAACCACCGCTTCTGCCTGAGGTGCATCCGGCACTGGGCAGAGAGCAATCCCCAGTGCCCCCTCTGCCAGGGCAGGGTGACCGCCATCCGGCACTCGCTGCGCGGGGAGCGCTTTGAAGAGTTCCCCGTCACAGCCCCTGCGGCAGCGTCGGGCCAAGAGGAGCGTCGCCATGGAGCGGAGACAGCGCCGACGCACAGTGAACCCCAACGCCGGACCCGGGATCCCGACTCTATGGGCGGCCTTTCCGCCTCCACCTGGGGGCACCTCTTCCGCCAGTACCCGGGGCTCCTTCGTCACCTGCGGCCCTGGCTGCAGCGGGAGCTGGGGCGCATCTTTGGGCAAGAGTCTGCGCAGGCCCTGGGGCTGCAACAGATGATCCTGAGCGCCCTGCCCGTCCTGGGGCTGCATGAAGAGCGCCTGGCTGAGGAGCTGCACGCCGACCTGCGCAGCCACACTGCAAACTTCGTGAGAGGACTCGTTGACTTCACGGTGAAAGAGTGCAGGAGGGAAGCCTGCCACCTCCTGCACCACGGCACAACCCGTCCAGCCAGGGGCTCGGAGCACAACCCTGAGGGCTTCATCTCCGCATCCTTCGGGAGGTGGCGCGATCGCAGCCCTGTGGGCAGAACAGAATGGGTTGCCCACCAAGAGAGACGGCAGGGCAAGCGGGTGGCCAGAACCAGACATGCCGGCTACCAAGAGCAAGGCAGGTGCAGCTTCATGTCCAGCACCAGCCGGGCTGCCTTCCGAGGGCAGCGGGAGCGCAGTCCCACGGACACCACCAGCTCCTCTGCCTCCCGACGCCAACAGGAGCACCATCCCGTGCCCAGCGCCAGCTCCGCTGCCCCTCGCGGGGGGACTCCTGCCCCAGGACCAGCCCCCTCCAGCAGCGCCGCCGCCGTGGACACGCAACGACTCCCGGTCATCTCGGCCACTGCCTTGTGGGGGTGTCCAGACTGCCCCCGCTCCGTCCTCAATCCCACCCCAGGTCGGCGCCAGGACCAGCAAGTGGTGCCGTGGGCGGCTGGCAGTGGGGACGGTGCTTGGAACCAGGCAGGGCCTCCTCGTCTCCAGGGCCCCGCTGCCCCCTGAAGAGGAACCAGCGGCTCCCAGCACTCTTCCTCACCCACCCAGAAGCCGCCCTGCTGTGGATGCTGGAAGGTGACTGCGACAGCTGCAAAAGAAGGGCCTGGCCACAAGCAGGGCTACGCGCTGAACCCCTGGGGACCACAGGACTCTGCTCTCTCCTCCAAAACCCGTCCCTCCCTGACAATAAAGATTTGAAAATGGCAGGAAGGGTCTCAGCGTTCTTATTAATGAGGCTGCCAGCGTTCTCCCCACCCAGGCTGCTTTCTCTCCCTTTGCCGTATGCTCGGCCCACCTTTTCCTCCCAGCTGTGCTGGAGCCTCAGCCCTGCGGGGTCAGTGTGGTGGGAGAGGGGCTACGGCGATGGATGGATCCCTTGCCTTAAGGCTGCTTGCTGGATGCGTCTGTAGCATCACGAGGCTGCTCAGACCACCTGGAGCCTGTGTGCTGGTCTCAGGGTGTTTGTCCAGGGTTCAGCAGTGCAAGAGAGACATAGCCAGGGCAGACAGAGCATAAGGAAGGGACCTGGAGATGAGGAAGGAGATGCAGGAGGAGAGGCTCGGGCGGGATGGCACTGCTCTGCCTGGAGGAGAGACGGCTCCTGCAGATCTCCTGACTGTCTCCAAAGAGCTGAGGACTGTGCAAGGGAGACAGATCTGGGCTCTTTTCAATGGTGCCCAGCGATAAGACGAGCAATGGGCAGCAACAGAAACTTTCGCAGGAAGAGGAGGCTCCACCTGAACCTGGGGAAATGCTTTCTTTACAGGAAGGGTGAGTGACCAGTGGCAAAAGTTGCCCCGGAAGGCTGTGGATTCTCCATCCCTGGAGATGCAAAAATCAGTTTGGTAGAGGGGACCAACTGAACACATCTGCCCCCAGGTGACCCCAGGAGGATCCCGTGCTATGCGACACCGTGCTCAGCAACAGAGCTGGGTGGTGGAGGTTTGCAGAGGCTGCCCTTGCTCGGGGTCTGGCTGCCATCAGCAGGATGTTGGGGAGGAATTCCTTTCTGTTGTAGGACTTACTTTCCTTGAGCTTTGTTTGTCCTCTCTCTTTCTTGTTTATTGAGGATGTCCTTTTGTAATATTATTGCAAATCAAATAAAAAACATCTCCTGTCACAACCGTGGTATCCCCCCACCACGCACTGTGACATCAAAGACCTCGCTGCTTCTATTCCAGCACCAGCCTCTCCCAGACGGCTCGAGCCTTCACTCCAGCTGAGCGATTCAGCGAGGCTGGGAGTGCGGAGCGAGCCTTTAGCTCGGTGCTGGGCTTGTGCCCTGGGAACTGGTGGCTGCAGCTCTCGGTGCCACCCGAGGAGCCACTGCAGGTTCTTCCGTGGCCGTGCTGGGTTCAGGCAGCCGGGGCAGCCAGGAGGAGCGCTGGCCGCAGCAGAGGTGAGCTGTGCAGGGAACCTTCCCCCGGGAATGGCAGTAGGTGCATCACTGGTTTTCATTGGGCATTCTTTTCCTTTCTCTTTCTTGTCTGTTGATATTTGTTGCTTATTATTAATGGTAACAAGAAAACGTGCCGCTCTAAGGAAGCCTTGTTTGAAATGAGCATTATATTGTGGAGTGCGGGACCCTGAGGTTAATGGGGAGAGCATGCAGCAAAACCACTTCCCTGGACTTGAGGAGAGCTGCGTTCAGACTTTTGAGGGATCTGCTCTGTAGGGCAACATGGGATAAAGCTGCACATAGGAGATGGACCCAGGAACGGTGCTTAGTATTCCAGGATCCCCTCCTCCAAGCTCTGGAGCGATGGATGCGACAAAGAGGAAGTCAGGTGAAAATGCCTGGAGGTCTGCATGGATGAACAAGGACCTCCTGGACGACCTCAAACACAAAAAGGAAGCCTGCAGAAGAGCTGGCAGCCTGGGAGGAGTACGCAGACATTGTGCGAGCAGCCGGGGATCGGGTTAGGAAAGGTAAAGCTCAGACTGAATTACATCTGGCCAAGGAGGTCAAGGGCAGCAAGGAAAGCTTTTCTAGGAGCACTGGTGATCAAAGGAAGAGTAGGGAGAGTGTGGGCCCTCTCTGGATTGAAACAGGAGACCTGGGTGCCCAGCATATGGAGAAGGCTGAGGTACTCAATGAGTTTTTGACTCGGTCTCCACTGCAAGGGCTAAAGGCCCAGCTAAAAGAACAAGAGGCAGGGACTGGGAGATGGAAGAACCACTCACTGCACGAAGGGATCCGGTGGGTCAGAGCTGATCCACAGTAGGATCAGACCATCAAAGGAAGCTGAAGGGGCACAAGTCCATGGGACACGATGAGATGCCTTGGCGGGTCCTGAGAGGACTGGTGGATGCAGTTGCTAAGCTAATATTCATCATGTTTGAGAAGTCCTGGCAGTCCGGTGAAGTTCCCAATGACTGGAAAAGGGGAAACAACGACCCCGTAATTGCAAAAGGGAAAATTTCCATGATTCCATGAATACCCCCCCAGACATTCACGTTGGTATCCCCCAAGCACTCACTGTGACATCAAAGACCTCGCTGCTTCTATCCCAGCACCAGCCTCTCCCAGACGGCTCGAGCCTTCACTCCAGCTGAGCAATTCAGCGAGGCTGGGAGTGCGAAGCGAGCCTTTAGCTCGGTGCTGGGCTTGTGCCCTGGGAACTGGTGGCTGCAGCTCTCGGTGCCGCCCGAGGAGCCACTGCAGGTTCTTCCCCGGCCGTGCTGGGTTCAGGCAGCCGGGGCAGCCAGGAGGAGCGCTGGCCGCAGCAGAGGTGAGCTGTGCGGGGAACCTTCCCCCGGGAAAGGCAGTAGGTGCATCACTGGTTTTCATTGGGCATTCTTTTCCTTTCTCTTTCTTGTCTGTTGATATTTGTTGCTTATTATTAATGGTAACAAGAAAACGTGCCGCTCTAAGGAAGCCTTGTTTGAAATGAGCATTATATTGTGGAGTGCGGGACCCTGAGGTTAATGGGGAGAGCATGCAGCAAAACCACTTCCCTGGACTTGAGGAGAGCAGTGTTCAGACTGTTGAGGGATCTGCTCTGTAGGGCAACATGGGATAAAGCTGCACATAGGAGATGGACCCAGGAACGGTGCTTAGTATTCCAGGATCCCCTCCTCCAAGCTCTGGAGCGATGGATGCGACAAAGAGGAAGTCAGGTGAAAATGCCTGGAGGTCTGCATGGATGAACAAGGACCTCCTGGACGACCTCAAACACAAAAAGGAAACCTGCAGAAGAGCTGGCAGCCTGGGAGGAGTACGCAGACATTTTGCGAGCAGCCGGGGATCGGGTTAGGAAAGCTAAAGCTCAGACTGAATTACATCTGGCCAAGGAGGTCAAGGGCAGCAAGGAAAGCTTTTCTAGGAGCACTGGTGATCAAAGGAAGAGTAGGGAGAGTGTGGGCCCTCTCTGGATTGAAACCGGAGACCTGGGTGCCCAGCATATGGAGAAGGCTGAGGTACTCAATGAGTTTTTGACTCGGTCTCCACTGCAAGGGCTAAAGGCCCAGCTAAAAGAACAAGAGGCAGGGACTGGGAGATGGAAGAACCACCCACTGCACGAGGGGATCCGGTGGGTCAGAGCTGATCCACAGTAGGATCAGACCATCAAAGGAGGCTGAAGGGGCACAAGTCCATGGGACACGATGAGATGCCTTGGCGGGTCCTGAGAGGACTGGTGGATGCAGTTGCTAAGCTAATATTCATCATGTCTGAGAAGTCCTGGCAGTCCAGTGAAGTTCCCAATGACTGGAAAAGGGGAAACAACGACCCCGTAATTGCAAAAGGGAAAATTTCCATGATTCCATGAATACCCCCCCAGACATTCACGTTGGTATCCCCCAAGCACTCACTGTGACATCAAAGACCTCGCTGCTTCTATTCCAGCACCAGCCTCTCCCAGACGGCTCGAGCCTTCACTCCAGCTGAGCGATTCAGCGAGGCTGGGAGTGCGGAGCGAGCCTTTAGCTCGGTGCTGGGCTTGTGCCCTGGGAACTGGTGGCTGCAGCTCTCGGTGCCGCCCGAGGAGCCACTGCAGGTTCTTCCCCGGCCGTGCTGGGTTCAGGCAGCCGGGGCAGCCAGGAGGAGCGCTGGCCGCAGCAGAGGTGAGCTGTGCGGGGAACCTTCCCCCTGGAAAGGAGCGGCATCACTTGTTTTCTTTGGGCATTGTTTTCCTTTCTTTTTCTTGTTTGTTGAGATTTATTTCCTATTCTTACTCAAAACAGAGCAGAAGCTGCTCTATTCTGCACTCTTCTGCTCTGGTGAAACCTCACCTGGAGCCCAGCATTCACTTCTGGAGTCCTCAGCACAGGAAGGACATAGAGCTCTTGTAGGAAATCCAGAAGAGGCCACGAGGATGATTCTAGTGCTGAAGCACCTTCCACAGGAGGATGGGCTGAGAGTTTCATTTGTTCAGTCTGGAGGAGAGAAGGCGAAGTGGAGAACTTAAAGCAGCTTCCCTACTGAAAGGAGGTCCAGGAGCAGCTGGGAAGGGCCTCTTGATCAGAGAGAGCAGGAATAGGATGAGGGAGAACAGTTTTAATATGCTAGATCGGCAATTGACATGAGATCTTAGGAAGAACTGTTTTGCTGTCAGGGTAGTGAGGCGCTGGCACAGGTTTCTAAAAGAAGCTGTAGGTGCCCCATCCCTGGAGGTGCTGAAGGCCAGGTCAGAAGGGGCTTCGAGGTACCAGATCCCATGGAAGGTGACCCTGTCCATGGCAGGTGGGTTGGAACTGGATAATCTTTAATGATCGTAGAATCATAGAGCCATAGAATAACCCGATTGGAAGAGTCCCAACGGTTCATCGAGTCCAACCATTCCTATCAAATACTAAACCATGCCCCTCAGCACCAACAATACAAAGCATTCCAGGATTCCATGAATACCCCCCAGCCACACACCATGGTATCCTCCAACCACGCACTATGACATCAAAGCCCTCACTGCTTCTATTCCAGCACCAGCCTCTCCCAGACGGCTCGAGCCTTCACTCCAGCTGAGCGATTCAGCGAGGCTGGGAGTGCGGAGCGAGCCTTTAGCTTGGTGCTGGACTTGTGCCCTGGGAACTGGTGGCTGCAGCTCTCGGTGCCGCCCGAGGAGCCACTGCAGGTTCTTCCCCGGCCGTGCTGGGTTCAGGCAGCCGGGGCAGCCAGGAGGAGCGCTGGCCGCAGCAGAGGTGAGCTGTGCAGGGAACCTTCCCCCTGTGGAGCTGGGCACGTTTCCTTCTGGATGGATCTATGCTTCCCTTCCAGCCCTCCCTGCTCCAGCCCATGACCGGGGCCTCTCCTCCTCTTCCAGCAGGACCCCCACCGCGGCAGCGTCGCAGAGGACGAGGAGTCCATCCCCAGCAGCTCTCCCAGCCCTGCCCAGCACCTGTGGAGCATGGCCGCAGACGAGGAGAAGCGCTGCTGGATCTGCCTCAACACCTGGGACGACGACGCATGGACCGTGCCGTGCAACCACCGCTTCTGCCTGAGGTGCATCCGGCACTGGGCAGAGAGCAATCCCCAGTGCCCCCTCTGCCAGGGCAGGGTGACCGCCATCCGGCACTCGCTGCGCGGGGAGCGCTTTGAAGAGTTCCCCGTCACAGCCCCTGCGGCAGCGTCGGGCCAAGAGGAGCGTCGCCATGGAGCGGAGACAGCGCCGACAGCCAAGGAACCCCATCGCCGGACCCGGGATTCCGACTCCATGGGCGGCCTTTCCGCCTCCACCTGGGGGCACCTCTTCCGCCAGTACCCGGGGCTCCTTCGTCACCTGCGGCCCTGGCTGCAGCGGGAGCTGGGGCGCATCTTTGGGCAAGAGTCTGCGCAGGCCCTGGGGCTGCAACAGATGATCCTGAGCGCCCTGCCCGTCCTGGGGCTGCATGAAGAGCGCCTGGCTGAGGAGCTGCATGCCGACCTGCGCAGCCACACTGCAAACTTCGTGAGAGGACTCGTTGACTTCACGGTGAAAGAGTGCAGGAGGGAAGCCTGCCACCTCCAGCACCACGGCACAACCCGTCCAGCCAGGGGCTCGGAGCACAGCCCTGAGGGCTTCATCTCCGCGTCCTTCAGGAGGTGGCGCGATCGCAGCCCTGTGGGCAGAACAGAATGGGTTGCCCACCAAGAGAGACGGCAGGGCAAGCGGGTGGCCAGAACCAGACACGCCGGCTACCAAGAGCAAGGCAGGTGCAGCTTCATGTCCAGCAACAGCCGGGCTGCCTTCCGAGGGCAGCGGGAGCGCAGTCCCATGGACACCACCAGCTCCTCTGCCTCCCGACGCCAACAGGAGCACCATCCCGTGCCCAGCGCCAGCTCCGCCTCCCCTCGCGGGGGGACTCCTGCCCCAGGACCAGCCCCCTCCAGCAGCGCCGCCGCCGTGGACACGCAACGACTCCCGGTCATCTCGGCCACTGCCTTGTGGGGGTGTCCAGACTGCCCCCGCTCCGTCCTCAATCCCACCCCAGGTCGGCGCCAGGACCAGCAAGCGGTGCCGTGGGCGGCTGGCAGTGGGGACGGTGCTTGGAACCAGGCAGGGCCTCCTCGTCTCCAGGGCCCCGCTGCCCCCTGAAGAGGAACCAGCGGCTCCCAGCACTCTTCCTCACCCACCCAGAAGCCGCCCCGCTGTGGATGCTGGAAGGTGACTGCGACAGCTGCAAAAGAAGGGCCTGGCCACAAGCAGGGCTACGCGCTGAACCCCTGGGGACCACAGGACTCTGCTCTCTCCTCCAAAACCCGTCCCTCCCTGACAATAAAGATTTGAAAATGGCAGGAAGGGTCTCAGCGTTCTTATTAATGAGGCTGCCAGCGTTCTCCCCACCCAGGCTGCTTTCTCTCCCTTTGCCGTATGCTCAGCCCACCTTTTCCTCCCAGCTGTGCTGGAGCCTCAGCCCTGCGGGGTCAGTGTGGTGGGAGAGGGGCTACGGCGATGGATGGATCCCTTGCCTTAAGGCTGCTTGCTGGATGCGTCTGTAGCATCACGAGGCTGCTCAGACCACCTGGAGCCTGTGTGCTGGTCTCAGGGTGTTTGTCCAGGGTTCAGCAGTGCAAGAGAGACATAGCCAGGGCAGACAGAGCACAAGGAAGGGACCTGGAGATGAGGAAGGAGATGCAGGAGGAGAGGCTCGGGCGGGATGGCACTGCTCTGCCTGGAGGAGAGACGGCTCCTGCAGATCTCCTGACTGTCTCCAAAGAGCTGAGGACTGTGCAAGGGAGACAGATCTGGGCTCTTTTCAATGGTGCCCAGCGATAAGACGAGCAATGGGCAGCAACAGAAACTTTCGCAGGAAGAGGAGGCTCCACCTGAACCTGGGGAAATGCTTTCTTTACAGGAAGGGTGAGTGACCAGTGGCAAAAGTTGCCCCGGAAGGCTGTGGATTCTCCATCCCTGGAGATACAAAAATCAGTTTGGTAGAGGGGACCAACTGAACACATCTGCCCCCAGGTGACCCCAGGAGGATCCCGTGCTATGCGACACCGTGCTCAGCAACAGAGCTGGGTGGTGGAGGTTTGCAGAGGCTGCCCTTGCTCGGGGTCTGGCTGCCATCAGCAGGATGTTGGGGAGGAATTCCTTTCTGTTGTAGGACTTACTTTCCTTGAGCTTTGTTTGTCCTCTCTCTTTCTTGTTTATTGAGGATGTCCTTTTGTAATATTATTGCAAATCAAATAAAAAACATCTCCTGTCACAACCGTGGTATCCCCCCACCACGCACTGTGACATCAAAGACCTCGCTGCTTCTATTCCAGCACCAGCCTCTCCCAGACGGCTCGAGCCTTCACTCCAGCTGAGCAATTCAGCGAGGCTGGGAGTGCAGAGCGAGCCTTTAGCCTTTAGGAACCCAGGTGCTTAGTATTCCAGGATCCCCTCCTCCAAGCTCTGGAGCGATGGATGCGACAAAGAGGAAGTCAGGTGAAAATGCCTGGAGGTCTGCATGGATGAACAAGGACCTCCTGGATGACCTCAAACACAAAAAGGAAGCCTGCAGAAGAGCTGGCAGCCTGGGAGGAGTACGCAGACATTGTGCGAGCAGCCGGGGATCGGGTTAGGAAAGCTAAAGCTCAGACTGAATTACATCTGGCCAAGGAGGTCAAGGGCAGCAAGGAAAGCTTTTCTAGGAGCACTGGTGATCAAAGGAAGAGTAGGGAGAGTGTGGGCCCTCTCTGGATTGAAACAGGAGACCTGGGTGCCCAGCATATGGAGAAGGCTGAGGTACTCAATGAGTTTTTGACTCGGTCTCCACTGCAAGGGCTAAAGGCCCAGCTAAAAGAATAAGAGGCAGGGACTGGGAGATGGAAGAACCACTCACTGCACGAGGGGATCCGGTGGGTCAGAGCTGATCCACAGTAGGATCAGACCATCAAAGGAGGCTGAAGGGGCACAAGTCCATGGGACACGATGAGATGCCTTGGCGGGTCCTGAGAGGACTGGTGGATGCAGTTGCTAAGCTAATATTCATCATGTTTGAGAAGTCCTGGCAGTCCGGAGAAGTTGCCAATGACTGGAAAAGGGGAAACAACGACCCCGTAATTGCAAAAGGGAAAATTTCCATGATTCCATGAATACCCCCCCAGACATTCACGTTGGTATCCCCCAAGCACTCACTGTGACATCAAAGACCTCGCTGCTTCTATTCCAGCACCAGCCTCTCCCAGACGGCTCGAGCCTTCACTCCGGCTGAGCAATTCAGCGAGGCTGGGAGTGCGGAGCAAGCCTTTAGCTCGGTGCTGGGCTTGTGCCCTGGGAACTGGTGGCTGCAGCTCTCGGTGCCGCCCGAGGAGCCGCTGCAGGTTCTTCCCCGGCCGTGCTGGGTTCAGGCAGCCGGGGCAGCCAGGAGGAGCGCTGGCCGCAGCAGAGGTGAGCTGTGCGGGGAACCTTCCCCCGGGAAAGGCAGTAGGTGCATCACTGGTTTTCATTGGGCATTCTTTTCCTTTCTCTTTCTTGTCTGTTGATATTTGTTGCTTATTATTAATGGTAACAAGAAAACGTGCCGCTCTAAGGAAGCCTTGTTTGAAATGAGCATTATATTGTGGAGTGCGGGACCCTGAGGTTAATGGGGAGAGCATGCAGCAAAACCTCTTCCCTGGACTTGAGGAGAGCTGCGTTCAGACTTTTGAGGGATCTGCTCTGTAGGGCAGCATGGGATAAAGCTGCACATAGGAGATGGACCCAGGAACGGTGCTTAGTATTCCAGGATCCCCTCCTCCATGCTCTGGAGCGATGGATGCGACAAAGAGGAAGTCAGGTGAAAATGCCTGGAGGTCTGCATGGATGAACAAGGACCTCCTGGACGACCTCAAACACAAAAAGGAAGCCTGCAGAAGAGCTGGCAGCCTGGGAGGAGTACGCAGACATTGTGCGAGCAGCCGGGGATCGGGTTAGGAAAGCTAAAGCTCAGACTGAATTACATCTGGCCAAGGAGGTCAAGGGCAGCAAGGAAAGCTTTTCTAGGAGCACTGGTGATCAAAGGAAGAGTAGGGAGAGTGTGGGCCCTCTCTGGATTGAAACAGGAGACCTGGGTGCCCAGCATATGGAGAAGGCTGAGGTACTCAATGAGTTTTTGACTCGGTCTCCACTGCAAGGGCTAAAGGCCCAGCTAAAAGAACAAGAGGCAGGGACTGGGAGATGGAAGAACCACCCACTGCACGAGGGGATCCGGTGGGTCAGAGCTGATCCACAGTAGGATCAGACCATCAAAGGAGGCTGAAGGGGCAAAAGTCCATGGGACACGATGAGACGCCTTGGCGGGTCCTGAGAGGACTGGTGGATGCAGTTGCTAAGCTAATATTCATCATGTCTGAGAAGTCCTGGCAGTCCGGTGAAGTTCCCAATGACTGGAAAAGGGGAAACAACGACCCCGTAATTGCAAAAGGGAAAATTTCCATGATTCCATGAATACCCCCCCAGACATTCACGTTGGTATCCCCCAAGCACTCACTGTGACATCAAAGACCTCGCTGCTTCTATTCCAGCACCAGCCTCTCCCAGACGGCTCGAGCCTTCACTCCAGCTGAGCGATTCAGCGAGGCTGGGAGTGCGGAGCGAGCCTTTAGCTCGGTGCTGGGCTTGTGCCCTGGGAACTGGTGGCTGCAGCTCTCGGTGCCGCCCGAGGAGCCACTGCAGGTTCTTCCCCGGCCGTGCTGGGTTCAGGCAGCCGGGGCAGCCAGGAGGAGCGCTGGCCGCAGCAGAGGTGAGCTGTGCGGGGAACCTTCCCCCTGGAAAGGAGCGGCATCACTTGTTTTCTTTGGGCATTGTTTTCCTTTCTTTTTCTTGTTTGTTGAGATTTATTTCCTATTCTTACTCAAAACAGAGCAGAAGCTGCTCTATTCTGCACTCTTCTGCTCTGGTGAAACCTCACCTGGAGCCCAGCATTCACTTCTGGAGTCCTCAGCACAGGAAGGACATAGAGCTCTTGTAGGAAATCCAGAAGAGGCCACGAGGATGATTCTAGTGCTGAAGCACCTTCCAGAGGAGGATGGGCTGAGAGTTTCATTTGTTCAGTCTGGAGGAGAGAAGGCGAAGTGGAGAACTTAAAGCAGCTTCCCTACTGAAAGGAGGTCCAGGAGCAGCTGGGAAGGGCCTCTTGATCAGAGAGAGCAGGAATAGGATGAGGGAGAACAGTTTTAATATGCTAGATGGGCAATTGACATGAGATCTTAGGAAGAACTGTTTTGCTGTCAGGGTAGTGAGGCGCTGGCACAGGTTTCTCAAAGAAGTTGTAGGTGCCCCATCCCTGGAGGTGCTGAAGGCCAGGTCAGAAGGGGCTTCGAGGTACCAGATCCCATGGAAGGTGACCCTGTCCATGGCAGGTGGGTTGGAACTGGATAATCTTTAATGATCGTAGAATCATAGAGCCATAGAATAACCCGATTGGAAGAGTCCCAACGGTTCATCGAGTCCAACCATTCCTATCAAACACTAAACCATGCCCCTCAGCACCAACAATACAAAGCATTCCAGGATTCCATGAATACCCCCCAGCCACACACCATGGTATCCTCCAACCACGCACTATGACATCAAAGCCCTCACTGCTTCTATTCCAGCACCAGCCTCTCCCAGACGGCTCGAGCCTTCACTCCAGCTGAGCGATTCAGCGAGGCTGGGAGTGCGGAGCGAGCCTTTAGCTTGGTGCTGGGCTTGTGCCCTTGGAACTTGTGGCTGCAGCTCTCGGTGCCGCCCGAGGAGCCACTGCAGGTTCTTCCCTGGACGTGCTGGGTTCAGGCAGCCGGGGCAGCCAGGAGGAGCGCTGGCCGCAGCAGAGGTGAGCTGTGCAGGGAACCTTCCCCCTGTGGAGCTGGGCACGTTTCCTTCAGGATGGATATAGGCTTCCCTTCCAGCCCTCCCTGCTCCAGCCCATGACCGGGGCCTCTCCTCCTCTTCCAGCAGGACCCCCACCGCGGCAGCGTCGCAGAGGACGAGGAGTCCATCCCCAGCAGCTCTCCCAGCCCTGCCCAGCACCTGTGGAGCATGGCCGCAGACGAGGAGAAGCGCTGCTGGATCTGCCTCAACACCTGGGACGACGACGCATGGACCGTGCCGTGCAACCACCGCTTCTGCCTGAGGTGCATCCGGCACTGGGCAGAGAGCAATCCCCAGTGCCCCCTCTGCCAGGGCAGGGTGACCGCCATCCGGCACTCGCTGCGCGGGGAGCGCTTTGAAGAGTTCCCCGTCACAGCCCCTGCGGCAGCGTCGGGCCAAGAGGAGCGTCGCCATGGAGCGGAGACAGTGCCGACACCCAAGGAACCCCAACGCCGGACCCGGGATCCCGACTCTATGGGCGGCCTTTCCGCCTCCACCTGGGGGCACCTCTTCCGCCAGTACCCGGGGCTCCTTCGTCACCTGCGGCCCTGGCTGCAGCGGGAGCTGGGGCGCATCTTTGGGCAAGAGTCTGCGCAGGCCCTGGGGCTGCAACAGATGATCCTGAGCGCCCTGCCCGTCCTGGGGCTGCATGAAGAGCGCCTGGCTGAGGAGCTGCACGCCGACCTGCGCAGCCACACCGCGAACTTCGTGAGAGGACTCGTTGACTTCACGGTGAAAGAGTGCAGGAGGGAAGCCTGCCACCTCCAGCACCACGGCACAACCCGTCCAGCCAGGGGCTCGGAGCACAACCCTGAGGGCTTCATCTCCGCGTCCTTCAGGAGGTGGCGCGATCGCAGCCCTGTGGGCAGAACAGAATGGGTTGCCCACCAAGAGAGACGGCAGGGCAAGCGGGTGGCCAGAACCAGACACGCTGGCTACCAAGAGCAAGGCAGGTGCAGCTTCGTGTCCAGCACCAGCCGGGCTGCCTTCCGAGGGCAGCAGGAGCGCAGTCCCACGGACACCATCAGCTCCTCTGCCTCCCGACGCCAACAGGAGCACCATCCCGTGCCCAGCGCCAGCTCCGCTGCCCCTCGCAGGGGGACTCCTGCCCCAGGACCAGCCCCCTCCAGCAGCGCCGCCGCCGTGGACACGCAACGACTCCCAGTCATCTCGGCCACTGCCTTGTGGGGGTGTCCATACTGCCCCCGCTCCGTCCTCAATCCCACCCCAGGTCGGCGCCAGGACCAGCAAGCGGTGCCGTGGGAGGCTGGCAGTGGGGATGGTGCTTGGAACCAGGCAGGGCCTCCTCCTCTCCAGGGCCCCGCTGCCCCCTGAAGAGGAACCAGCGGCTCCCAGCACTCTTCCTCACCCACCCAGAAGCCGCCCCGCTGTGGATGCTGGAAGGTGACTGCGACAGCTGCAAAAGAAGGGCCTGGCCACAAGCAGGGCTACGCGCTGAACCCCTGGGGACCACAGGACTCTGCTCTCTCCTCCAAAACCCGTCCCTCCCTGACAATAAAGACTTGAAAATGGCAGGAAGGTCTCTGCATTGTTAATGATGGAGCTGCCACTGTTCTCTCCACCCAGGCTGCTTTCTCTCCCTTTGCCGTATGCTCGGCCCACCTTTTCCTCCCAGCTGTGCTGGAGCCTCAGCCCTGCGGGGTCAGTGTGGTGGGAGAGGGGCTACGGCGATGGATCCATCACCTTGGGGCTGTTTTTATGGATGCTGCCAGCAGCATCACAAGTTGTAGTGAAATATTTTGCTGCTGGTGGTTGAAAAGGTAGATGCAAGCCAGTAATGGGCACTTGCTGCCCAGAAAGTCAACTGTATCCTGAACTGCATTAGGAAAGTTGGGATGAGCTGGGCCGCAGAACGTATTCTGCTCCTCTACTGTGCTCTGGAGAGAGCTTACTTGAGGCCCTGTGTTCAGTTCCAGAGTCCTTGGCACCTGAAGGACATGGAGTTTTTGGAGTTAGTCCAGAGGAGGCAAGGGTGATGATCCAATGGCCAGATCACCTCTTATATGAGGACAGGCTGGGAAAGCAGCTCTTGTTCAGCCTGGATCAGAGAAGGCTCCAGGGAGACCATAATGCAGCCTGCCTGCACTGACAAGGCCTACAGGAAAGCTGGGGAGGGGCTCTTGATCAGGGAGTGCAGGGAGGGGATGAGGGAGAACAGTTTTCAGCTGAAAGAGGGGAGTTTGAGATGAGATCTTAGGAAGAAATATTTTCCTGTGAGGGTGGGGAGGCCCTGGTCCAGGCTGCCCAGAGCAGTGGTGGCTGCCCCATCCCTGGAGGGGTTCAAGGCCAGGTTGGATGGAGCTTGGAGCCCCTGATCCAGTGGGAGGTGTCTCTGTCCAGGGCAGGGGTGGGGCTGGACTGGCTTTGAGGTCTCTTCCAGCCCAAATCATTCCATGATCCTACAGTCTGTGTTTACTGGTATCAGATGTGAAGGCACAGAGGTGGCAGTGGCAGCTCCTAGTGCATTAACTGACATGATGTGAAGTCAGCATTAACGACTCTTCCCCAGGACAGCTTTCACCATTGTCAGAATCTGCCACTGAAGTGAAAATATCTAAGTTTCTTGTGAAACACTGACTTTGAGAAATGCAGCCGCATCAGTCTGACTCAGGAAAGCAATGAGACAGCCGTTCTAGCTCCAGGAGGCCTTTTGTATTCACACCACTGCATTACTTTCATTATCAGAAGCATTTCTGTCTCTTCAAAGTACTTCCAGCATCAATGTGCATTTTAAGCATCTTACTTTTCAAATCAGGGGTTGAAAACAGCCTCTACCAAACTGTTTACCCTTTTTCCTCCTGCCAACCACTGCCTCTCATGGCTCAGCCATGTGTTCCCTGTGAGCGCAAGATGCTCTTGTAAACCATGCTACAAGCACATGTTCTTGCATGGGATGTTCATTATTATTTTCTGAATCATTTTATTGGTCTATGTCCTCACCACATCCTCTCAAAGGGCAGTTTTCAGCAGGATTTGTACAAAACTGCCTGATTAGTTTCAAGCTTCTTTGTGAATTTACCCAATACCAAGCTCAGGCGCTGAACCCATACCAGGTAATTCACCATTTCTCCTTAAGTGCTACAGACAGAATCATGCTCTTAGCTTGTCAGATAAAAGCCTGAGAATTGCTTTTCAGACCGCCTAATGAGGGTTTGTGTTTGTCTACGCTTGGGAGGATCGATGGTCTTAATTTCTGACTTCTTTCAAAGACAGCAATTTTTCTTCCACAAAATAACCAGGAATAATAGACAAAACATGGCTTATTCTGAGTCACCGTTTAACCATTTGTACTGATGCTTTCGCTTGGTACGTCTTCTGACTATGACCCTGAAACTCAGAGTCCTCTTCAGCTGCTGCCATGAGACTTCTCTGTTCCTAAGGGTTTCACACACAGCCAGCAACTTCTCCCAGATGTTCTGCAGACTGACAATCTCCATAAATACTGTCCTTAAATTTTAAATGCTCCAGACTGGGTTTTTCTACTCCAGATCTGCAGGACTTCACTACTCGAGGTGAGGAACCCTAGGAATGGTGCACAAGAGACTCTACAGGCAAAAAGCTTAATTTCTTCTGTGCCTGGAGATCATCTAAGCGGCAGCCCAGAGCACAGCACTAAGGTGGAGTCTCTGTATGAGGTCTCCCGATCAGCCTGGCACCGCTCATCTTTACTACTTCTACTGAAATATTCATGGCGTTGGATGGGCTTTAACGTCCCTTCTTAGCCAAAGCATTCTATGATTCTATGATGATTGATACAACATGATATAGTTTGGAAAGGGTGCAAGGTTTCTGGGTAAAAGTGATCTTGTCATCAGGCCCATGTTTAACAAGTAGCACCAGTCTATTTGGTCTTATGCGCTGCCACAGTGTTAATGGGAAGAGGAGTTTTTACATTAAGTACCACGTAGATTAAGAATTCAGCAAAACACATCCTGAACATTCATCATTTTTGCAGGGAGATGAAAGACATTAATTTTTCAGAGGATCATTTCCATCGCTACCAGGCACAGCTGAGCTGAAATCATCAGCCCAATGTCCAAAGTGATCTTGAACCACAAAGATCTTTTTGGATACTGCTCAGTAGTGTCATCTGAAAGCAAAATAAAGAGAGAAGATAGATTGAGGGACAGGGTAAATAGACATATAGCCACAACAGTCCAGAAACGAATTCACTTTTACTAAAACATATCTGTCCATTTTCCAGTATATTGGGTTACAATAACAGTAACTCATGCTGGTTTATTAGGTTGCAGATTAATGGGAACCCTGCTGACTGCTGTTTCTTTAGCCTGACTGTGACATATACAGAGGAAAGCTGGGGAATTCCTGCAGGTCACTTTTCATGTGGAGAAAGAACATCAAACCACCAAGGCTGTAATGGGCTTGCTGTTTTGGGAAAACAGAGCTACAGGGAAACAGGCTGTAGAAAGGCAGCCAAAGCGCCACGTCCCTCTTGGCACCTGGTGTCTATCTCCACAAGTCAAAATCATTTCAGGCTTCTGACCTTTCTTTCCCTCAAATGGAAAAGGCCCTTTTCAGAATTAGAAATGTCCTTTTACATCACTGGTTTGGATTATTTTGATGGAATAAAATAGCAAGTCTGTTTGAAAAGGAGCAAAAAAATGGGAAATGTGCAAAGCTGGAGTGAGAAATCTCATAAGTATAACTGCAATTAATAAATACATAAATATACATGTTGCCCAGAGAAGTAGTGGCTGCCCCATCCCTGGAGGAGTTCAAGGCCAGGTTGGATGGAGCTTGGAGCCCCTGATCCAGTGGCAAGGGGTGGAACTGAATGGGCTTTGAGGTCTCTTCCAACCCAAACCATTCTATAATAAAACTGTCCTGCAATTCACTGAACTCAAGATGCAAAATAGGTTGTCATAGCTTCATTTTTTTTTCTTAACAATGATAACTTTCCAGCCCCGCCTCCAGCAGAGCTCTGAAGACCAAAGTTACTATTCCTTCACAAACCATATTTATGATTTTTTCAGCCAGCTCTGTAATTACTGAGCTCTGGAGACAGAATTTTATTGTCTTGCTGAAGAATGAAATGATGAACGAGACTTGACTATAAATATCCAGCAGCCACTTCAGATTTGTTCCTCAATGAACTTCACAATGTCTGTGGGTTTCAGAAGGCTTCAAACCCCATCATTAGGTTATTTCCTGTCTCTCTCTGCTATACTTCAAAAGTATTTTGAGGCATTGTTTCAAGGGTTTAGTTCTGACCATTGCCATGCTTCTTGGATTCTCATTGCCCGTTCCTTGGTATAGGTGCTACATGATGCTTGTTCTTCACCTGAACTGGAATGGATGCTCCAAAAAATGACACCAGCAACAGTACAGAAAGATAACACCATGGCTTTTGCAGGAGGCACAGGGCCCCAGGCTCCAGTGAGATTTGAACTCACGACCCCTGGTTTACTAGACCAGTGCTCTAACCCCTGAGCTATGGAGCCTCTGAAATTTGGCTGCTTTTTCCCTTGCAAACATTTCATATAATAATTTTCTCTGTTAATTCCGGAATGAACCAAAACCTGTTCTGCCAGACTGTGCTGCTCTAAGGATTTCCTATTCCCTTTCCTAATGCCACTAACACAAACACCAGAGTCACAAAACCAAGACACCAGCTCAACCCAAACCTGGATTTTACTCTCCTTCAGCTTCTCACTGTAAAGACATCAAGAAGGATGCACGGCTCCCCTTTCCCTGCTCAGTTAGCATGGGAAGTTTGCATATGAAAAGCAATGATATTTTGCCTCTTCATAGTTGTTGCATTTATTTATCAAAGAAGGAAGTTAATCTTCTAAAAAAATAACTCTACATCCCACTGCTTTCATCTGGAAATCAGCTGCACATTTGGTTTTGTTTTGTTTTTTTTTCTCTTTGCTCTTCAAACGTGTCAGTTCTTGATTAGGAGGCCACAGTGTGCTCTGGGTGCTGATGTGGAGACTTCCACATTTCTAAGCAATTCTTCAGTGAATTAATTATCAGGGCAATCATAGAATAGATTAGCAGAATGGTTTGTGTTGGAAAGAACCTCAAAGCCCATCCAGTACCACCTCCCTGCCATGGGCAGGGGCACCTCCCTGTGGATCAGGTTGCTCAAAGCCCCATCCAGCCTGGCCTTAAACACCTCCAGGGATGGGGTGAAGAAGCAAAATAATTAATATCCATATCCTGAAGCCCATGTTAATGTGGGAGGGAGGAAGGGTGCCTCTTCATTGCTGACAAGCTGTGGAATGGAAATGCTATGCATGCATTCAGAAATGCAGAAAAGTTTGTGTAGCTCAGCCACAAGGAATGTAACAAGGCTAGTCCAGTTTATGAGTTTATTCAGGAAGCGCTCTTGCTCTTCATAGTCATGACCTGCTCTAATCCAGCTCTAGACAGTCATTATTGTTTTGTTTATGGAGATTTAAAGGTATCTTCCTGTATATCCTAGAAAACATAGCTCTCGTATTTTCCTGACAACGTCAGAATACTGTTTCTATTTAAAAAGAAAAATGTTCTCAATGCCGTTCATTTCTCTGGGATACTTCTCATTCCTGGGTCTCCATCCAAGGCTTAAATCAAGCTGGAGAGAGAAAGAATTTATTCTAATACAAATAACAATGAACTCACCAACCTGGATCATCAAGGTGCCTGTTGTCATCTCCTGATCAAAGAATCACATTAGCAGAGCTGCGTTTCTGCTTCTAGTTCAGGTCTAGTAAAGGCCCATGACTTTCAAATTCGTGAGCCTTTTATGAACAGCAGCCTGGCAGCTGACAAAGGTCATCTCCATGCTGGAGAGAGGCACAGCAACTCATAATCAAAAGCTTCTGGTCAATATCACCATATCACAAATATCTCTGCGTGGATGTGTGGAAAGGATCACACCCTGATTGAATGAAATGGCCAGGTATCAGCACTGGGAACTTGTCTCAAAGCCATAGATTGATGGAACGTGTTTTCAGGGCTCATCCTTAGCATCCAGTGTGATTTGCACAACATCTTGCTTCTGGTAATGCTGCAGCATCCCAGTCTTTTACTCGCTGTGGTGACCACCCTTAAAACTTCCAAATCTATTGACAAGAAAAACTTTGTCTTCTGAAGGGCAGCTCCCTCAGCATTTAATACTGGCATCATAGTTCTGAACTCAGTGAGATACCATCGATATGATTAGGGCAGTTTGAATATGAGGTTCCTGTTGGCTGTAGCTCCATGAAAGACGTGGAAAAAAAATATGACTGTTGTAGTTACTGCAAAATTAACCAAGCTATGAAAAGCCAACCACATTTGCTTTCTTGGGCATCTTGCCATGTAAATATGAACCTAAAGGTAGATCCAGGATGAGATAGGATTCTTCTGGAAGGATACAGGAGAGGAGAAGGTCTGCCTTAGATTAGGAGCAACAAGGCTGGTGAATGGTCTGGAGCACAAGTCTTATGAGAAGTGACTGAGGGAATTGGGATCGTTTATCGTGGAGAAGAGGAAGCTGAGACCTCATTGCTCTCTACAGCTACCTAAAACAAGGTTGTGGAGAGGTGGGTGCTGGCATCTTCAACCAAGTAACAAGGGATAGGATGAGAAGAAATGGCCTCAAGTTGCAGCAGGGGAGGTTCAGATTGGGTATTAGGAAATATTACTTCAGTGAAAGGGTTGTTAAGCATTGGAAGAGGCTACTCAGGGCAGTGGTGGAGTCTTTATCCTTGGACAGGTTCAAAAAATGTGTGGCCATGGCACACATGGAGCATGGTGGAGCTGGGCTGACAGCTGGGCTGCATGAGCTTAGAGGACTTTTCCACCCTTCATGATTCTGTGTAAGGAGTTTGTTGTGTTTAGTCTCACAAAAGGAAGGCTTAAAGCAGACATGACTGGCTCATATAAATACCACAGGGGTAAGCAACAAGAAGGAAAAATAACTACTTAAACAAGATTACATCATTAGAATCAATTAATATATTAGGCTGGAGTTGTAAAAGTCAGGGGAGTATTTTTTTTCAGCAATTTCAGCAACTGGAGGATGAAACCCCTATGATAGGTCAGAAAGTGCAACAGCAGGTTGTGGAAGAGGTGGATAGAACAGCTAGAGCCCAGTAGCCACAAGAACCCACTCTGTATTCGGTTCATTGGTGATATGACCTTGTTTTAAGTTCAGCAGCACCCTGTGTTGTGTGAATACCTGTGTATTTTTATCAGCCTTTTAAGTAACACTTTTTTCCCAAGTGTTTCTTCCATTTCCAGAGGCAGGTGTTAATGACTTTACGCCTGCTTCCTCCTCCACCCCAGAGCTTGTGAGGTACCTGTTGACTGCCTCGCCTCCCCCCTCCCCGTTACAGAAGCAGCTCATTCCCTGTGCATCCAGCCTAGTTACGGAGCTCATTTGCTCTAATAATGGTCATCTATTTATAGCCTTTTATAATTTGTTTTGTGAAAAAGTGTTTCTGTAAGATGCTCCTTGATTCTTGCAAGTTTTTAATGATTTTTCCCTTCCTGTGTTATTGAAAGTAGCTTTTGAGCTCAGAAAAAATAACTGTCATAACGGCTATTTCATGTATTCAGAGTTAAAGATAGAGACTTTAAGAGGTTTTTGATGAAACCTTAGGATTTCTCTTTGTTTTCCTTCAGTTCTTTTCAGCCTTCTGGGCCAGATGAGCCTGGCTTACCCCAACACCTCTAAAAGCAGAACAGAGACAGAGTAAAAGGATCTCGGTGCTGCAGAGCCTTGCCCGTTGCCAGCACAGCAGCTCAATCTGCTGCCCAGAGTCTCTAGTGATGGCACCATACGAACAGCAAAGGGTCAAAGGCTGGAGAAGGAACTGGCTGTGCTTAATGTGCTCATTCCATAATTGTCTCTTACTAGATACAAAAATCTAATTTATTGCTATTAAGCTAGCTATTAAATTTTGTTGGAATTGACACAACTGGCCTGATGAAATGCTCTCCAACGCTCTTCTGCCACAAAACTCAGAACCATCAGAGCTACCATTACATTTCTATTGCCACAGTGGCCTGTAGTGCCTCCAGAAGAGGATCTTCAGGTCTTCTCAATTTTCTGCAATACTTGTAATCTGAAGAAGAGATTTTCTCTCCATGTATCTCCAGGCAAAAATGCTTGTGGCCTGTCCTACCTGCAGTGCTGCTGGGAGAACGTTGAAGCAGAAGGAGATGTCTGTCTCTTTGCTGCCTGTTGGGAAGGCTCAGACATCAGACTCCCACAGAGAGAGTGGAGCTTTATCCTTGCACTCTGCAAGTCTGGGTGAGGCTTCAATAAGCACTGAGCTGTGGGATTTGATTAGCAAAGCTTCAAGTTCACGTTTCTGTGGTTATTCTCTTTTGAGCCGGTCACAGCTGTGTGTGGAGTTTCTTCACAGTTGAAGTTTTCAGCAGTTCGCTGATGACTCCATTGTTGCACCTCCATGGTCATAGCCCTGTACCACCTTTCTGACTTGCCCCTTTCCTTATTTCACAAATTACAGAACCATTGAATGGTTTGGGTTGGAAGGGACCTCAAAGCCCATCTAGTCCCACCCCTGCCATGGGCAGGGACACCTCCCACTGGATCAGGAGCTCCAAGCTCCATCCAACCTGGCCTTGAACCCCTCCAGGATGGGGCAGCCACCACTGCTCTGGGCAGCCTGGGCCAGGGCCTCCTCACCCTCACAGCAAAACATTTCTTCCTAAGATCTCATTTCAGTCTCGCCTCTTTCAGCTGAAAACCATTACACCTCATGCTCTTACTCCCCCTTTCTGAGCATTCCCTGTTGGTCACCCACACATGTCCATGTGCACTTCTAGATGCAAGCTAGGACTTCCCCAGACATCCCAGCAGCCAGAAGGCCTTGCGAGAAGTGGAAGGTGCAAAGAACTCCATCTGCACTGTCAGTGAGATGTGTCTGAGACCAGCAGGAGGCATTAGTTCTCCACCAAGGGCAAGTAAGTGTTGAGGAAGCCTCACACGACTGCTCGGCACCAGAAGTTTTTTTGCTGCTTGACTATAGTGCCCAGCAAAGCCTTTCCAGTTAGCCACAGTTACAGGAGAGCATTGTCACTAGTATCAAACCAGGTCTAACACAGTTTGATCTGGCCTATCTTGCAGCAAGTCAGCTCTGGGGCTCTCTCCGTTTCCATGAGAGGGCAGCATCTGGACTTTCTGGTAGAATTCCTAGGCAGCGAGCTTCCAACAAAGATGCAGCAGGCTCCTTGGAAAACATACAGCAAACCTACAGGGAGTTCTTACTTTTCTTCAAGTCTAAGACTCAATTATGCAGATGATGAGTCCAAACTAAACTTTCCTCACAGCTTTCCTTCACAGTTGGGCTGCTTGCTTCTTTGTATAATCCTTTTCACAAAAGAATCTCAAATTGCCAAGAAATTCTCTTACTTCTGCTCAGGACGGAGGTGAATTGTGTTTTGTTTTGTTTTCTCAGCTGTTGTAACCAAAGCGTTTCAAGAATTTGTGGGGACCAGAGAGGGATTATGAGCCTAAGTCTCCAGATGGGCCTTTGGGTTTCCTATACACCCACAGCTGTAACTCCCCAGCTCATCACCACTAACAAACCTGAACCAAGTCCACAACACAATTAGGGAGCCAGGTATTTGCTTCCTTTCTTAAGTGAGCCTTATGTTTCCTTTCTCAGGAAGGTAGACCTGTTTTTATTTTACCTTGCTTTTTCCCTTCCTCGTCAGCAGCAGTGGGAGCAGCAGGATCCAATTTGCAGCGAAAGAGCACAGCATAGAACAGCTCAGCGCACGCTGTAGGTCACAAAGTGCTTTCATAGAGCTTGAACACAAACAAGCTGCCCTCTATATTTGGGTGTTCCTGGCTGGAAAGCAAAAGAACAATTGCAGTAGGCACTGTACATCACATGGAAGTCCATCTGAATGCCTCCAGGGAGTGGCACATTCACTTTTGAAGAAACCCGTGTTGTGGGATTTACTCTGCTTTTGCTTGTAGAGGTAATTTTCCTGGGAACCACATGTGAACTTCCTGATTCAAATGCAATGGGCTGTGACCATGCAGCTGCGTCAATGCTGGTGGAAAACAACACAATTATATTGCCAGCGATGCTCTGCTGGGCACATCAGCTAAGGATCCATCCCATGTCCTTTTCAAGGCTGAGACCAAGAGAAGTTCAGAGGCCACAAAAATGTTCAAAGGCCTGGAACACCTTCCCTGTGAAGAGAGGCTGAGAGCTGAGGTTCAGCCTGGAGAAGAGAAGAACCTAAGGAGACCTTATTGCAGCCTTTCAACACTTAATGGAGGCTGATAAGAAAAATGGGAAAAAACATTTTAGTAGGGGCTGTAGCGACAGGACAAGGGGTAATGGTTTTAAACAAAAAGAGAAGAGGTTTGGACTAAATATTAAGAGGAATTTTGTTTTCACTGAGGGTAGGGAGGCCCTGGCCCAGGTTGCCCAGAGAGGTGGTAGGTGTCCCACCCCAGGAAATATCCAAGGCCAGGCTGGATGTAGCTCTGAACAACCCGAACCAGTGGAAGATGTCCCTGCTCACTGCAGGGGGGTTGGACTGGATGACCTTGATTGTCCCTTCCAACCTAAATTATTCAATTATTCCACGATTCTATGCTTCTATACCAGAACGAGCAAATGTGAGGGGTTGAGAAGTTAAAGGATCAGCTTCAAAGAGTTAATTTTCAGCCACAAAATTCATACACAGAACATAAATGAAAGAGGATTAATAACCCCAAAGAGAACAGAATGGACCTTTTCAGATAGTTTCTTTGGCAATTAACTTTTTTTCACCATAACTGGTCATCTCGGTTGATTTTGGAATGAGCAGTCAGAATCGAAACAAAGCTGTTGGGCTTTTCTAAGTGGGAACTGAAATGTTAGATCCTCTGCTGACTTGTGCAGGCCCCACAGTCAAATGTGATATTCCCCCTGGCATTTCAAAGTGTTAATGAAGGCCAGAGACAACCTCGACTCTTGTTTTATATTTCATGGAACACTAATGGCAAATTCAGCCTCCTGGCCCCAGCCAAGCAGATGGCCAAAATACAGGCTTGGCTCTATTTCAACCCCATTTATAGCCTCAGGGCAGAGCCTCAGCTGGCGCACACCATCACAACTTGAGACACTGCAGTCATTTCCTTCAACTGGAGATCTGCTTTACTAACTGTAAATATTGTATATTCTGAGCTTTTACCCCAAGGTAAATTTAATCCTCACTGCAGTTCTGAAGCCAGTCCTGAACCTAGTCCAGACCCCTGACATTGTGCAGAATCTCTTCGGTGCTGGAGCCATCCCTGATTCAAGTTGCCCCTTTTTCCATGCTGAATATTACCATGCCCCACAGGTCCATCTGTGCCACACCAGGAGATTTGATGCTATTCCTGTACCCTTAAGTTTGCAGTCAAATGGGAAGATATCTCCATGGAAGCATTGCTGGTGGGACTCAGGCAAATTCCTCCTGTCTTGCTGGACACTCTATTGCCATTCCATGGGCACTGGGATGAGTGACAAGGTCCTTTCCTGCAAGGTGAGAGGAATAAGCACTGAAATTACATAGTCTAGTAGTAACTGAGGAGTTATGTCCTTTCCTCCTGGCCCTGCTATTTCAAGCTACAGTCTGTTCTACAGCTTCTATTTTCTCCTGTACCACAGCTCTCCTCTGGGGCTTCCAACCATTTAGTTTCATCAGTTTCAGAACCAGAGAATTAATCAAACAATGAAGTAGTGATTCATACTAGAAATTGCTACTTTTACACACTGCCTACCTAGAATACAAACAAGATCTCCTTGGGATCTCCAGGGGAAGATGTTGGTGTGAAACGCAAAGATCATGAGCTGTCTCCTGTGTTAAGCTTCAAGCAGAAATATTCATCTACTTGTCTGGAAATCAAAGGTAGGGATGTCGTTTTGGGTATGCAAGGCAAAGCAGGGGCAAATAGCACTCAGCTGGCATCCACCACTGCTGGAGGTTTAGCTGAAGAAAACCCTGGTTATTTCTCACCTGGACAGATGCTGGTGAACCCATATGCAAAGCTGCGGTTTGGCAGCAAAGCAGCATGAGACATGTCCTTGGTATTTGACTCCTGAGCACGGAGTCCTCACTGAACCAGCAGAAAAGGTCTCACATTTCTCTGCAGACCACAGAGGCTTCAGGCATTTGGGATTTCATCTTCCTTTCAGTTCACCTCTCACTCAGCACTCCCAGCTAATGCTGAGCTAAAAATGACCAGAGCTTTCAGGATGGAAAGAGTGAGCTCTGCACCTGCTGCTTCCCCACAAGCTCTCCATGCAACATTTGGGATACTGGAAGTGAAGAAGAAAACCAAATACAGGAGGACTATGTGTTTCCCAACACAGGGCAAGCCGAGCATAACTCAAGTGCACGGAGCAAGAAAGCCATAAGCAAAAGTTTTACTGAGCAGATCCAAAGTTGTCGTCATTGTGAACATTGGCAGGTGGCAGGAGGTCTGTGGGAGCTGCAGCAGGTACCTTCAGCAGCCACCAAGACACAAAATATGCACACAAATGACCACACTGAGGTAAACACTTGAAGAATAATCAATCCAGCCCTTCCCAACCACTGTTCAAAAAAGTATTTAAACTGGCAAATGCTGTTGCAGCAATAAGGGGAAGCTTCAAGAAGCTCAGCTGTCTTCAAAAATCCAGCTACCTACTCCGTAGGTGGTTATGAGAGAGGCACCCACGTGAAAACCCTGCCCAAGGTTATGCAGGAGACAGTGGGAGCTGGGGAAAACAGCCTCATGTCTTTTCAAAACAAGCATGGGAATGGCTGACCTCTTCCCCTGAGCACAGGGGAATGGAAACACTGAGAAAACATTAAGGTTTTGGCCATGCAGCAGCTTGTAGGAACCTTAGTAGAGAAGAAAGAGGAGAGTGAAGAAGGGCTGCAACAGAGGCTGTAGGGAAAAGGAGAAGCCCAGGTCAGTGAGAGAGCCAGAGTGGGCTTTGGGCAGTATGACTGGTGGAAGTCATGAGTCAGGTACCTGGAAGTCCAGTTTCCTGGCATTAAAGCCTGAAAACCTCCTTTTAGGGCATTTCCTGCTGCTCGACTATTCAGGTTGAGGAGGCCACCTGCTGCTCTTCCCCACATTGTGCTGGGTAGCGGATGGAAATTATCACTGGCCAAGAATTCCTTAGCAGGCAAGAAAATATCATCAGGCTTTCAGTTCGTTTCCAAAGTGCTGTGCAGTTACAAAGAATAATGGGTGGAAAAGAATTTTCCAGGTGTATCCTGCAGCCAAGAGATGTGCCAGACATGGGTGGCAAGACCCAGTCATGTGGACTGCTGAAGCATCTCTGTGGAGGGAGCTCAGCCCTGAGAGGTGGCTGCTCTTGAGTCTTGCCCAGGGAAAGGTCTGTGGGACATTGCTGTGTTCTGATTCTTGAAGCTGGGCTACAGACCTCCAGAGGTCCTTCCCAACTTGGTCATTCAGTAGTGCAGTGATTCACTGGAGCAAATCCACCAGCAGCAAGGATCTGCCCAGTGCTGTGTTCGCAAGGCAGGAACCGCATTGTTGTGACAGCACACCATCGTCCAGATCTCATGGATCTACTCCAGTATTTCAGTGTATGCTCAAACAACACTGAACTGTTTACCAAATCAGCCTACAAGCCACCCACATACACTGTTTAATTTTCTCTTTCATTTAGAAACCTGTTCCTAAATTCACGTTTCCTCTGATGGGAGTACAAGTGGGTCACTTCTATACCCCATCCTCCTCTTTACTCAAAACCCTCTACTTAGTGTCTAGACATGGCCATGAGGTCCAACATCTTTGTCAGCTCCTGCGTAGATGGAGTTTGCCTGTAACCACTCCTTCCCCATCCTTCTCTGCATTTTTAGTTCTTTTTCTTCCCCTCTCCCTTCCCGCAGAAGACTGAGCAGCTGCTGTGGAGAAGCCACAGAAACCCAGCAGCTTTCCCTCAGCAACACACCGGCCAACGGGCCCAGTGGACACTCTACTCTGATTGCACCAGCAGATCCTTCCTCACCAGTGCTGTCAACAACATCGACATGTTGTACAGCAGGTGCTGGGGACCACCAGAACTATCCCTATTGAATCACATTGAAATGTGCCCAGCAGCTGCAGACAGGACAGACACAGGATACCTCGAGGCTCTAGGAGATCCCAACTATACGTGTCAAGGCCAAACAAGATTAGTGTCAGTCGACATTTGAGCTGGTTCTTTCAGTACCCACAAAAGTTGCTTTGTTCTCTGCACTTGGGGGCCAGCCCTGCCCCTCTCTGTGGTGCTGGGCTCCCTGCCCCATCAGTCCCAGTACTCTGAACCACCTCTGTCCAGGCAAGATGGAAAACAGAGGCTGGAGATGCTCTCCTTCCTTCCATGCTTTCCTAGCAATGTGCCTTCTCTTCCCAAAAGTACTTGGATGGAGGAGGATGAGGGAGGTTGAGCCATCTGTGGGGAGAAGGAAGGAAGTGGTGGGATAAGGGAGCTACTCAAGGTGATCTTCGCTCTCACAGTCAGCTAGTGAAGGGCAATAACAGAGAGAGGCGTTGGTCACATGCACAGGTCCTTGTACAAGACTGCAGTAAAAGTATCAGATGGGAGTTTGATGCCTCTTCGGATAGCAGCGTCAAGAAAGAGCAGAGTGCATTTTGTCCACTGCTGCCACAAGTGCAGCTTTGGGATGGGAAAGGCTTTCTCTGTCTGATCCATTCCACAAGAGAGAAGGAAGCAGAAAAAGAGCTAATGGACTTGGACCAGCTTTTCCAACATTGATGCTTTTATTACAGATGTATCAGAAATGCCAGAAGCTAGAAAGCTTCAAAAAGTAAAGGCTACAGTCAAGGCTTCCATTTTCCTGTGATGTTCGATCTTTTGCTCCAGAAGTTACAGAATTACATAAGGTTCATCACTTTTGCTAAATAAAAGTATTCTCATACTGGAGAAAGAACCTTTCACAGCAAATATGGTGTAAGCAGGAACCTGAAAACACAGAAATTGGAAGGTAAAGAAAAATATAGGTTTTAGTCTATCCCTACCCATGGCAGGGATTGGATGATCTTTAAGGTCCCCTCTGACCCAAACCATCCGATGATTGTACGATTTCCTGAAGAGATGGCACCATATTAAAGTCAAATTTATGTGCTAAAGGAATGTGCCATGACTTGCATTCATGCCGTGGTTGGCACAGTGGATACCAGCAACCCTTGCAGCTCCACACTGCAATCTTGATGTTCAGTCCTCAGAACAAAAAGATTTTTGCTCAGTTTCTTTTCTTTATCTTCACAGTTGAAGTTTTCTGTCTTTTAAAACACCAATTTGCAGGTGTTGATGATCTCTAGACTTACTGATTCTCCCTCCTCTTGATTTGTAGGACATAACTCCCTTATGCTCCAGGAAGACAATATCATTCCTGTGAACCTACACACTGAGCAAAAAGATGCCTGTGCACTGCATCTCTCTATTCCCAACCCTCCCTAAGGGTTCACTCCAGCTTTTCTGACCTCACCTGGAGTCATACGTTCAGCTCTGGAGTCCTCAGCACAGGAAGGACATGGAGCTGTTGGAGCAAGTCCAGAGGAGGCCACGAAAGTCCCTTCCAACCCAAGCCATTCTATGCTTCTACAAGTCTAAGTTTATGATGACCCAAGGTGGACCATGAAGTGCCAGTTGGGCACCCACTGTCACAAACACAGGGTCTGGCACTTTTACCTCAGCTGGCTTTGCTGGAAGCTGTAACACTATGGCTTGTGTCCCAGCCTTACTTCACACAGCTCGTGCTGCTCCATTCAGAGCCCTGCGTCTCCTTGCATCCTAAACAGTTGGACCACACATTTCCCTTTAGCACTGAAGCTACAAGGCAATAGCGCTAGAAGCCCTTCAAACCCCACGATGCTGTTACATGACTTTAAAAAAATTCCCTACAGGCATTTCACAAAAAAAATCCTGTAAAGCAAACAGAGGGCAGCTGCCGCAAGGACAGGGCATCCTGTGCTGAGAACAGAAGGCTTAGGAGGAATTGAGGGGATCTCAGGAACAATCTCTCTTCATCTGAAATTCCTAAGCTCAAATGAAGCGAGGAGGGAAATGAGTGAAATTCCACAGCAATGAACCACTTTTTCATGCTGTTGGTCTCATCTGTGTTCTCCTGCGTCCAGCTGCAGACAAGCCTTTCCATGCCTTCAGCAGAGTGTGGCAGTGGTGCCTTCTCAGTGATGCTCTGCAGGGACCTTTTGGAGAGGAGACAGATCAGGGGAACCAGAACCACAGGGTCTGCACAGAGGGGATACAGTGAGACTCTGCTCACCCTTGTCCAGGCTCCCACAAGCTCCAGGCCTGATTGAAAGCCCTGGCAAGCACATGTGCATCAGCACAGAAACAGACTGACTTGCTCCCACGCCCAAGCACAGAAAGATGAGAACAAAAGCTGGAGAGCAGACTTCAGCAAAAGCAGGAGAACGAAGCCATTGGTTAATGCACAGAAACCACAGTGCATTAGAAAGCAAACCCCCACCACAACTGCAAACATCACAACTCCATTGAATCCAGCCCCACAATATCTGTGGGTGGTATTCCACATGCTCTCTTCTTAGGAGAAATGAGAGCAATCATATCTGCAGCTAAAATAATGATTTCAGCTAATTGAAAAAGATCAATTTTTTCCCCTCAAAAAAATCAGGTCACCAGCAAATGACAGTTACATTTCTCCTTTTTGTTGTCTATCATATCACACCCCAGCAGAAAGCAAGTGGCTCTGATGTGGGTGAAGCGCAGCAGCATCCATGAGCAGTCACTAAACCCATCGCAGCTGGGGCATCAATGCAACCACGCGCTCACGCGGGCTGCTGGGGGCTGACATGGGTGAGTGAAAAATGAGTTTTATCTTTCAAACTGTGGCACAGTGCAAATTAATGCAGTGGAAAGGATGCTGATATGACCCCAATGAGGTGCTGAGGTCAGTGAGCTCTGTGATATTTGTATCTTGTGGATAGATTGCAGTTCAGTAAAGTGGGAGCCAGGGAGGCTTTGGAACACAGAATGACAGAATGGTTTCGGCTGGAAGGGACCTAAAATGCCATTCAGTTCCACCCCTTCCATGGGCAGGGATGCCTCCCACTGAATCCGTTTGCTCCAAACCCCATCCAACCTGGCTTCGAACCCCTCCAGAGATGGGGCAGCCACCACTGCTCTGGGCAACCTGGGCCAGGGCCTCCCCACCCTCACAGCAAAACATTTCTTCATAAGTTCTGATCTTAATCTCCCTTCTTTCAGATGAAGACCCTTCCTCCTCGTCTTATTCCTGCCCTCCCTGATCAAGAGCCCCTCCCCAGCTATCCTGGAGTCCCTTTCAGTACTGGAAGCCACTCTAAGGTCTCCCTGGAGCCTTCTCTTCTCCAGGCTGAAGAACCTCAACTCTCTCAGCCTGTCTTCGGATGGGAGGTGCTCCAACCCTTGGATTATCTTTGTGGCCTCCTCTGGACTTGTTCTAACAGATTCACGTCCTTCCTGTCCTGGTTGCAGGGGACACAGGCATCCTGCTGCAAGCGAGGATTTCACCAGATCAAGGGATTCTAGGTGCTCAGACATCATCTGAGCTGAGAGGCCCTGCTTCTTCCCTTGGGATTGTCTCACGTATCCTCTGTAGTGGCCAAGTCCTTCAGATCCACACATCACTCCTGAACTAACAACTGGCTTGATGGACTTGGAGCAACTCTTGGCTGCTCTGCTAGGGACCCTTCTTGGCAAAGGCAGAAGTTTTGCTGGGTGGATTTTGGCATGTATCTGTGCACAGCTTGGCCAAGATCCATCATTACCCACCACAGGGGTTGAGATGAACCCTCAAACCACCATAGCTGCAATATCTCTGAAAACAGATTCACTGAAGAAATTTCTGCTTGCAGCTCCAGCACTGCCCTCCATCTCACATACCTGCAGGAGAGCGCAGCTCCACGTCCATTCCCTGCCATGAGATGGATGCAATGATATGCATTTTAGACCTCAAATCCAAGCTGAAGTTCTCCACACCTTTCCCTTGTCTGTGTCCAACATACACCTGGAAAATAAGCTTTCTGTTCCACTATTTTCCTTTTATTTAGAGAATTCAGGTTAGAGCAAGGTTACAGTTGACGTTATGACTGAAATTGTAGGTCAGGATTAGGGATTACCGCTGGAGTTAATCTGGGTTAGGATAAAGATATGAGTTAACTATTGATCTATAATTAGCAACGGGTTACTTTTAAGGCCAAAATATGCAATTAGGTTTTTGTTTGTGTATGTCTGTTTAGGTAAGTTTTAGGGTTAAATCTATGGTGATGATTAAACTCGAAGACTTAGACCTTAATTTTCAAGAGATAATTGCCTTTGGGTTGGAGCTAAATGGGAAATAAATTGAAGGATTAGGCTGATATTAAGGTTAGATATGATTAACCATTGCATTAGAGTACATTACAGTTAAACACAAAAGTTTGAATCTAATAATAATTAGGGCTACTATTTGGGATAAACAGTGCTATTCCTGATAAAGGGAGATATGAGAATTTGCATCAGGATCTCGTGCTTTCCGTAACTGCATTTCCAGCTGATGCCACTGTTTTGGTGCTCACCATGAGGATGGGAGAGCCCCGCTCCCTGCCAGCTCTTGCCGTTCAGCCTGTGGCACAGGACCATCCAAAGCCAAGAGCTCATGCAGAGGGACACTGCTCCCTTACCCTTTCAGCAGCCGAATCTCTGGCTGGAGTGCTCCTTGCCCATTCAACACTGATCCCAGCGATGGGAGACAATCAGACATGAGAAGGACCAACCGATCTCTTTGGTGTCCAGCCCAGCTCCCCACCAAGGGTATGGGCTTTGGGAAGAAGCCTCCTCCCCACCCCATCACTCATGGGCAATGCTCTTCAGAGGTCCCCAGCCAGATGACAAGCTCCTACAACATGTGTAGACCTTCCTATGGAAACCAAAGAGCTCCTCAAGCCAAAAAACAACTTTATACTCACCTAAAATTGATGGCTTAAATCCAGGAGCTGCTGGCTGTTACTGCAGAGCCAGGCTCAGCAATACGAAATCCCTCATGCCACCAGGCCAAAAGCAGTTTGGAGCTATGCTAGATGCACAATTACAAATACAGACGCTATTTTGGTTGCAGTCCATACTTTTGTTTTATGAGGCAAGTGAAGCATAAATGAAGTTCGGTTTTGTTTGTAACATGCTGACACTTTCCCAGGTTTCCAGCCATTCAAAGCAAGGCAGGGGAAATATCTGTTCATTTAAATCTATTTTCCATTCTGTGTCTGAGCCTTTGTGAATAAATCCAATGCCAGTTATTTAAAAACAACTCGCTCCCATATATAACTGTAATTCCTCTGTGCAAAAAAACCCTCTTGATGTTTAGTCAGTGCTGTTTTATTCAGTGGCAGTAAAAGCGCAGAAGAGAAGACTCAGTTGCCTGTTTATTACCATGGATGTTATTTTTTGTACTTTACAGGATGCATTTGCTGTCAGGATTTGTAAAATATTAATCAAACAAAGAGAAAACAGCATAGAAACTACATCTTGAAATGAAGGTGATTTCACAGCAACACTAAATCCATAATGGCACATTCCCCATCTTTATTCTGTCAACTGTGCCACCTAAATGCTTCATTTACAGAAGGTTTGCTTTTGTTTTGGTATTTCTTGACATTTTATTGTCTCGGTTTCATTGAAATGAGAACAAAGGAGAGAAGCTGTCTGTGAATAACAATGTTAAGCAATTAGCCAGTAGAAGTCAAAATACATGATCATGCGATTAAAGTACGTGACAACTCACATGCACAAGAGGGAAGAGCCTCATTCAATATTAAACCAGTATCTTTTATAGACTACTTGTCATACTCACTGCACAGACTGCAATTCTTACAATGAGAGGGAAACAGGAGGTGGGAAGATCATAGAATCAGTTGGTTGAAAAAGATCTTTGAGATCGAGTCCAGCTGTGCCTGTCCACTACTAAACCATGAAGTTGCTTGCATTATACATCACTGCTGTCTCTCCCCATTTCTCCTCACCTGGATCGCTTGCTGCAGGACCACGTCCTCCTGTCCAAAGGGAGAGAACCCATCTTAGATTGGTTTGCATCAGAAATGAGTGCTAAACTAACACACACGCAAATGTTTCGTGTTTCCCTCTTGTCAGATCTCTCAAAATACTTATATTGGAACCACTGGACAATTTCAACTGGATCTGTTGGGAGAAAAGGAATTCAGAGTTTCTGAGTTTGGTCTGGACCTGTATAAGTAAAATTCACAAATACCCGTATTTTTCTTTATCCATTTCACCCAGTGGCACTGAGGGGTTTTCCCCTCTGCTAAGAGGTAACCAAACTCACAGACATGAAGCCACAACACAAGCAGCCTTTACAGTCCATCAAGCAATCGCCACTATCATCACGGTTGCTCTGCTCATTATTTTACTCCCAGTTCCAGACACTGAACTGTAAAGAAAATATTTTTGAAAAAAGAAAAGACGACGAGGCAGTGGCTGAGCAATGAGACCAGCCCTGCCAAGGCATAAACCCACAGCCTGAGGGACAGCAGGACAGACAGAGCTAGAAGGACAACACTGCTGGCAGATGAAGCACAGATACCCAGGGGATGGGATGGGGTGGGATGGGATGAGCCGGAAGCTCCTGGTAAGAAAGAGGATGAAAATAAGATAAAACCCAGAAACAATGGAAAAGGAAGGAAATGGGTAGGGAAGAGTCAAGAAGAAGCAGAAAGCAAAGTTGGGTAGACCTTAGCCTGTCTTAAAAGCCTGTGATAACTGTAGGGCAAGCGGTTTGCCCTGGCAGATGATGGCCTGAATGATCTAATGGGTCTTTTCCAGCTGAGCCTTTGAGACTCCACAAAGCTGCCAGAGTTGCTTTATGTAATCCATTGGAACAAGAGACATTCCAGAAATTGTTTTCAAATAAAAAAAGTACTGAGTTATTACAACTTTTTCTTAAATCAGTAATGAAGAGAGGGAGAATTTTCACAGCAGCCCCAGAGGGAGCACAGTTAACATCAATCTGTTTTTATTGCCACATGAATTTTTTTTTTCTGGCCCTATTTATATTCTTAACTTGACCTGGAATCCATTCTTGAGGAGGCAAAGGCAAGAACATGTTTATTTTTATGCATAAAGCAATCTCCTTTTACAATGCAAAAACCGTACACTGGAACATGATTGGATCATTTCTTTGACTTCTTCTTGGTAGTCTTTAACGTTTGATCCAGTTCTTTTGCTGGTGAGAGATATGCAGGACACTGTGTCTGAGAGGGTGTGATTGAAAGCGAGGGGTAACTTATACCCTGCAATCCTTGGTATTGATATTATTTCCTACCAGAAAGTTCAGATCCAGAGTCAAAAGTCATCACAGATGAACCATTTCCCCAGGCCCACAATGAGCTCTGTGGTATCCCCGTGATCATTTGCTTTCCCCAAGCCCCTCTGCTGTTTGAGAACTTGCTTGCACAACAACCTTTTGGGGGGAGGACATTTGCTTTTCATACAATCAGTTGAAGATTTTCACATGAATGTGAGAATTTGTTGAGCTCACCTCTTGGTACAGTACACATGGAGAGATCTCTAAAAAGTCACCAAAGCCTAGAGAAAGAAAAGAAGGATAAGAAAGAGGAGGTATGGTAGGACAGTGTCAGCTGGGAGAACCTCATAGCCTCCAGAACAGCACGTCCAAAAACCATCTAGGCCAGGATAGCAAGAAACTATCATCATCCTGCATGGCTTTGTGAGCGGTCGAGAATACGTTGTGTGTTGGGTGCTCATCCAGCTCTGTTCTCCAGTCTCCTCCCACAGCATCTTCACACTGCAGCTCCTGTGAAATGTCCCCAGCCAAAAGGCAAGATGTGCAGTACATGGGACCCTGGCTGCTTTGCAAGACCAACCTGCCGGGCTGCACTGCTCAAATCACAAGCCAGAAAGCCAAGTTCTGCCCTTGCTGGATGAAGGCATCATCCAAAGAGGCTTCCCGTAAGGCCTTTTTCTTCTTTTCTGCTGTAGATATTGGACAGAAACTGCTTCTTTGCCCTTACAGTCCACCAAGGACATGTATAAAGTCAAGAGTAGGAGGAAAATAACAGGCTGGAGATAAGGGAATAGGCTCTTTGGCTCTGTTTCAACTGGCCACGGCTCCTTATCTCAGGAGAAGTGTCCCCATTCTGTGTGTCTTTTATCCTCCCTCACTTTCCTCTGCCAGACTTTCGAGTCAGTCTCAGAGGGCTCCTGGAAATTTTTAGAGGAGATCTTCCCCTAAGCTTCTTTGAACCAGGAGTCCCCCCCTACAACAGTGGTGACCTGGGTGGGAAGTTAATGCTGGGCTCCTGGTGTTCCCAGAGTAGAAGACAAGGGCTGGTGAGGTGTCCAGCGTCACTTTACCAGGATTGAAAAGGCGCTGACCAGTTATGAGCATCCATGGATAAAAAACTACAAAAGCAGGCAATTACAGAGTGACCCTTTAATGCAATAACCCTGGAGCATCTCAAAACCAGTGCTGCCTGCCCCAGGTCTTGCTGCTCCTTTTTCGTAGGGCACCTGGCCCAGAAAGGCAAGTCAAAGCAGGTAAATGGAGGGTCTCACCTCCCTAGTACATGGCCAGGTGCAGCTCTGTCCTCCTGCATAGCATGGAGATGTTTCCTACCACTTCTGGAGGACTGAGAGCTGCGTGGATGCAGGTAGCGTGGCTATTTGGAGAAGAGAAGCCCTAGTAATGAAGTAGAAGCAACATGGTAACAACATGTGGCCCCCAGGGCCAGGACAAGCTGAATAAAGCCAAGGGGTTTTGTTTTCAGTTTCCAGCTCAGGAAGTCCTTAAATCACTTTGGACAGAAACAGGGTGAACCAGGAAAGGATCGCTCTGTTCTTGAAATGTTTCTTTCTCTTGTTTCCTAAGCCATCATGAGGCAGTGGACCAGGCTGCAAAAGAAACTGGCTGCATTTGCTTTGACTCAAGTCATGCGATGTTCCACCACGCAGCAGCTCTGCAAAAGGTCTCCCCTCTTGTGTTAAAAGGGGCTCTAGGAAAGCCGGGGAGGGGCTCGTGATCAGGGAGTGCAGGGGCGGGACAAGGGGGGTGGTTTTCAGCTGAAAGAGGGAAGATTGGGATGAGATCTTGGGAAGAAATTTTTTTACCATGAGGGTGGGGAGGCCCTGGCCCAGGTTGCCCAGAGAAGGTGTGGCTACCCCATCCCTGGAGGGATTCAAGGCCAGGTTGGATGGGACTTGGAGCAACTGGATCCAGTGGGAGGTGTCCCTGTTCATGGCAGGGGGTGGGACTGGATGGGCTGTGAGGTCCCTTCCAAGACAAACCATTCCATGAAGGCCTAGAGCTCAGCAAAGTGGCTGAGGCTGCCCTGGCCTCCCAGCCACCCCCAGGCTGCTCATTAGTCCCAGGCTTTGCTGTCAATAATGGCACAGACACAGTAGTTGTTCCTCACCCTGCTCCAACTGGTGACCTTTGGGACTCTAGTGTCCATCATCCCATCCTGCTTTCCCCCAGACACCAGCCGACTAGGATCGGGTGCAGCTTGCAAGCGGCACATAACGAATCCCCAGTGGCCTCAGAGCAGTGTACAGAGGTCAGGAGTCATGTTTGCTCTGCCAGGTCCTGCCAAAGCTCTTCCTACAATTAAGTGCTGTTCACTGTTGACAGGCCAGCTGTAAGGAGTCACTTTTAAGTGCTGCTGGAACATCCCCATAGCTGTGATGCTGAGATCACTTCCCGATGCTATGTGCAGCCTTTGGCAGGGCTGGTACAGCAGCTCCTCCTGGGTCAGCCAGTGCTCATGTTCCTCTTCTAAGGGCTTGCAGGAACCAGACAACATCACACTGAGCATCCAATGAGCCTTACACCTCTGCTGTGGGCATCTCCCCAAAGATTCAAAATCCAGAGCTCTGCTTCACTGCTGAGACCTGAAACAGCAAAAAAAAAAAAAAAAAAATGGCCAAGAAGGTTGGTTTGTTCCCTTGAAACTCAGACCTAAGAGTTCAAGTCCTGGGCAGTCTTAAGAGTCTCATGGAAGCAGCAATGAGCTTGCGGCTGGCTCATGTCGGTGCAGAAGCAGTCATAGCCTTGCTTCCCAGCTTATTGCTACCTGAGAAAATAAAGACATAGCTCAGAATGCCCTCTGTGGCTCATCCTTCCACCCCCTCTGATAAACAGGGCTCTGGACCCACCTGAGCAGGGCTAGAGCCTGACTGTGATCTCTGTCAGTGGTTTAAGATTTTAGTTACATCCTAGTAGCTAAATCTGGAGCTCCAAGCATCTTCGTATTCCCTGCTCTAGAAAGACTTAGCAATTCAAGTATCAAGGAGCAGTAGCATTTTCTCCCACCAGAGCACTATTCTGACCTCAAAATATTTTGCCAATATTTTGCCATTTTAATAGTCCCCAAAACTGAGTGTGGGGCTTCCACAGGAGTGCTGAATGCAAGGGCATATCAGGCCCTTGTCCTGATAATTAACCACTGAACTCAGTGCTGAACAGGATGCCTCACCTGCATTAAAAACATTTATTCCTCTGCAAGTTTGGTTGCGCATTTCATGCCTGGGTGCAGAAGTGATAACAGGACTCTATTTCTGTCCCATCAGCACAGCTGGATCCCCGTTCCTTTCAACTGTAAATATCCGTTAAAAAGAACATCTGCAACATGGAAATCAAAACATCGTGGCCCTAAATAGCAGCAGGAGAGGAGGTTTGTTAGACCAGCTTGATTGTGTGGAAAATATCAGGAGCCAAAAAGGTACAAGGAATTTAATGGAAAGGTGAAGGATCAAGAAGGGTTAAGGTGGGGCACTTTCAGAGGTTGGAGGTGCCACCTCTAAAAGCGTAGCTAGAATAAGAGCAGTTAAAATGCAATAGGACGGGGTCTTATAGGAATCTGTGATCACAAACGCAACCACTCATTTGGCCCAGAAAGCTAGCTATGTAGTGGGCTGCATCAGAAGAAGTGTAACAGCAGGGTGAGGGAGGGGATTCTGGTGCTCTACCCTGCTCCTGTGACACCCCACCTGGAGCTCTGTGTTCAGATCTGGAGTCCTCAGCACAGGAAGGACATGGAGCTATTGGAGCAAATCCAGAAGAGGCCACGGAGATGATCCAAGAGCTGGAGCACCTCCTGTATGAGGCCAGGCTGAGAGAGTTGAGGTTGTTCGGGGTGGAGAAGAGAAGACTGCAGGGAGACCTTAGAGCAGCTTCCAGCTGAAAGGGGCTCCAGGAAAGCTGGTGAGGGGCTCCTAGTCAGGGAGAGCATGGATAGGATGAGGAGAAATGGTTTTCAGCTGCCAGAAGGGAGATTGAGATGAGATCTCAGGGAGAAATGTTTTGCTGTGACGGTGGGGAGGCACTGGCCCAGGTTGCCCTGAGCAGTGATGGCTGCCCCATCCCTGGAGGTGTTCCAGGCCAGGTTGGATGGGGCTTGGAGCCCCTGATCCAGTGGGAGGTGTCCCTGCCCATGGCAGGGGTGAGACTGAATGGGCTTTGACGTCCCTTCCAACCCAAACCATTCCATGATTCTGTAATTCTATGATCTTCCAGATGATGCACTGAGTGGTTCTTGCCTTGTGATCATTCAAACGATCAGCACCCCCTTGGGTGTCAATTTAGTACAAGCTGCTAAAGAACAGAGACTTTCAGGCCACAGAGAAGTCCACCAGAGCAGGGCTGACAACACCAAAAGGCCTAAGGAAATGCCAACAGTTTAAAATTCATACCAAGACTCCTGACAACATCCCTGTTGACCACAGATCCCACTGAGAAGCAGCTCCCTGCTCCTAAAGCACACTAAGAGCTTACAGAGAAATTACTGCAGGAGCTTGGGAATGGCAGCACACCTTATCTGCAGCCAACCTGAATGTACAGCCTCATGGACTACATGTTTCTCCATAAGCATATGGAGTCTGTTCATGGGATGACTTTCACTGGCAAGATGTCAAATATGGGAGGTGGGCAGAGATAAACCAAATACAGAACCGGGCAGCTCCTCATAGGTCTGCCTGACTGTGCTTTTCCTGCCACTCTGGATGTGCTCTGCTGCTAAGAAAATGCTGATGCAAACATAGCAGGAATGTACAGATGCAACCAATGCTTTCTATAAAGAGTCAGTATTTATGTTCTGTTTTGAGAACATAGAAATACGGGGGTTTGAGGCCTCCAGCTGTAGCATGACCATTCTGATGTTTAAGCCTGCAGGCAGGACAAGCCATGTCACGCACACGAGGGTGGCTGTAGAGGCAACAGCGTGGTGGTTGCCAGCCAAGAACTCCAAGCACCACAACTACTTCCATGTGGACAGTGATACCTGCAACAGAGATACTGAGATATCTAAATTCCTTCTCCAACTGTAGAGGGGGAATGCATTTCTGTTTGTTCTTCTTCGTGATTTTATGCGCCAAGAATTTGTCTTCTATATTGATCAAATTCTTCACTCTGACAATAGAGGTTATTAAATCTCCAGTTTTCTGCATCTCTAATTTCCTCCCTCTGCTAGGATGTTTGTTTATTATATAGGTCAGCACCGTGCTCAAGCCAAGAGCCACAGAAAGCGCCTTCTTTGGAAATGTCTGGCAGTCAGGGTGCAAATAGCTTGGAGAATGAGTGGCCTGGATGGCAGCCCTGCTGCCCTGGGGCCAGGCAGGATCACAAATGACAATCTGTGGATCAGCGCTTCACGTTTCACTTTGCTATAAACATTTAGATTTAAGGAAACTCAGAGTAAATATTGGCTTTAACTTTCCACTGGTCAATATTTACTTCTTCTGTCAATAAAACATGATGTTCGTTTTAGCAGAAGCCTGGACTTGCTTGAACAACATGGATTCTCCTCTCAAACACGCAAATGCATGAACAGGAGTCACAACAGCCAGGCCAGTAACATCTGCACTGCCCTCAGCAGCCAAGCTGGCAAAATAAAGATGGTCATTAACAGAGGAAATGCTCCAAAAAACACACTGAATCTGAGCTTCAATCACAGATAAGCAGAATTCCAGTACCTTCAGCCCTTCTCACTGCTGAAAACCAAACTCTGCTGCAGGGGAAGGCTCCTTTGGACCCTTCCCAGCCCTTACCAACTGCTGCAAACCCAGGCTGCAGCTGAGAAATGTGAAGGTGTCCTTTGGAATCCTTCAAGGGGAACCACTCTTCCCAGGATTGCTTGATGACCACACTCCTGTTTGGGGGATGGTATCTCCTTGGCCTGTGTTGTCTGTGGTTGCAGTCTGGTGCCAGCTCCCACTGCTGATGTACTCTTGATGCCTGGGTACTAGCACAGAAAAGCTGGCCAGGAGGAGCTCCTGGAAAGCCCTAGTTCATTGCTAGCTCTCTAGAAAAAGTCAACCATGGATTTTGCTTTGCCCCATCCTGAAACCTGATCCAGCAGTGTGCTGCCCTTCCCCTTGTGTCATGTGAATGGCATTGGCAGCCAGGTTGATCTGAGGAGCCAAGCCAGAGGAGGTGTTCCTCCTCCTGTGATCCTGTCTGTTCCCTGGTTGACCTCCTGAGCAGCTCACACAGGGCTAGAGGCACATCTGTGCCAGGGCAGGGACAGAACAGGTCTTTGGATGTGGGATTGGACCACAGCAGCCCCAGTGCAGAGCAGTTTACCGTTCTGCAGTCGTGCTTTCTCAGTTTGGGGGTATGTTAACAGGTTCACAGCTGTCAGACTTCAGATGCTTAAAAGACAGCAGGAGAGGGATGCCTGCAAAGTGCTGCATTGATATCGTGGTTTGTAACAACAAGTTTAGAGGAACAGAGCCCTAAATCCTGAAGTCTGAGCTCGCAAATCCCTTCAATAAAGCAGAAGTCTGCTGAGAGACAGCACCGCAAATCTAAAGAAGGTGCTTTTAGAATAGCACATATCTTATCCTGTTGGAGGCAGGTGCAGCAGCGGGGTGCGCGGGGGATGATGAGGCAAGGGGTTCAGGTGCCAGCACACGTGCTTCTGTGCAGATGTGAATACCTCTTCTGATAGCTTCCTCATGTCCTGCATTGCCTCTCGGATACACTGCCACTACAAGAGGCCAAAATTTAGGATCAAATATGTGTCTCTAAGACATCACCATGGGTAATAAGGCTGCTTACATAAACAAAGGGCAGTTGGCTTTCCAACAGATAAGTCTTTTGTGAAAAGCCATAAAGACTTTGACGCACAACCTCATTTATAAAGCCAGCACTCAGCACTGAAGCCTTGTAAAACAAACCAGTCTTCTTTATGTCTATTACTAATAATTCTTCTTTAAGAGGCTTGTTACAGACGCGAGCAAGGGCTGCAGCCTCCAACTGTGTTACTGGGTTATTTAATCAGGGCTCGTGAGGAGCAGAGCACAGAGAGCAGCAGTGAAGAGACAGGCAGCTGGACTCATGCCAGTGCCAGAGGACTGGTGAGCATCACTGGCGACTTTATTTGCTCCCTTAGGAAAAGGCATGGGCCCCTGGGGCGCTTCTGCTGCCAATTCAAAGGAAAAAAAGAGCACAGCTCTCTGCACTCCAGCCCTTGACTAGCAGCAACCAGGTTTGCAGTCAAATTTGGGAATTGCCAGCTCCAACTGCACCAAGAAACCTTGGAAAATGAAATTACACTGCTGGTCCGTGAGAGAATCGGGTGCAGCTTTAGGGACGTGGGAAAGGTAGCATGATGAATCATTTCTGTCTCAGTATGAAGCTATAACTCTTTATGGTGAAGGGTCTGGAGAACAGGCCTTATGAGGAACGGCTGAGAGAGCTGGGGTTGTTTAGCCTGGAGAAGAGGACGCTGAGGGGAGACCTCATTGCTCTCTACAGCTACCTGAAAGGAGGGTGTGGAGAGGAGGGAGCTGGGCTTTTCTCCCAGGTGACAGGGGACAGAACGAGAGGGAATGGCCTCAAGTTCCACCAGGGGAGGTTCAGGCTGGACATTAGGAAAAAAATTTTCATGGAAGGGGTCATTGGGCATTGGAACAGGCTGCCCAGCGAGGGGATTGAATCACCTTCCCTGGAGGGGTTTAAGGGACTGGTGGACAAGGCACTAAGGGGCACGGTTTAGTGATTGATAGGAATGGTTGGACTCGATGATCCTCTTCCAACCTGGTTATTCTATGATTCTATGGTCCGAGTCTGTGGTTTCAGGCTGGAGGCTTCTCAGGCTCTGCACTACTTCACCTTGGGGCCAGTGACCTACTTTGCCCAAGGCTACCGCTCAACCCGCCACACAAGTCATCTGGTCCCAACTTTTATGTCTGTATATGATCATTTTCTCTCTTTCACTGAGCCTCACATCTCCCTGGAACCACAATGCTGTCAAACATCGGTACAAAATGCCATTGGTTAGGAATGTGCTGGTGCATCTGGGGCCAGACCTTCAGTCCCTCCCTCCAGCAGGCCCTGATGGTGTCTTGCTACCCTCCAGCTCTTTGGGATCTCCAACTTGGCTGCAGCCAAGCTTTCTCCCCAGGAGAAAGCCCAGTGCATGTTACACTTCTTCTCCACACTGATGCTATTCCATGGAGGTGATGTTGCAGATAGACAGGTGTGATGGCTCCTCTACAGACACAAGGAGGTTCTCATGTCCCCAGGGTGTTATTTCCACAGAGGAAGAAGCTTCCAGCCTCTCTCTCTCTCTAGGCTTGTGTAAGGGTGGGCACAGGCATCCCCTCTTGCTCCTAGGGTTCATCACTTGGCCCTCAGCTCCTGCCACTGTCTCCAAGACCACAAAACAATGAGCACAAGTGGACTTGGAGCCTCCTGGGCACCATGGGGTGTTCCTGCAGTGCTGCATGAGGAGCTTTGCCTGGGTGCACAGCGCCTATAACTCTGCTAAAGCAACATGTTAAAGAGCCCTAGCTTTTCTTGGCAAGGGAGATTTGCTTTGACATGGTGGGGAAGCACGTGCCTAATCTTGTTGACCATTTCTGCTTCATCCAGCCATCCCCAGGAGCTGTTTCCCTCCCATTGGCACCACAGCACATCTTAATCCCCCACACGCAGCTAAACAAGCCTTCCATCCCACTGTTGTTTGAAAACAAAGGACAAAATTGGTCACTTGAAAGATAAACGCAGCTGGGACTGGAATAAAAGTACTCACAAAGCAAGGCAGGGGGGCAGGGGGAGCGAGTGGGGGAAAAGTCACCAAGTTGAACATTTGCAGCTGGGAAACATGAGGGCAGCTGAGAAAATTAAGACAAAGAGAGATCAAAGCAAACCCCTGATTATACGGATGATGCTGAGGGGTGGGAGAGGCACAGCTGCAGAAATGCAGGTGCTGACAATCAAGGAGCCGTGTCCCAGACCAGACACATTGGTGGGTGGCATGAGGGGTGCGCTGGCTGCCTCCTGATGTGTCCTTGCACTGATTCAGCTGCCCAGAGTCCAGAGCTGCTCTCTGTCATCAATCTGGCTGTGGCACAAGAGCAAGATGCTCAGGTACTGGAGGTGGTAGCATCGCTGATTGCATAATACCCAGCTCAGCAGAAAACATTCTGAATGGAAGAAGAGACTGTGGAGCATTAAGATGCAGCCACTTGAAAATAAAATTAAAGCGCAGGTAGTTTTAGTGAAAATCTTTCTTCTACTCTGAAGAGTTTGAGAGGGAGGGTAGAAATGTTAGGGGGAGGAGGATATTTTATTTTGGAAATGATAGGAACATGGAATGGTTTGGGTTGGAAGGGATCTTAAAGCCCATCCAGTTCCATCTCCCACTGGATCCAGTTGCTCCAAGTCCCATCCAACACCTCCAGGGATGGAGCAGACACCACTGCTCTGGGCAACAGGGGCCTGGCCCTCCCTACTCTCATAGCGTACATATTCTTCCTAAATTCTGATCTCAATCTCCCCTTTCTCAGCTGAAAACTGTTCCCCTTTGTCCTCCCCAATCAAGAGCCCTTCCCTAGCTTTCCTGGAGCCCCTTTCAGTCTGGAAGCTGCTCTAAGGTCTCCCCAGAGCCCTCTCTTCTCCAGGCTGAACAATCCCAACTCTCTCTGGCTTTATAAATGAATTGCTTTGATCTCAAGTTGTGCATGCCAAACCAACTCCTCAGAGTCAGCAGCAAAGAAACTGAGCTTCCCGCTGTCTGTCCTTTGCCTTTAGTACCCATCGCACAGGGCAAGGGTGGAGTAGACCCCATCTTTCCTGCAATGCATCGTTCCACTTGGGTGACGGCTCACCTTTACGGATTTTCCTGCTGTAAGTGAAAACACTGATATCTAGATTTGGTTTCCTTTTCAAAGTGCTAGCTTATTTAACTAACACAAAACAAAAGCCTACACCGAGTGTGGCTGATGAAAAGCATAATAAGCTGCCAATTACAGTTAGGAAAGCCCCCAGAACATTGTCCCGTGGTGCAGCCATCAGTCACGTGTGGATCAGCTTGGCTGAGCCTGGTAACAGCAGCCAGGGCCGCAGTCCTCCATCAACTCCAGGTGTTTAACCCAGTGCAACACCCAGGGTCTTAGAATCATAGAATCACCAGGTTGGAAAAGACCCACCGGATCATTGAGTCCAACCATTCCTATCAAACACTAAACGATGTCCCTCAGCGCCTCTTTCACCTGTGCCTTAAACACCTCCAGGGAAGGTGCCTCAACCACCTCCCTGGGCAGCCTGTTCTTCTTGCTGCATCCTGCAAGATGATCATAGAATCATAAAATCCCTAGGTTGGAAAAGACCTTTGAGATCATCAAGTCCAACCGCACCTGTCCACTTCTGGATGCGAGCAGGGATCAGGCAGCCAGGGGAAGCAACAGCACAGCCACAGCATGTGCAAGCTGGTGACAAATATCCAGGGAGGCTACTCTGCTGTCTGCAGGCAGAGGATGGGTAATCCTTTTGAAGCTGGACAAAAGAGGCATTTTGATGAGAGCAGTCACATTAACAGGGTTGCCTGCTTGCAGACCTGCTGAACTGTCCGCTGTGCAGACACTTGCACTGGTACACGTCAACCCACCTGCACGTACATGGTGTTGGGGAGGCATCCGGCAGGCACGGTGGCTGCAGCACCCAGCCAGCTTGCCCAGAGACTTCATCTCCTAAGCGACCACATCTATTGTGGCATCACTGGACAGATGCCCAAAGGCTGAAGCTCTTAATTGTGCCTGGTTTTGAGTAAGCTTTGGGCTTTTCGGGGGGGGGGGGGTTGGACATCTGTCAGATTGTGATGACTCGGAGAATGATTCCCATTGCAGGGAGAGCTTTGAAGCTGTGGGATTGCAGGAAGCTGCAGGAAGCAGATGGATTTAACTGACAAATTGAAGCTTACTGAGTTTTTGTTTAATTAACCTTTAATTGGCAAATTTGGGGCTCATGCATTTTTAGCATAATTAGCTGCTTAAATTAGCTTTTGACAGAGTTTTAGATTTAGAAGCATGCTTTTTATATCCCAGGTCTGGTTTTACACTGTATCAAATGCTTTCAAGTCAACTGATTTAACTCTATCGTGCCAATGTATAAGGAGATTTGGAAGCTGCTGTGGGGACCTGGAGCAGGAAGACTCAGAGGCACAGTCCCACAAGGATTATCTCTAGTCTGTGTGGGGTTCCCTGTCACTTTGCACCACCAGATATGTAGGATCAAAGGAACACCAGAACATAAAGGACCCCAGGAATTCATGGGCACATTCCTTCCCCCGGTAAACACAAGGTTTGAACAGACTGTTAGGATGCCAGGCTGCACAAGGGACATGTATCCCGTGGAAGTCACCACCACAGGTTTGCAGCTCTGACATCTCAAGACAGGACATGGAAGCTGGGGTTGATACAGGCAAGTTGTCTCCAAGTGCAGCTTCTTATTGTTATTGTGGTAGAAGTCAAGGTGTTGAGGTAGCCTGAAGCTAAGAAAGGTTCAGCTGGTGCATCCTCAGGTGTCTGCCTGGAAAAGTGTAGGAGAGTTTAATAAATCCTCCACCTTTCATAGGATCATGGAATGCCTTGAGTTGGAAGGGACCCACGAGGATCATTGAGTCCAGCTCCTGTCCCTGTACAGGACACCCCAACATTCACACTGTGTGTCTGAGCTGTTGGCCAAATGCTTTTGGAACACTGTCAGGCTTGGCACCATGACTGCTTCCTGGGAGCTGTTCCAGTGCTTCACCACCCTCGGGGGGAAGAACCTTCTCCTAATGTCTAACCAGACCCTCCCCTGGTGCATCTTCCTGTCATTCCCTTGGGTCCATTCATTGGTTGCCAGAGAGAAGAGCTCAGCTTTCTAGGCTTGTTATCAGTGTTTGATGACCCTAGCAGCTTATGCTGCTGCTCCTCCTGACAAGATCACCACTAAGGGAAGTTCTTTCCCCATTTGTCCATTCAAACCTGTAGAGAGGGACAATCATGAAGGGTCTTTGCCAGAAGCAGGAGGAAAGCAGATTTCTCCATGGTTGCTACCATCACCATAGACCTTTACACCATCTTTAGTGAGCTCAGCTCATAGAATCATAGAATCACCAGGTTGGAAGAGACCCACAGGGTTATCGAGTCCAACCATTCCCACCAATCTCTTAACCATGCCCCTCAGTATCTCATCCACCTGCACCTTAAACTCCTCCATGGAAGGCGAGTCAATCACCTCCCTGGGCAGCCCATTCCATTGCCTAATGGCCATGTCAGTCCTGCAAGCCTACGTGCCTCCCTCAGATCTGAGCACATCAAGAGAGTTCTTGAAGTTGGCAAGTGGGTCTCTGCCACCCTATTTAGTGGCTGGAAAGAGAGGGACATCTAGAGAGATTCAGGCCACCTGGAGAGGTTGCCTTGGACGTGTGCTCCAAGGATCCTTGAGCTACAGAGCCCCTAAGAAAAGAAGCCTCTATAAATTGAGATGGATTGGGGTCAAAATATGAGTTACATGGAAGGAGGAATTTCTGGCAACAGAGCATGCAAAGAGGTTTAAACAAGTGCCAGCAAAGAGAGAAACCTTTGAGTGTCCCAGCTGAAAAAAGCAGAAAAGATATCCTGGCACAAGGTATCAAGGAGACCATGCGGTCAGGATTTGCCCCTCTTTCCAAGGCTGCATCTGCCTATTATTTTAGGAAGTCAATTGACAAACAGAGTAGGCAGATCCTACTGGTCTTAATCCACCAAAATAAGGGCAGCAGAGAGGCTAGAACAGCACAGCCGGCAGTAAGGGCTGTTGCTTGTTTGAGCAAGGGCTGTCATATGTAAATCTGCGTTTTCCTGAGGATGAATAAACCCCACATTTTTCTTCTCTTTGCTAAGTTCTATATGAACAGACCAAGAAACATTTTGTGGAGAAGTGACCTTTCCCCAAACTGAACAAGAAAGGCATTGTCGCTACGATGCTCTTTCCTGATGAAAAGGTTGACCAATATTTTAAGAACCACTGAAAGAATGGAAATGTGGGTAAGTGGAAATTCAAGTGGAGTAGGAAACAATAGTGTAGATTAGGTCATTCCCAGTGAGAATAGAGGGAAAATGTCAGGGATTCAAGTGGTCTCTACCCCGGTTTCCTCTCCTGTTATGGACAAACAGAGGATCGAGCGCTCAACCTGACATGGCTCTGCAGTAGATTAATGGGTAGGGGAAGTGAGGGCACCCGTGACACCATCCCTGTGGGGACAGATAGGCTTTTTGGCTGGATGGTTCCTCCAGGCTAAAGCACATCCGCAGGAGGTGGCATGAGCCAGCAGAGCCCTGTTTGGGAGATGCCCCCCTGTGTCTTCCTGCTGGGCTGGGAGCCCTGGGGCTGTGTTAATGATTGCACATTGAACGATTGTGCATTAAATGATTGCACATTTTCAGTAGCCTCTGGTTATCATCTGCCCTCAGCACCCACTCAAAGATTTAGGTTCATGGATTCCGGACAGACAGAAAGCAACTGTCCGGAACCCTCCTACACAATCCTTTTGCCAGGGGAAAAGCAGGATTTACACAAATAAAAAAACCCGATTCCTGGAAGAGGTCTGATTTCTGCAGAAATGTTGGAAAATCGATGAGGGGGGTTATTTTCTCACTGACCAAAGCAAAAATCTAAGTATTTTATCTGTGATTTTCTTCAGAAATTTCTACCAGCATTCAAAAATACTGGTAGAATGCTACATCTATCAAAAAAAAAAAAAAAAACCAAACCATTTTTCCAGGTCCTGAGGGTTAGGGAGTCGCAGTTTCTCCGGCCAGGTGGTCGTAGGGGAGCAAAATTACAGGGTAGAGCAATGAGTTACTTCTCCTTTGAGACAGGGAATCCCCACATGCCACTGGGACAGGGAACTGAGACAAGCCAGACCTCTCTTCCCCATACGTGGCACCAGGGTTTCATTCCTTCACTGACTCATCTCCATGCAGACTTGGTCAGAGACACATCAGCCCACAGCGGCTCCAGGCTGCTCCCCACCTTGTTTGAGGGCAGCCCAAGCTCTCATGCTCTTGCTTCAAACAAGGCGGAGCAGTTGAGGGACCTGACGCGGTTTAATCTGAAGAAGAGGAGGCTGAGGTGAGACCTCATCGCTCTCTGAGGTTTCCAGAAAGGAGGTTGTGGATAGGTGGGTGCTGGGCTCTTCTCCCAAGTAACAAGAGATAGAACAAGAGAGAAAGGCCTCAAGTTGTGTCAGTGGAGGTTTAGATTGGATATTAGGGAAAATTAATGCAAGAGTGGTGAAGCCTTGTCAGAGGCTGCCCAGGGCAGTGGTGGCGTCTCCATCCCTGGAAGGGTTCAAACCCCATGTAGCCAGGGAACTTCAGGACATGGTTTAGTTGGCACAGTGGGGCTGGGCTGACAACTGATCTGGTTGAGCTTAGAGATCTTTTCCAGTGTCCTTCAAAGGGATCTGAACAGGCTGGATCCATGGGCTGAGACCAACAGCATGAGGTTTAACAAGGCCAAATGCCGGGTCCTGCACTTGGGGCACAACAACCCTGGGCAGCTACAGACTAGGAGAAGTTTGGCTGGAAAGCTGCCAGGAGGAGAGGGACCTGGGGGTGTTCGTTGACAACGGACTGAACATGAGCCCGCAGTGGCCCAGGTGGCCAAGAAGGCCAATGGCATCTTGGCTTGGATCCGAAACGGCGTGGCCAGCAGGTCCAGGGAGGTTCTTCTCCCTCTAGACTCAGCACTGGTGAGACCTCTCCTAGAGTCCTGTGTTCAGTTCTGGGCCTCTCACCACAAGAAGGATGTTGAGGCTCTGGAGCGAGTCCAGAGAAGAGCAACGAAGCTGGTGAAGGGGCTGGAGAACAGGCCTTATGAGGAGCAGCTGAGAGAGCTGGGGTTGTTTATCCTGGAGAAGAGGAGGCTGAAGGGAGACCTCATTGCTCTCTACAACTACCTGAAGGGAGGTTGTGGAGAGGAGGGTGCTGGGCTCTTCTCCCAAGTGACAGGGGACAGGATGAGAGGGAATGGCCTCAAGCTCTACCAGGAGAGGTTCAGGCTGGACATTAGGAAAAAAACTTTCACAGAAAGGGTCATTGGGCACTGAAACAGGCTGCCCAGGGAAGGGGTTGAGTCCTCATCTCTAGAGATGTTTAAGGGTCGGGTGGATGAGGTGCTGCGGGACATGGTTTAGTGGTTGATGGGAATGTTTGGACTCGATGATCCAGTGGGTCATTTCCAACCTGGTGATTCTGTTATTGATTCTATCGGTCTATGATTATGATTCACTCTCTTGATGGATTTAGGGGGGCTTTGCTCTCTCTCTCTCTTAGCTGTTTACCCATTCTCAGCTACCAATATTCAAGAGTTGAGCTGTCCTTTCAGTCTGCAGGATGGCAAATGTAAGACTCAGTGAGCCAGAGAACAGATGGGCCACTTGGAGTATGAATGGAAACCTTTGCCTATGTGATTAGAAATATCACATCCCCTGCCCTGTGGGGCTGCAGCGAGGGCAGTGATTTACCAGGTGGCAGGGAAGCAAGCCTGGGGGTGGAGGAAGGCTGGTTTATGTGAGAAATCCTCCTTGTCAAGAAGGGATGAGGAGAGCTCCAGCTGTTCGCAGAGAACCTCTGCACCTGGCCAACCTAATAAATCTGTCATTAATTCAGCAGCCGCCAACTGCCATCATAGCAGGGTAGCTCCTATCCTGCTATTTGCACATCCTGCCTAGAGGAAGCGTGCCCAAAAGTATTAAAGCAAAGCCATGTTTCATAAATTGATCACATCCTGAGCTTTTCACCCCTTCAGTGAATCCAATACCCAAAGGGATATTTCCTAAGACCTTGAAAAGGGAATGAGCTGTCAGATTAAAATGCTGTGTTTATCAAATTGGGGTAGAAACTCCCCTGCTTCCTATGAGACTGAATAAATTAGAAGCCCATCTGCTGTGCTTGGATGCAAGAAATTAATTACTTCCAAGGGTGAGGAGTTTTTACAATAAAGTAATTATCAGCTTAATAAAAAAGGCAAAGGTTGGATCTTCAACAAGAACAAACTGCTATAACTTCAGGGCTCTAGTGGGGTGTTCCTGAGAATCCCCCAGGACTGGCCCCAGGGGTTCCAGGAGTGGTGCAGTTTGATAAATAATGGTGACACCACATTGGACCAGTCATGGTAGTGTATAGAGACAGAGCAAGAACAGTTTTGGAATTAGCAGTGCATTTTACTGGGAAGTTGGGGATCTCTTGCTATTTTCTTAGATTCATAGAATCATAGAATGGGTTGGATGGGGCCTTAAAGCCTATCCAGTTCCAGCTCCCTGCCATGGTCAGGGACATCTCCTACTGGATCAGGGGGCTCAAGGCCCCATCCAGCCTGGCCTTGAACACCTCTACAGACTGGGTCAGTCAGTGCCTCTGCTGAACAAAAGCTCAATTCTGGCTCAGAAACCAGGTCTTCCTAGAGTTCGGCCTCTTTTCTTTGCCTTTATGGCTACCTCATAGAATCATAGAATCTCTAGGTTCAAAAAGAGCTTTGAGATAATCAAGTCTAACCATGCCTGTCCACTACTAAATCATATACCTGTGCTTCATCCACCTGTCTTTTAAACTCCTCCAGGGATGGTGACTCAGTCACCACCCTGGGCAGCCTCTGCCAGGGCTTGAGAACCCTTTCAGTGAAGTTTTTCCCAGTGTCCCATCTGAACCTCCCTTGGCACAGCTTGAGGCCATTCTTTCTTGTCCTTAAACCTAACCTGTTCTCCAGAGATAATCTAGATATACTGTTGTACATGCAGGAAGACTTGCATTGATTTAGTTATAAAACAAAAGGAAACCCAACTGGAGAAGAAAGAAAAAGCTTAATCTCTTCTGGAGTACAGATTAGCAGGAATATAGGGACCCCAAGGACAGGGAGAAGGGCTTCCCATCCTGCTTTCCAGAAAATTATGCTGGAAAGTATCATTTTCCTTACTGGAAACAAGCTTTACCAGGAAGCTTCCCAGGCTCTTATGCAAGCAAACCCCAACTGCACAATGTTCCCTCTCCCTCTCACATGCCCACGTGAGCCGTGGCTTTGCCAAGCGCTGCAGCAGCTTCGTTGCACCAGGCAGGGCAAGAATGAGGAGAGGTTTCTGAAGTGTCCAGATAATATTCCTGCCACTTCTAAAAATACACAGTGCCATGGAGACAGGCTTCAGCTTCACACAATTGAAATTTCTCCTAAGCTACATCATTGTTAAAGACACAGAGTTATTCACGCAGAGGCCAGGGACTTTTTTCCCACAGAGTTAATGGCCAAAAAAAGTGATGAATCAGGGCTTTGAGGTGATTTATCTCTCAGTCTCTCCCCAACTGTATTTTCTATTTCTAGCATCTGCTGTCATTCAGGAAAATCTTGTTAGGTATCAACAGCACCCATGACTCACTCCCTGGCTCTCCAGCTGCCATGGACAACTTTCACTGTGATGCAGATTCTGGCTTGCTGTCTTGCAACAAGTGCCTCTCTGGGACCAGTACCACTACCAGGGAGAGGAAGATGCTTGACTTCTTATGAGTCAGCCCAAATACCATGGCCTTGTTTGTGCTGTCGTTATTAACATGTCTATTTAGGTATTTTAATAAGGTTGATGATGAAAATAGTTTTATTAATGGTTTTAGTTGGTAATAATCCTAATACCTGTCCACACTGCCCATTTTCCAGGGAATCTCTTCCTTTTATAGGATCATAGAATTCAAGAGTAGCCTTCCTCCTGCCTGGAGCAGAGGACCAAGGAGCAGACCATGGTTTCAAGACAGGACTGGACATCACTGGAGTCCTTGTGGTTTAACAATCATGGAATCGTAGAGCCATAGAATCATAGAATGGTTTGGGTTGGAAAGGACCTTAAAGATCATCCAGTTCCAAACTTCTGCAATGGGCAAGGATACTTCCCACTGGATCCAGTTGCTCATAGCCCCATCCAAGTCATGACAGCAGTGTTTGGTGGCATCCTGGTAACCGTGAGATGCACTGCAGTGTCAAACTGAGCCCTCAACACCAATGCAAGAATAGAAGTTTTCCTTGGAACTGGTTGCACATCCCAGAGGGAATGGTCATAGACCTGTGTGTGTGTGGAGAGCAGCAGCAGGAAGGTTGGAGGTCTACCTGTGTGGGGCAGCCAGAGGATGAGTTGGAGGATGCAGCACTTTTTGGAGAGGCAGTCTACATTTTCTACACCTAGAAATGCCCCTTCCTGCTTGATTCGATATTGCCCAGGGGAATACAATTTTGTACCCTTTCCCTAACTAATGAGACAGCCCAGAACAAGCAGAACAAAACAAGCAGAAATTCAGAACAGGAAAGCACTGCTAACTTGTGTGATTATTTACTTTTCTGACAGAAGCAAATTAGCAAGGTCCCACCAGCAGACAATCTGCTCAGGCTGAAAAGAAGCAACGTTCTCGCACTCAAATTAGACTGACTTGTCATATTAACTCTCTTGGCAGCAGTCACACTGCTGTATGGAGTCTGAACACTCACATCACTGCCAGGATTCTGTAGAAACTGCTATACTAGATTATATCAAGGCTCACTCAGGCCTTTGTGTCCATGCTCGATCCACAGCCGGTATCCAGGAAACTGTCCAGAAAGTATGGGTCTGACCATGGTCCAAACTCTCCACCACTAGATGTGCTCTTGCTGGGGGGAGCTGCTTGCAGATGAGCATGAAGAGGGCTCAGCTGTGATTATGAGCCCTACTCTTTGACCTTGCTGCCTGCAGAGTTGTATGATGCCTTCTCAGATCCCTCAGGCCAGCCTGGCACATTGGCACAGTGAGGCCAGGAAGGAGCTGTCAGTGTGATTGCAGGTGGAAACCTCATGGGAGGGACTGGAATTATTTCTGCAGCCTCATTGAAGAAGGTGGTAAATTCAGATAGAAATCAGTAGTGCACCAGGATTTAGGAGCTAAATACAGTGCAAGCAGTCTTTCTAAGAGTAAAGGGTGGGCAAGAGGATGGGTCAGACTTACAGAGTCCCTTCTGGGTGACCCAGCACAAAGGTTCTTCATGTGCAGTGAGGCCACTTCATCCTTTAAGAGCTGGGAAGAAGCCCCATGCAGGATGATGGATGTTCTTGGAGATCGTCTGCTAACGAGCACTGTCCTTCCACAGCAGGATTTGGCCACCATGGTGTCAGTAACAAACTACCTCCAGGTGTCCACTGTGCTCCCTCAAGGCAAGTGCTGAGCCCACAAACTCTCTGCTCTTACATCCTTGTCCAGTTCTGCTTTTACATGGGGAAAGTCTCACTAACAGAGGGAAGTGAAAGAGGACAAAGTTCTTTCCAGTTACCATTGGGGCAGGGAGAAAAGCAGATTACGCCAGACAACTTGCCATCACAGTATCCCCAGCAGCGCTTACCTGCTCACAGCACAGATATAATTAGGTCACCTCGTGAGAGCAGGTGGGATGGAGCAGAACCCCAAGCAGATAGGGACACAACTGATGTGCTCCCTCTAGCACTACGGTGGAGGGACGGCTGGAGGACGGTGGGGAAAGTGTTCTGGTTGAACTAGTAAGAAATTAGGTCACACTTTAATACATTTTTCAAGGAGTTTTGGGGAGGAGTTTGACTTTGAATCTCCTTCTTAAAAATAAGAAGTGGCCTACATAAGACTGGGTAAAAAATTATACAAGGATCTCATGGTAGTGTATAGAGCAGCAGCAGTAAAGTCCAGAATAGCATCAGCGAGGGACCCGTGTCCTTCATGGAGAGCCAGCAGAGACCATCTGCAGACAAACTGCAGCTCCTTTGGAAAGTCAGTGTTGGGTTGTTGTGAAAGGAGAGACATTTGCCACCTTGTCAAGGCAGGTGGGATGATTGTGTGAAGAACTGTATGTGCTCAAGCTAAGAGATCTCCCACTGCGCAGGTCCTTGGCCACACTGAGACACAGCTGAAGTCCAGAAAGAGAAGCCCCTGCTGCTGCGGTGAGACCAAGCAATCTTTGCCAGACTCTGTAGCCCCAGACATGTGGAACACCCGAACTGTTGTGCTATGTCCAGCCACCCTAGTGCAAGGGAAGCTGGCTGAGTGTGTCTGAAATGGTGTCCTGGGGACCTGCTTCATCGCTTATGTTCCACCAGCCAAGAGGAAAGATCTGGCCAAGGTCTCGTGATGGTCCATGCAGGATTGTAGAGAGAACTCACCCAGAGTCTACAGCTGGAGGCAGCAGGATCAAGAGCTGCCCACAGGCAGAGCATCCTGGAGGAGCATCCTTGTCCCATCAGGAGCCTGCTTGAGCACCAGCCCCAAGGCATCAAAGCACTGGGGCAGAAATTGCTGTGGGCTTGGAGTCTCTGGACTCCCTTCCAGTTTTACTTCCCTGGGTGGGGGAAGGTCCCACTGCTAGACAACCCAAGCACTGATTGCAAGTTTCTCTCCATCTCTAAAAGCACCTCTCTTCACTGCCTCGGGCAGGACTTGCTTCTGAGAACTGTTTCTACATTTCCCACAGCTACGTGGGAGGCAACCAAAGTGTTTAGGTGACACAGTCTGAGAAGACAAATTATAGCTTTTATTTGGGATGTTTAGGCAAAAAAATAGAGCAGCTCTCAGGCACACCTGCACTTCCTCAAAACAAATTCTCCTGTTATTTTTAGCCCCAACACAAACCCCAAGTCATCTACCTCATAGCACATGGAGACCAGAGCTTGGTTTTCCCCAGGCAGGTACCATTTGAGAAGGTAAATCTGGGCATAGCAGGTCACTTGGCCACTGAAGAGCCCATCTAGTGCTGCTTACTGGCTCTGTTGCAGTTACCCAACGTTCACCAGAACCTTGGGGTGACCAAAGATGCTGAAGAAATTTGGGAGCCAGTGCTTTAACAAAAGTCAAAATGTTCTACCTGCTGTATTTGTTATTCCCATAACTTTTGTCACTGCATATGAGAACACTTTTGTCCAGTAGGAATTATTGTTGCTGTATTTGTCTCAGAGAATCATCATCCTTGGGCTGCCTCCCTGCTTCTCATTTGAAAAAGGCAGGAACTACCACAGAAGTGTTTGTATGAACGTGGCCCTGGAGCACGGGGACAGGACAGGGGACCATACTTCTAGAACCATGGATTTCAGCAACATTCGTGTCAGCTGGGCACAATCCCACCTTGGTCAGCAACTCTGGATATCAATCAAGAGCTAAACTGGCCCTAAGGAAGTGGCTGAATGCAGCATTCCAGAGACTAAATGCAGATGTCCCAGCTTGAATCATAGAATCTCTAAGATAGAAAGACCTTTGAGATCATCAGTTCCAACCCTACCTGTCCACTACTAAATGATATGCCTAAGCACTTCATCGACCCGTCTTCATTCCCTACACCTCCAGGGATGGGGACTCAACCACCTCCCTGAGCAGTCTGTTCCAGTGCTTGAGGACCCTTTCAGTGAAGTAGTTTTTCCTTGAGAAGTCCACTTTCTGCTGTCTATTTCTTCCCAGTGGAGGGAAGGGAGAATGAGGATGAAGACGAAGCCAAACTAAGAGAACAAGCATCCCTATAGAAAAGCTCAGAGCGTTTCAGGCGCTCTTTCAGACTCAGTCTGGATTACTGTTCAGGTCTGGGTTGAGATTGGCTGGATGCTCAGGGCAGAACTGGACAGTCCGTGCTGTGAACTGGGGCAGTTAAGCAAGATGGATGTGAGGGGTATCAGACCACACTGATGAGCTTTGCCCAGTGACACACAAGGATGGACAGTTACCCAGCATAACCTACAGCAGGTATTTGGAGCTGCCCTGGGATTATCCCAAAGGGGGCTCTGTGGTCTGTGCTGGATCTTCCAGCCATGTACAGATGCCTCAGGTCCCTTGGAGCACGTCACTTGCATTTAGGCAACCAAAATCCCCAGTTCAGTGTCCATTACCTGCCAGCTCAGAAACCAACAACTCCCAGCTTAGATCTGCAAGTGAGTTGCTTAGACCGGCCACGTGTCAGACCCTGGCTCATGGCCATGTCACATGGAAAGAGGCTGAAATGTTGGCTCTGTTGCAAACCATGGCAACATTTCCATCAGTTTTCACAGGGCCGTGATTTCCCCGGCTCATAAAATGATGCTCCTGACCTTTCGGCCACAGCCACATGTGCCCACCCGCAGCGAGCTGTCCCAGGGGGGTTTGCCATGGCCTGGGGGCAGCACTGCTCCCCACAGAGGAGCTCAGCACCATTCCTGACCAGCTGCTCTCCTAGGAGACCTGGGTATGTCCAAAAGGCATCGCAGTCCCGGCGACACAGTGTCCAACTGCCAGCCCTGTGAGAACCAGCAGAGATCAACTCCTAAAAATCTCCTGCAGCCTCTCAAACCTTCACTTCTCCAAAAAGGAAACCAAAGGTGCATATTTTTAACCCCTTTGCTGCATTTGCGATCTTCTCTGATTGGAGAGGGTCATATCCTAAGGACGGGCCAACAAAACGCTCCTGGAGACTGACTCTTACCTCCTCCTGCCTTATGGCTCCTGTAAAACCCGCCTGTAAATCCCGGAGACTGTGCTGACAAATGACTAACTTGTCCTGGTACAGCCGTTTGCCCCTTCACTTTCCATGTGTGTGCTTTGGAAACCAGACAGAGAGAGAGACCCTTAGGATGGCCAGAGCAAACACAGCTCTTTCTGGGCAAGCACTCTGCTCGTAATATATAAATAAATATATAAACTGACGTATGGACAAATTATCAAGAAGTACAAATACAAACCCTGCCATGGGCCAGACATTTCCAGTCTGCAGAGCCAACAAGGGGCTCTTCTGATGCTGTCAAACATTATTGCTGCTGCCAGGTTGATTTACAGCAGCTCTTTGTGCAGCGTAGCTCCGACATCGGGCTTGCACAGGGCTGATTCCAGTGGGAGAGAGACACATGTGAGGGATGGAGGAAGGATCGTTCCTCTAGTAGATGCACACCCAGTGGGGGAAATCCCAAATCTTCTCTTTAAAGGAAAAAAAATCACCATCTTGTGATTTCTTTGCTTAAGAGCTGTTTATAGAAACTTTCTGAGGCCATGGGGAGGAGCAGGCACGGTCTGCAAAATAGATCAGGAGTAAGGCTACCTTCTGTCTCCCTGCTTGAGAGATTTAGCCTGGAAAGGCAGGAAGGGAGGAGTTAGAATGGAAACAAAGGGCTAGAGTCTCCACTGACATGAAGCAGCATCGGAGGCGATGGAGCAGAGCTGCATCCCACCAGCTCCTCAGCTCCAAAAATCCATGAGTGGAAGAGTTACCCCTATGAGTTACCGAGGGGCATCTCCACGCAGCATGAAGTTGTGGGTCTGGATGCAGGAAGCAGGGGCAGCACATGGGTCTGGGTGCAGGAAGGATGCCTCTGGAATGAGACTCCCTGTGACCTTCATGAGCTGGAATGCGGGAGATTTACTGAGTAAAGAGTTTTCCATCCATGCGTGAAAAACCCAGAGCAGCTTCTACACATCGCTGGGGTGAACAACAGGCAGGCGTGAGCACAGCAGCGACCCTCAGTGCCAGAGGGGGCGTAGAAAAAACTCTCAGAACCTTTTTTTTTTCCTCAGAAAAACTCATTTGTTACCTTGATACTACAATGCAAGAGGTTTGCTTTAAAAAAAAAAAAAAAAAAAAACACCCTCAAATTGAAAATATTCTTGATTGAAAATAAGATTATCTCAAGCAAAGCCTTTTGCAGCACAGCAGGGAGATGGAGAGTGTGTCCCTCAGCTCACTGACCTCTCTGAGCCAGCTGTTCCAGCTCCATGCTTGCTCCTGTAGGCTCTGAGCCAGGAGACTGCCCAGAGGACAGCACTTCAAAATGAAAACTTGGGTGATTTGAGTACAGGAAAAAAAATAACAGATTCACAGAATGGTTTGGGTTGGAAGGGACCTTAAAGCCTGTCCGATTCCACCTCCTGCCATGGGCAGGGACACGTCCCACTGGATCAGGGGCTCCAAACCCCATCCAACACCCACAGCTTCTCTGGGCAACCTGGGCCAGGGCCTCCTCACCCTCACAGCACAACATTTCTTCCTAAAATCTCATCTCAATCTCCCCTTTTACAGATGAAAACCATTTCTCCTTGTTTATCCCCACACTCCCTGATCAGGAGCTCCTCCCTAGCTTTCCTGGAGCCCCTTTTGGTCCTGGAAGCTGCTCTAAGCTCTCCCCGCAGTCTTCTGTTCTCCAGGCTGAACAACCCCACCTCTCTTAGTCTGTCCTTCTATGGCAAATTCTCTAACCCTCAGATCATCTCTTTGGTCTCCTCTGTTTTGTGAAAGACCTCTATTACTTATCCTGAGCCAAAGGTGTAGACTAGCTCAGAAAACCAAAACCATCCATAGATGCACTCCGACTACTCAATGCCCAGCAGATATCTGAGCTAGAGGACAACCCGTGTCTAATCCAAAGAACAGCAACTGAGGCTGTCATAGCATTAAACCTGTTACCCATGTTTGCGGCAGAGCAGGCGAGGTCAGTCAGCTCTTCCTGCAGGGCAAGATCAAAGAGTGCATTAGATACGGGTTGGGTGTCTATAAGTGGCCAAGCAGCTGTCTCATATAAATTGTGGTTTAGACTGTGACTGGCTACAACGGGAATTTTCAATCTGCAAATTCAGATTGTGATAAGGTCTTAGAAAGAAATATTTTGCTGTGAGGGTGGGGAGGCCCTGGCCCAGATTGCCCAGAGCAGGGGTGGCTGCCCCATCCCTGGAGGGGTTTAAGGCCAGGTTGGATGGGTCTTGGACCAGCCGGATCCAGCAGGAGGTGTCCCTGCCTGTGAGGGTGGAACTGGATGGGCTTTGGGGTCCCTTCCAACCCAAGCCATTCCATCATTCTGTGACGTTTCTGTGATATGATTTTCCATGGAATGGATCAAGGATTGCACAAGAGTGAGCACAGATGGTGGTAACACTCTACAGGCATCTCAGCAAAGGAAATTTCTCAGATGCTCATTGTACACCGTCAAGTGTAAAAAAGGATTATAAAAACAGTTCTAGTGTAATTTCTAAGAAGAAAAACTTCTCAGGCTTCCTTTTGTTGCTAAGAAATAACAAAACATACAAGCAAGTAACTGCTGCAGAAGACACAGATGCATGCTGTTCATAGTCAGTCATGGAGATACTCAACTGTGACAGTGAATTAAATACAGTTGGTTTCAATGGCTAAAATGATACTTTGTGGTAGGACAAAGGCTTCGTGTATTACCAATAATAAATTAGCCACTCTTTGTGGAAATAATTCCAGACTTGGCTAAAATATTCATATTTTTCTTTGTGGTTATTGAAGTCTCAGACCATGTGGATTTCAAAGCATTTCTCACAGGTCATTACAACTCAGCTAGGAGGGGAATAAGCTGTTGTCTAATTATTTTCAAGGATGAAACAGCACTAAGAATCTTCAAAAATATGAAAAGTCCTTCAATCATGTGGTTTGAATTGTGATAGGGATTCAACTTTAATTTACAAAGTCACCATTCAGTCAGAAATTAAAGGGGATTTAAAAAAGGCTGAATATTTGATTCTAAGTGTTCAACTCACATATGCAAAATGCAGAAAACTATGGTGTAAATGCATTGTGCGATCTTCAACACAGAAGTTTATGAATGAGTAACAGAAGTTTATGAATTCCTTTCCCTAGCAAAGGGCTTGAGAATTGTAGAGGATTTGGGATCATTATATATTAAATACAACAAAATGGTGAGGCTGCCCCTCATAAAATGTCCCTCTCTCCCTAAGAAAGTTATCCCAGCACGTTCAGCAGGAATAGCCCAGCTGAAGTTTTTATATTCTTTAATACAATACAGATGGCAAGTGAGATGGAAAGTGCTTGGAATGCAGGCACTGAAGGTTTGCAATGATAATTTTAAAACATATACTAATATTTCTAAAATGAGACTTCATCAATCTTTCTGTGCCAAAATTCATAACATGCATTCACTGAAGTGTAAATTACAACCAAGACTGACAACAAATTCCTTGGACATAAATGCTGGCCCCCTCTAAAACAAAAGCAGAATAAGTAGAAAAAGATTTTGCTGGGCTGTATGCATTATATTTCAAATACTTGACACCACAGTGATCTCAGCAGATTAAATTCCTAGACTCATAGAATCACGGAATCATAGAATAGCTTGAGTTGGAAGGGACCTTAAATATCATCCAGTTCCAGCCCCTGCCATGGGCAGGGACACCTCCCACTGGATCAGGGGCTCCCAGCCCCATCCAACCTGGCCTTGAATGCCTCCAGAGATGGGGCAGCCACAGCTTCCCTGGGAGACCTGTTCCAGTCCCTCACCCCTCTCATGGTGAAGAAATTCTTCCTTATGTCTAGTCTAAATCTACCCCTCTCCAGTTTATACCCATTGTCCCTCGTCCTATCACTCCAAGTCTTTGTAAACAATCCCTCCCCATCTTTCTTGTAGCCCCTTCTGGTACTAGAATTCACCTAACCTGATTCAGTCATTATCCGTGAAACACACGTTGACTTTTCTGGAAGCCATAAACGTCAGGGAAGTGTTGAAATGTTAGAACAGGCTTGCTGGGCACTGCTGTGTATCAAGACCATGTATGCACATGTTTGAGGAGTCTTGAATTATGGAAGGGTCTAATTATGAAACTGCAAATCCCAGTTCTCTCTGTTATTCAGAACCTCAGGGATCTCCCATAAGCATTACAGATGTCTCTGCGGGTGAAATGTATAAGCAGAGCCTGACGGGCTGCTACAACCTGCTACAGTTCTATTCTGCTAGAGGACAAGTCTCAGATTAGCATCGTTTGTCCATATAAAGTGTTTTATGGGTTGATAAAGAAAGAAAAGCAAAGAAAAGATGAATGGGAGCCTCATTGTCATCCTGCCCATTAACTTTGTAAATAAGGGATCGATGGGCAGGAGGACAGAAGCCCAGTGAGCCCTTCCAGACACCTCCCCTGGTGTGCCAATTACAAGATGTTCATTAAACCAACCCACCGCCCCCTCATTGTTTTGTTTGACCCTAGATCACTTTGTAAAGGGACCAGAAACCCAAGCAGGGTGAGGGGGACCCCAATGCCCTGTCCCTGGCCTGAGCAGCTGCCACCAGCAGAGACAGACGGGGCACATGAGCTGGAGAGTCCCTTGGCTGCACTGTGGGAAACAAACCTCCTGCTCAATCCCGTTGGCCCAAAAATATTTTCTTTGTGCTCCTGGAAGCTGGAGCTTTGGGGTTAAAGCTCTGGAAGTGCCATTGCCCACAGAGCTGAGTTTGCAGCTGCTGTCTGGTTTTACATCGCGCTGTGGAGAGGGGTCCACAGGGAGCCGCAAAGTGAGATCCCCGCACAAGACATTACAGCTCGATGGAGGTGTCCCTCTGCCTGGCCCTCATTTCAGGACTGATTGGCACAAATCAGAGACAAAGGCTGCTCAGAAAGCTGGCATGTGGCGCTCTTACCTCCTGTTCCCTGGATAATTTAATAACAGCCCGGGCTGGAAGGGAGCCAGGCAGCACGGTGAAGTGAGACAGTCTCCATTTGGCTTATTAAAGTCTTTCTTGATCCCAGAGAATTCTTCCTGAGGAAAAAAAGCCCCTCTCTCCCATGGGGCAAACAGATTGGACCTGTGTGTCCCGTTTCACTTTGCTCAGCCTGGTGTCTGGGCTCCTTGGCCACAAGCCTGCAGGCACCAGCTGGCCCCTCTTCCCCCTGCCTCTAAGGAGAAGGAATCAAGAACTACGTAAATAAAGTAAATGCTAATGGGTTAAAAGGGCTTAAATGGACTCTTTCACTTTGCTTTCTATTTTGGTGGTATTTTCTTGGAAAAAAACCTGATGTGCAGCCTAGAGCCATCTGCTCCAGCATACTCAGACCTCGCCTCACTACAAGCAACCTGGGGAAAAGAAATAATAACTCCAGTAAGACAGAGGATGTGCAGGATCCATTAAAAATCACAGTAAATAAGCTTTATTTTAATCATTTCCTGAAGTCCCATAAGTTAAGCAAACACCAGGTATCTTGTACTCGAAGAAACATTCCTGCAACGTCAAGCTAAACACTGATGTTCGTGACATCAAGCCATGGGCATTCGCTGTCTGGGGCTCTCTGGTATGGCTCGTCCGGCAGATGTAACCTTTGTACGAGAGCCGACGTTTGGTGGTTGTATTCTCTAGCTATTTCTGGAAGTGAATGTAGTGATCCTCAACTCGGATATGACTGTTTCCAGCATAAACAAATCCAGGCCAGCTTTCGACCATAGATTTAGAGTCTGGAAATATCATCATGGAGGATGTTTATTTGACTGTTTCCAGATTTTTTTTGTTCTTTGGTTTGTTTGCAGTCTAACTCACCGTTTTTTTTTATAATTTTCCCAACCTAGACGTCTTTTCCCTATCATTTCAGCATCAGTCACTTCAGAAGATGAGAAACAGCCAACCTCCTTCAGTGTAACTAGTTTCCATTTAGGACATGACAAACTTCCAAGTTGTCCCAAAGCCTAAATATGTATTCTATATACAACAACCAGCACTGAGAGCATGTGTTATCTTTGGCATAGGCAGTCATGCATTATAGCTGCTGCCATGAGGACCCACGTCCATCCTCTGCTGGAAAAAAACTTTCCTTAAACATGTTTACCCATGCGGCATCAGACTTCGGTGTTTGGTTGACCTTTTGTCACTTAGGTGGCATTTCTCAGAGCACATAGGACAGTTGGATTCCATGGATTTGATTTCCCACTGTACTGGAAGCCTCCCAGTGCAGACGTGGGATTGTTGGGAGTGACATCATATTGTCTTTTCACAGCATAGACTCCCTTGAGGACGCACAGGGACAGACTCATCAGTCTGACCATAAACATCTCCCATGTAAACATCTCCATCTGAGCTATGCACCCAGGTTCCTTTTAAAGACAGTGGAAAGGAAACCAGCACTATGCCCTAAATTCGAGGAATACGATGAAATAGAAGTGATTGTAGGAGAAATCTGCCTTCACCAGGAGGCTGTATGTGGGGAGTGGGTGAGATAATACCCTCTCTGCCTGAGTGTTCTTAAAAAACCACAAGTGCTTCCAGTCATTGATGACCCTGAGGGTGCCCTCGCTCAGCCCCTAGACACACAACACCACTCGCTGCAGGGCCCACCTACCAGCAAGGGGGTAAAGCATCTGCAAGAGAGCTCAGCGCACACAACAGCTACAGGCATGGCTGTGTGGGCTTGGTCTGTCCCCTTGTTGCCAGTGTCTTCTCATCTTTGCAGACGACACTAAGCTGGGTGGAAGTGTGGATCTGCTGGAGGGTCAGGAGTCTCCAAAGGAATCTGAACAGGCTGGACCGCTGGGCTGAGACCAACGGCATGAGGTTTAATAAGGCCAAATGCCGGGTCCTGCACTTGGGGCACAACAACCCTAAGCAGAGGTACAAACTAGGAGAAGCCTGGCTGGAAAGCTGCCAGGAGGAGAAGGACCTGGGGGTGTTGGTTGACAGTGACTGAACATGAGCCAGCAGTGGCCCAGGTGGCCAAGAAGGCCAATGGCATCTTGGCTTGGATCAGAAATGGCGTGACCAGCAGGTCCAGGGAGGTTCTTCTCCCTCTAGACTGGGCACTGGTGAGACCTCTCCTAGAGTCCTGTGTTCAGTTCTGGGCCTCTCAGCACAAGAAGGATGTTGAGGCTCTGGAGCGAGTCCAGAGAAGAGCAACGAAGCTGGTGAAGGGGCTGGAGAACAGGCCTGATGAGGAACGGCTGAGAGAGCTGGGGTTGTTTAGCCTGGAGAAGAGGAGGCTGAGGGGAGACCTCATTGCCCTCTACAACTACCTGAAGGGAGGTTGTGGAGAGGAGGGTGCTGGGCTCTTCTCCCAAGAGGCAGGGGACAGGACGAGAGGGAATGGCCTCAAGCTCCACCAGGGGAGATTCAGGCTGGACATTAGGAAAAAAATGTTTCACAGAAAGGGTCATTGGTCACTGGCAGAGGCTGCCCAGGGAGGGGGTTGAGTCCTCATCTCTGGACATGTTTAAGGGACGGGTGGAAGAGGTGCTGAGGGACATGGTTTAGTGATTGATGGGAATCAATCACTAAACTTGTTGGACTCGATGATCCAGTGGGTCTTTTCCAACCTGGTGATTCTATGATTTTACGATTCTCACTTAACTGTTGTTGGGACAAAAATCTTCCAGGCAGGAGCAGTTCAGGTAAGCACACACACTCCTGGAAGGTGGCTACGGTGGAGGCAAATCAGCTGTTGCTTCATAATACCCAGCCCTCCAGAGCAATGCAGGCTATCGAGTACCATCAGCCAACAAGAGGGGTCCACAAAACATGAACTTCAGCCCCCTTGGCTTAGAAAGGGGGAAGAAACACTTGTACTACAGACCCTGAGACAGGAGACACTGGAAATCAGAGCTGTGGGCCACATTTCATAGAGTCATGGAATGGTTTAGGGCCAGAAATGTTGAGAAGAAAGGGGTATTTTATTTTGGAAATTATGGAAACGTGGAATGCTTTAGGTTGGAAGGGGTCTTAAAGTTCATCCAGTTCCACCCCCTGCTGTGAACAGAGAGACCTCCCACTGGATCAGGGGCTCCAAGTCCCATTCAGCCTGGCCTTGAACCCTTCCAGGGATGGGGCAGCCACCACTGCTCTGGGCAACCTGGGCCAGGGCCTCCCCACCCCCACAGCAAAACATTTCTCCCTAAGATCTCATCTCAATCTCTCCTCTTGCGGCTAAAGACCATTCCTCTCACCCTCTCCCTGCCCTCCCTGACCAAGAGCACCTCCCCAGCTTTCCTGTAGGCAATATATAAATATTTATATATATTTATCAAATATAGAAATTTTTTTCCATCAACTCTCCTCCCCAAAGACTCAACTTTCCAAACAGCCTCCTCCAAATCTCTGTGTCTCTGCAGATGTGCTTTTGCTAATGAATAAATCTGCAGGGAGTGAAGCAGCAGAAGAGGGAAAAAGTTAATTCAGTGCGTGCCCTTCTGAGCCCAGCATTACAGCAGCACAGATGTGTATTTTTGTCCTGCTTCCTCTGAGATATTTTTAGCTGCTCAAGTGACTTGTGGCAGTTCCCCGAGGCCAGAGTGATTCATACAATTTGGGAGAAGGGCTGCAGAGCCAGTGCTGGAGGGAGTGCTCCTTGGGAAGGGAGAGTCATCCCAATAAAATCCAGAGCTGGTTTCAAAGGCGTGAAGATTTTGAAAAATGGAGTGGTGGTTCCAGAATTAAGTTTTTGGCTCTGGCTAAGACAGAACTGTTGAATCTTCTGCATTTTATTATATCATAGATTCATAGAATGGTTTCAGTTGGAAGGGACCTCAAAGCCCATCCAATTCCACCCGCTGCCATGGGCAGGGACACCTCCCACTGGATCCAGTTGCTTAAAGCCCCATCCAACCTGGCCTTCAATGCCTCTGGGGTTCATGAAGGGATGGGATCTATTTTTTCTGATGTTGGGGAAGGCCAGTGGTTAACATCACAGGCTGGGTACAGGCAGCGTGCAGCTCAAGACTGCACCATGGAAACCCCCTCTCTCCTCAGTAATCAGCATCTTTTAACATGGCCCTGGGCACCATCTGCCACTTTTGTCCTGCTTTCCTCCCCTGCAGCCCAATCTCCTTCAGTGCACATCAGCCCTCATCAGTTCCTATGAAGAACTTCTAGATTCATTATCAGTCTTTCCTTTGCAGACAAGTGGATTTTTCTAGCATTCATAAAGCTCAGATACCAGAAGAAGGTAGAACAGGACATCTTTTCTGATCCTACAGAAGTGGTTGCCCCTTCCTGCAGGCACCTGCCAAGATCCTGTTCAAGAATTGCATCCCTCTAGACTGAAGAAAAACAGAGCAAGGAATCTCACATTAATCCATGGGGAGGTGAGATGAGGTTGATTCAGAAGGTCCTTCATCTAGTCCTTCTCATTCCTTTACTTATGAGCAGGGCACACCCCAGATGGACTTGGATCTCCCACTGAGAACCTATGGAGTGAGCAGAGTGTGAGATTGGGAGAGTATTTTGATGTTTTTCTGCTATCGAGAAGCTTGGAGAGAAGTTTGCCAGCATGTAAGGGCAGTAGTTGGCAAGCCTGTCCAGTGACTCATTTCCAGACAGAGTAACTCACAGGACAACAATGAAGAATGGAAATGATCAGAGAGGGGAAAAGCAGCACAAGCAGCAACCAGAGCAACCTCCCTCTGTCACCAGTTCCTGCAAGAGAGTCAGAATCATTGCTGACAGCTGCTGAGAGGTATGAGAGCTCCATGGGAAGAGGGAAGGAATTAGGGCCCTCCTGGCAGGAAGGATCTACAGAAGGTAGAAGAGATCTTAAGGTAGAGAGAATGCAAGGGAAGATAACTCTTTGCCAATTCTCTCTGCCTGGCCTGAGGCTCTGACAGTCGTCTTTGAGGTGCTCCTTGGGGCTGAAGCAGAAGCCAAGATTCCAGCATCAACTCTCAATTTCCCTGGTCATGTGGGTTCTGCTGGACTCCAAACATCCCTCAGCAGCACTGTGTTGTGGCCAGATAAGGCCTGGCTGTTTTCATATGTGTGTTGTTAGAGATTGTAAGTGACCCAACTATACAGGGCAGTTCTTGATCAATGGGTCCTTCACGAGGTATTTTTGCAATGGACAGGAGCCAGTGGCATCATGTGCTTAGAAGTCAATTACCATCTCTTGCCATCACAGGCTTGGACACGACAGTCAGGCTCCAGAAGTTATTTACAGCAAACCAGCCAAGCCCTTTGGCAAAGCAGCTGGTGAACACCACTGCCAAAGGCAAATGCTGAGTCCAGGATCTTTCTCCCCATGACCAAAACTGCTACAAAAACAGCTTCTTCAAGCCCTGTCTTGCCCGAGACTCAACCTCAATCTGCTCTTGCAAGAGCAGAGAAGCATTAAGTCAAGTGTCCACACTTCCTTGGTTTGTTCCACAGTAACGATAGGAGCAATGATTCCTGGTACCAGCCCCCACTGCTGAACTGCCACATCTTGGCCCCAGACTGGTGGGCTGGATAATGAAAATACAGGGAGATGGTTTGCAGCCAGAATAAAAGGCTGCTCCTTGCAACAGGAACAGAAATAAAACACTCTTCCAGGCTCGGTACCTGATAAACACGGTTGTCATCCAGGAGGGATAGGCAACAGCTGTATATCTCTGCTTCAGAGGTTGCCCCTCCACAGATCATGGACACATGGTCTGAAAACTTCATTTTCAGGTTGTACCCTAGAAAATCAGTAGAGTATGAAAGGGATTAAGCCCTGACAGAAGCCAAGCTCTGCAGAGGAGTTATGTTGTATTTAGCCAAGTGTTTAACAGACGCATGAAGTCTTTCAAGTGCAGCTAAGCCAACCTGGGTTGAGGCTTCTGGCCACCACAAGCAGAGGTAGCTGCATGACTAGAGAGTGAACCACCTCCCTCCTGAGACCCTACCCATGGTTCAGGTGGAACCACAAAGTGAGAAAGGGAGCACATGGGAAAATAGGTTTCGGGATATAAATCTTACCACAGAGCAGCCGAGTCATTCTGGGAAAAAGTTTCCCACCAGAGAGTGTGGTCACACTGGATCCCAAACTTCTCTTAAGAGTGGGCTGAAATGAAATGGCTGATTTCTAATTCCTCATTGTGGCAGGGCAGTTTCATTTTGAGTTTATAGGCTATGCATTTCAGTGTTTTAAATTAATGGTTTAACAATAATGGCCTAATTCAGCACTGTATGAAATTTGATTCTGTGGGTGGGTGCTAAATATACTCCTGATTACATTCATGTTTATATTCTGATGGCAACAGAAAGAAACAACTGAGGGTTATGAGTGGAAAGCTGTTATTGTGTCTGTTCTGGGGTAAATGCCAACATCTGGAGTTTTCTTTCAGATATGGAGCTTTGCTCAGTTATAGGATAGAATAGTCCAGATGGAAGGGACCTACAAGGATCATCCAGTCCAACTGCCTAACCACTTCAAGGCTGACCAAGAGTTAAAGTGAATTGTTAAGGGCATTGTCCAAATGCCTCAAACACTGACAGGCTTGGGGCATTGACCACCATCTTTGGGATCTTCTTCTAGCGTTTGACCACCCTCTCAGTAAAGAAATGTTTCCTCATGTCAAGTCTGAGCCTCCTTTGATCCAGCTTTTCTCCAAATTAGACAAACCCAGTGTCCTCAGCCACTCCTCATAGGACATGCCTTCCAGCTTTTTCACTGGCTTTGTTCCCCTCGTCTGGATGCATTCAAGGATCTTTACATCCTTCTTTAATCATAGGGCCCAGCACTGCACCCAGTGAGACTGCACCAACACTGAATATAGTGAGACAACCTCCTTTCTTGAGTCAACTTCTTCACGGGTTAAAATCATATCTTGTCCTGAAAAACACAGAGCTGAGACACGAGCACCTGGTCCCCAGCTTGGAGCAGAGCAGCTTTTCTGAACTGCATGATTTGTAAAAGGCAACAACAAACCCAAACCACAGACCCATCTCCTGGAATAAACTGCAAAGAGGATGAAGAGTCATTTGGAGGAAGAGCGGAGAGGGGCTGCCAGCATGGGGAAGAAATGAACTACCACACATGAACCCAGAAATGCCAGAGTTACAGAGGGTTAAGCACTCGTGTGTGAGATGACCTGTGGGGCTGAGATGCATCCTCAGAGCTGAAGTTGATAGGTAGAGTGGAGAATGGTCCCCAAATCTGGAAACCAGGTCAAGGCTTATCCCAAGGGCCATTCTCAGGCGTCACGCAGAGTTTTGGAGCGAACACTGGCACAGTCCTCAATAGATGCAATCGCACCTGTGGGGCCAGGGTGCTGGTAGCTGGTGGGATTGGATTGAAAATAATAATAACAAAACAATAATAATACTACCATTATTTTAGGATCCTCTTGTTTAGCAACAGTTATAATTGCTGATCATGTTTGCCTTTTTCCTTCTTTCCAGCCGCAGAGCTGCCCCTGTGCCTCCGCTCCAGACATAAGTTGTAATTTCACCCATTTGTCATCTTCTTTCCCTACCCAATGCCCTCTTTCTTTTTCACCTCAGCCTCTGGCTGATCTCAGCAGAGGAAAGAGGCAGAAGCAGAGGCTGGGGAACAGCGCATCAACAGAAACACCCCAGCCAGCCCTGCACTCCAGCATTATAGAATGGTTTAGGTTGGAAGGGACCTCAAAAACCCATCCAGTTCCACACCCTGCCATGGGCAGGGACACCTCCCACTGGATCCTGTTGCTCCAAGCTCCATCCAACCTGGCCTTGAATACCTCCAGGGATGGGGCAGCTCTGAGCAACCTGGGCCAGGGCCTCTCTACCCTCACAGCAAAACATTTCTTCCTAAGATCTCATCTCAATCTCCTCTCTTGCAGCTAAAAACCTTTCCCCTGCACTCATCTCCAAGATGTTTGTCTTTTCCTCTACAACTTGCTGCCCAATAATTTTGAGGAAATAGCCTCCTCAGAGGCCAAGGGCCGAGTTCAGAGTCCTGGTGCATTACCGCTGCTCTCATGCAATCATCCTTGGTGCTATAATGTAATAAGTAGCGTAGGTTTTTATTATTTCAGCTTTGTCAGTAGCTGCTAGGCATGTTCTGAACCAGTCACCTGGAAAGAAATAAGAGAGAAGTGCCTATCCCTGTGCAGACAGCAGTCAGGGGCTGTTTATGAGCAGAATCATGATCTGCATGATCTATATTATCTGCATCATATAAAGTTTAGGAAAAATAAAATGCTGCTATTGCAATACAGAAACATTTAGAATCTGTGTATCAAACCAAGCATGGAATTAAATTTATTCATTTTCAGAAAAAATAGAAAAGATTCCTGCACCAAAATCAATAATGTCAGAGTCATGGTAGGAAATCTGCCGTGTTAGTTAGTTAGTAAGCATCATGAGAAACTGTGTAATTGTACAAAAATTACAAGTAGTTTCACTGAGATTGATTATTTACTTACATCAGGAGGAAATGATTTCATAAATCCTCTTCTGGATGCTTCCCAGATTTTATGACATTATGGTTTTCATTTTGTTTTAATTGGTAGAGCAGCAGTAAGCACACAGAAATGTACAACAGTGGTTTTCTCTATGCATTAAAAGTTACCTGCTTGTAAAGCCTTCTCTGAGCATGGTCAAAAAGGCTGCATATTCGGGGCTGAACAATCCAGGATCCAAAATGCCCTGACAAGGAGGGCAGGTTTATATCATCGAGTCATGGAATGGTTTGGGTTGGAAGGGACCTCAAAGCCCATCTAGTCCCAACCTCCTGCTGTAAGCAGGGACACCTTCCACTGAATCCGGTTGCTCCAAGCCCCATCCAGCCTGGCCTTGAACCCCTCCAGGGATGGAGCAGCCACCACTGCTCTGGGCAACCTGGGCCAGGGCCTCACCACCCTCATAGTGAAGATTTTTTTTTTCCTTATAGCTAATCTAAATATCCCCTCTTTCAATTTAAAGCCCTTACCCCTTGTCCTATCGCTGCAGGCCCTTGTAAAAGCCCCTCCCTAGTTTTCCTGGAGCCCCTCTGAGTAGTGGAAACTACTCTAAGGTCTCCCCAGAGCCTTCTCTCCTCCATGCTGAACAACTCCAACTCTCTCAGTCTGGAGAGCTCTTCCATCCCTCTGATGATCTTTGTGGGCTGCTCTGTACCCTTTTCCAGCAGGTCCATGTCCTTCCTGTGATGAGGGTTCCAGAGCTGAACACAGCGCTCCTTGAGGTCTCATGAGAAAGGAGCAGAGGGGCAGAATTCTCTCCCTCAACCTGCTAGTCACACTGCTTTTGATGTACCAACTGGTTTTCTGAGCTGCAAGCACACATTGCTGTGTCATGTCCAGCTTTTCACCTACCACTGCCCCCAAGTCCTCTCAACAGGGCTGTTCTCAATTCCTTCATTCTCCATCCTATACCAATATAAAGGATTTCTCCTACCTATATGCAGGGCCTTGCAGTTGGTCTTGAAGTTCATAGGTTTCACAGAGGTCCACCTAGCAAGCCTTTTAAGGTCCCTCTGGATAGCATCACTCCAGTGTGTTGGCAAACTTGCTGAATCATAGAATCATAGAATCACCAGGTTGGAAAAGACCCACTGGATCATCGAGTCCAACCATTCCAATCAAATACAAAACCATGTCCCTCAGCACCTCGTCCACCTGTCCCTTAAACTCTTCCAGGGATGGTGATTCAACTCCCTCCCTGGGCAGCCTGTTCCAGTGCCCAATGACGCTTTCCATGGAAAAATTTTTCCTAATATCCAGCCTGAACCTCTCCTGGCAGAGCTTGAGGCCATTCCCTCTCATCCTGTTCCCTGTTGCCTGGGAGAAGAGGCCAGCACCCTCCTCTCCACGACTTCCTTTTAGGTAGTTGTAGAAAGCAGTGAGGTTAAGATGCACTCGATCCCACTGTCCATGTCTGTGACAGAGATGTTAAACAACACCATTCCCAATACCAACCACTGAGGAACACCACTCATCACCAGTTTCCACTTGGGCATCAAGCCATTAACTGCAACTCTTTCAGTGCAACCACCCAGCCAGTTCCTCCATCCATCAAATCCACGTCTCTCCAAGTTAGAAACAAGGATGCCATGCAGGACAGTATTAAAATGATAGCCTCAAAGCCTGAGGCTGCCATATAATGTTACAAATGACATGGCAAATGTATGAGAAGTGACATACCTGTGCCTTGCCAGCTGCTGTGTGGTGAGGCACAGCCAGGTTTTAACTGCAAACCCTCTACCAAGCACAGGGACTCAGTGAAGCCCCTTGCTTTGAACTCAGCCCTTGCAGTAGTTGGCTCTTTAACCCTGCTGCAGTGCTGCTGCTGTGGTTTTTTCAGCCTCATTGCATCCAGAAAGCTGAATGAGAAAGCACTGGATGTCATTACAATGCTCACCATTGGTGCCTCGTGAGATACTGTATTCACTCTCTTTTCTGGGGATAACAGTGTTGATGTTTTATGGACAGTGAAGCATCTTGGAGAGTCCTTGGCATTGAAGCCTTTACTTGCATTGCATCCCTATTTTTAAGGGGAGAAGGCAGCACCAGGTTGAGAACAAGTCATTGCATGGCAGCCTCAGCTTGGTCTCTCATCAAAGGTGTTGTTTCTTTGATTTCTGGTGGCAGAGAAAATACTTACCCTCACAACACGTGGGATCCACAAAGAAAACACGAACAGGCAGAAGCACATCCCTGCTAAAACTGTCTCCTTGCTCTCAAAAGAAAGGGTATATTGGAAAGTTTGCAGTTTGTCTTTTTTCCTGGAGTGAGTGGCACAAAAGACGTACAACCAGCCAAGGCCTGGCTGCCCTCACATCACTTGTATCCCGTGCTCCTGGGACCACCCTCCAGACTCATCGCTTCCAGTTCCAATGGGAAAACACTGTAGGAAACAGAGAGGTGGAAATTTGGCTGGATATTTTTCACATTCTCCTTTCCGATGCCTATGTCCACCCAGCCCTGTGGCCAATGTGCCGAGTGCTGTGCTGAGACATCCCCAGGCTACAGGAACTGAAAAGGTCACCCAGCATCACATGCCTCTGCATTGCACTAGATGCTCAGCTGGAAGCAGCAATGCAGGAGTAAGAAGCTCAGGATGCACCGAAAACAGTGTCCCTCTCCATCCCCACCCTCCCTTGCACCTCCATTCCATAGCACTGCACTCCAACAGTCATTCACAACTCAGGTCTGGTGTGTCCAGCTTCTCAACTATTCCAAAGATCTCCATCTCCTCTGGAAAGTGATGGGCTTCCACTTATTCCTCCACCTCTGGGCAGGTCCTGGAAATATCTTCAGTGCCAGTCAGGATGAGCAATGGCTTCTCTCCTTCTTCACCACCCGCTGGTCAAGTAGTGTCTGAGCATGTGGCCAAGCCCACAGCACAGGTTTGCTGCTCTCAAACTCACAAACACTGTGCAGGGCCCAGGATTAAGATTGCTCCACATTCATGCTCAATCTTGGACCCTTCCCCATTTTGTCCTGCCAACCTTTCATAAAAAATCATGACTCAGCATCCATGCTTTGTGCGCTCTTGCAAACGCGATTAATCCAGATGGCTCCTATGACACTGTCCTGAGACCAGTCATAACAGCAATCTCCCACCATCTGGAGACACTGAAGTGAGAGTCCGTGACCCCTAACATGACCTTGGAGGGATGCTGTGACACCAGCTGATGCGTCACTCTGCAGAGAAATGATTCTTCGCTCCCCATCCGGTCATCGTAAGTTGTGGGGCTCCCAGAGACAACCTCTTCCCCGGTCACAACCAGGAGATTCATTATTGACCACTCTGTGGTTCTGTGATTAATCCTCTGGGAGTCTGTGGGACCAGAAATGCAGCATTAAAGGCTCCAACCTTACCAACTAAAAGAGAGATCCATCACCAGCCCCCCTCACAGTAAATTCTTCAGGCTGTGTCCATACTGAGTGAAGAAATATTTTCTCCCCTTTGATTTAAGTTTATTGCCTATTCATCCCAGGAGAACCTTTCCTTTCCTGTCTGAGGCAAGACAAACTGGAGGGACCGAGCAACCTTGCTAATACCCTGTCTCTGTTGATACTCTGATCTATGTTGATTACTACTTCTCCATCTTTCCCTGTTGTCAAACCATGGACTCTCTACATGGAGAACATCCAGTCCAGCAACTTGGGCACCCAGTGCTATCTCAGACATGTTAGGGTAGCTGAAGCACCCATGACCCAGCCCAAGGCTCCTCCAGATCTCCTCTGAGGATGGAAGTCAGGTAGGACAGCCCAGGTCACATCTGAAGTTGATGCCAATGTTTATATCCATGAACCCTGTGCTAAACCCCCAGTGTTAAGGTCACAATCCTGGCCCCAGATGATCATACCCAAGGAACACACCTAAAGAGGCCATACCAGATGCAGAGTGGTCACTTAGAGCTGTAGGATCAAGATCTTTGTACAGGGAAGCCCCATCTGCTGCAAGGGAGTTGTTACTGAAGCCTCACTATGCAAGAGCCCATCCTGTGCAGCCACTGGTCTCTCCTGGCCCAGAAACCCTCAAGCCTGGAAGCTGCAGAAGGATGGGTCATTTGGATCCCAGTGTTCATCCCACATGTGGAGAGGGATGCCCCAGTTAACCTGAACTGTAGGGCGTTTGATCTCCAGTAGCTGTATCCTCTCCCTGGACGTGGATGTACAGTACAGTTTCTTTCTGCAGAGGTGGCTTCTTGCCAGGGTCTCAGAGGAAGGACCGTGCTCTGCTGCTCCCCCAAGGACAGAAGCTGTGGTATTTTTCCTATCCTGGTCTCTTTTCCACCTGGTATTTTCCATTACATTGCACAGCTTCCTCCTTATCCTGGGGTGAAGGTCGGCCAGAATGGTGGGAGCTGAGGGAGAAGGAACAGAAACATCCACAGGGCGAAACAGTCTAGTACCAGGACTCGAACAACCACAAATATCCCCAGCTGAAAGCAACATAGAGGAAATGCAGGTTGTCCCTACCCCTCATGGCCATAGGTCACCTTACAAAAGCCAGGAGGTAGCTAGAGGAGCTTGACTGCCAGGACTGACCCTGGAGCCTCTAGGAAGGGGCTCAGCTGGACAAAATCAGAACCTTAGGGTGGGGGATGAATCAGCCTTCCCCTAGCTCCCACCCAGCACCCCGAAAGGCTTCAGAACTGGGGACACTGGAGCCAGGACCAGGAGAAAAGGCTATCCTGGAGAAGCAGAGGGGAGTTTGAGGCACCATCCCAACACTCTGATGGGAAACATCTGCTCTTCCAGGGATGAGGGCTCAGCCCCTCACTTCACCAGCTATGTTTCTGGAAGCCATTGCCCCATTTATTACCCTTTTGGGAGAAAAACAAGAAGAACCTCCCTTCCCTCCAGAGCTGACCTAGCAGCTTTGAGTCCATCAGAGTTATTTTTGTGGATTGTAGTGGGAGGCTTGGACTTGGGTTGAGCTGGAACTTGAACAATGCGCAATGGTGGTGGGACCTGCTGAGCCAGTAGAGCACAATGACAGGATCTCTTTGTCTGCTGGAGCATTGCTCGAATCAAAGGATGTTTACCCAGCTTGTGGGGGATCACTTGATTGGAAAGTACATCCCCAGTCATGTTTGTCTGCTTGCCAGCTCTTCCCACCTCTTCCAGAGCTCTGACCACATCTAAGACTCCCAGAATAGTGCAGGACTAAGCAGATGCAAACTGATAACAATTCAGGCCCTACTTGAATTCCCTGATACTCTTATGTTCCTCCAGTCCCTGTGGCAGACCCCAGGTTTCACTGGAGATACCACATAGACATTGCGAGGGAGGTCATCAGCACTGGAAGAGCTGTTGCTCACTCAAACAGCTCCTGGCAGCATCACACGGCAGATGCCTGGAGAAGTTGGATGGCACGGCTGTGGGCTCTCCTGAGAGGTGGTCCTCTGCTGCTGTGGCTCCCATCTGCAAGCCTGTGGTCTAGGTGTTCCTCCAACTACAATGACAAGCCTCAAGTCAGACAACTTCACCATGAGACCCTGCAGCCCAAAAAACCCACTGACCCATTTCTGGTAAGTAACTACATGAAAAACCTGTTTTTATCATCCTACCTGACTGCTTTTATAACTCCAATGTGTGCCCTTTCCCAGGAAGCACGGACATCTCCCTGGACACCGATACTGCAGGGCAGATGCTGGTTGTTGCAGTGCATTGTTACTGCTGCAGGAGACTGTACGTCCTTCCAACTACAATGATCAGCTGTCAGAGCAACCAAAAGGAGCTGTGAAGCTCCGCGTAGCAGGGTAAATTGAGCTGTATCTTAGACAATGCATCTACAAGAAGATGCTTTGCACTTTAAGAGCCTCTTTCATCCATAGAGCACAGAGTACTTCAAACTGTTTATAAATAAGCTTTCCACATCTCTTCAGAGGAGAACGTGTTCCTCTTTTAACACTAGCCAGCCGCACAGGAAAGATTTGAGCAGCTCAGCAGAGATCTGGGTTTGATGCTGTGAGCAGAGACCCCCATCTCCTGCTGTTCTGGCTCCTGGGGCATGCTGATACCAGACTCAAGCCTGACTGAAAGGGCATCTCCTGAGAATGTTAGCAAAAACCACACAGCCTGGTCCCAGAACTGGTGTTCCACACCATTTAATATATTTATCTGATGTCCTCATCTTGATTTTCCTACGTGAGTTGTTCCCATCAAGCTGGTCTCCCTTGTGGAGCACAGAAAACCACATGGTATCCTACAATCTCCAGATAACCAGGGCAAGCAAGCACAATGAAAGCGACTTTGCCTGCCCTGAGCACGGCTGCACTCTTACTTTCCAGAGTCCAGTCTGTTTTGGCAGAAGTGCCAGAAAATAAATTTTAGCTGCCCTAGTATTTAAGGGCAGAACAAGCGTGGGAACTGCTCAGCCCCTGAAGGAGTCTGTGGCATAGGAGGCCCTGTCCTCAGTCAGCCCTTCCCTGGCCCAAGTCCCTGTGCCACCCAGAGCAGCTGCACAGCCTCCTTCGGCTCCTGATGCTGCAGAGATGAATCTCCTCAAATCACAGCCCAGGAGGGACTTCTGTAAACTGCAGACGATGGGAAGGGACAACTCTCCGCAGGGAGCCATTAGAGACAGTATTTACAGTTAGTGTCAGGGTCAGGTCCATGGTTAGTGTCAGGGGCAGGCTTATCGGCAGGCGTAGGGTTAAGCTTAGAATTGTCCTTGCAGAAAGTTGTCTCGCCTGCATGGAGAGTTGTCCTAGACCCACAATGGAGGCAGGTCTTTGCTGCTGTAGGGGAGGTCTACAGCAGCCACCACGAGATGATGGAGTTCCACCTGTCAAAGGGCTAAAGGAAACAATGGGTCTGTCCTCTAAGCCTTTGGGGAGACGTGGGAACTGCTTCTTTCCCCAACAGCCCACAGGGTTCAAACCAGTGCATGCACATTGGTCTGAAAACACAGAACGAGTCCCAAGCAGGATCAAGGTGCAGAGGGCCAACCTCTCACCCCCCTAGTCACACTGTCACCTCTGCCTGGCATTGCAGCCACAGCTCCCACCTCTCACTCCAGATGCAGGTCCCCAACATGATGTGCTGTCACCAGAGAGCCCCTCCCAGCTCCCTTTGTCAGTGCTGGTGCCACCATGCCCTGTGCACCGTGCTGCAGAGCTCTGCTCAAGGAATCATCTGCAAGAAAGGGAGAGCCCCGAAGGCTGTGAGATGGAATCATAGAATCACCAAGTTGGAAAAGACCCACTGGATCATTGAGTCCAGCCATTCCCATCAATCACTAAACCGTGTCCCTCAGCACCTCGTCCACCCGTCCCTTAAACCCCTCCAGAGATGAGGACTCAACCCTCTCCCTGGGCAGCCTCTGCCAGTGACCAATGACCCTTTCTGTGAAAAATTTTTTTCCTAATGTCCAGCCTGAATCTCCCCTGGCGGAGCTTGAGGCCATTCCCTCTCATCCTGTCCCCTGTCACTTGGGAGAAGAGCCCAGCACCCTCCTCTCTACAACCTCCCTTCAGGTAGTTGTAGAAAGCAATGAGGTCTCCCCTCAGCCTCCTCTTCTCCAGGCTAAACACCCCCAGCTCTCTCAGCCATTCCTCATAAAGCCTGTTCTCCAGCCCCTTCACCAGCTTCGTTGCTCTTCTCTGGACTCGCTCCAGAGCCTCAACATCCTTCTTGTGGTGAGGGGCCCAGAACTGAACACAGGATTTGAGGAGCGGCCTCACCAGTGTTGAGTACACAGGGAGAAGAACCTCCCTGGACCTGCTGGCCACACCGTCTCTGATCCAAGCCAAGACACCTTTGGTCCTCCATCACAGATATGGTGGGACTGTTGGTTTAAAAGGACAAAGAAAGCCTTGCCAGGTCCCACCACCTCCTGCAGCACTTGAGTGACAGCAGAGATGCTGTTTGTACTCTGCAGTCTCCAAAAAAAGCACCATTCTCTCACTTCTGGCTCAGCACTTGGCCTGGGATTTGGGTTCTTCCTGGGTTTTAGGTCCTTTTGCCTCCCCCCGCATGTTGCTGTAAGACACCCCAAGGGGCAAATGTCTAGACACAGGGACAAGGAGCGAGGTCCAGTCAAGCCAGGGCAGGGCTGCAGAGGTCAGGCAAACTCTGCTTGACCCTATGGGCAGGTCAGTTGTTCCAGTCTGTGGGGTGTCCCAGGCTGCGGAAGAGACCAAGAGGGGCTGCGCATCCCCCAGACTACTTAGAATCATGGAACAATTTGGGCTGGAATGGACCTCAAAACCCATATAGTTCCATCCCGCTGCCATGGGAATACCTCCCACTGGATCAGGGGCTCCAAGCCCTATCCAGCCTGGCCTTGAACACCTCCAGGGATGAGGCAGCCACCCCTGCTCTGGGCAACCTGGACCAGGGTCTCCCCATACTCATAGGAAAACATTTTTTCCCAAGATCTCATCTCAATCCCCCCCTCTTTCAGCTGAAAACCATTACCCCTCATACAATGAGCGCAATTAGAGCAAATGGGTAATTAGAGCAACAAATCAGGCTGTGCAGAGTGGGTGAGCTCCAACTCACATGCATCCACCGCTCTGCCCTCTCCCAGGGGGGCAGCACCAGCAGATGAGAACAGACCTTGGGATGGAGAGAAACTCAGCCTCCCGTCCCAGCAGCCTTTCCTGCCCTTCCCAGAATAGCTCTGTTGTTCAGCAGCCCCTTGTCTGCTTCGTTCACTGAGCTCCCATTAGCCTCTTTTTTTGCAGCCTCATTAGTGCAGCGGATAAATGGCCCAATTGTTCCCCCTTAGCCTTGAATGAAGGGGCATTTTGTTTATTAAAAAGTCATGCTGTTAATAAGGATCTTCTCATAGCCAAAAATAACCGAGGCTGTGATTGTTTCCTCCCTGCTTCCTTATCTGCGCTGGAGGACTCGCAAGGAGAAGCTGCAGCCAGACCAGCTGCAGCTCTGTGCTAAAAATATGCCTTGGAGTGAGAAGCAACGAGACATCGTAAGAGCAGCAGAGGCATTAGCGAAGTGCTCAGACACGCAGGAGCAACAGACCACACTCCAAGAGCATCTCCAGATGTTTGCTAAGGATGCTGTTTCTATGGAGAGAAGCACACTTTGCTCCCTTGGCTCTGGGGCACCAACACCCCCGCTTCAGCACACATTTTGGCTGCTCTCAGGGTGGTCGCCACGTGTTTTCCTTGCAGACATCACAGATGGCACAGTGCAGAGGGCAAACATTGACAGCCACACCAGGGCTGTCTACTAGGGAGCCACCAAAGGGGCTGGAATCAGTCAGGGCTGTCCTCACAGCCCAGGGTTTAGTGGTCTCTGGGGTGGGGCCTCATGTTTCAGGGATTGTTCAGGGCTCCCTGCAGATGAGGATGTCCCAAGGCAACCAAGACATATGGTGGGAACACCCTCCAGCCACACAGGCTGCATCAGCTGCTCTGGTTTGGTTGGCTATCCCAGAGGACTCAGATAAAACCTTTGTGCCCTCCAAATAACTCAGGTGCTTTTTCTGCATTTCAGATGCAGGATGCGCCCTTGGAGAGCAAAGTGGCTAGTAGAACACATACATTCACCCTCTTTGTAACTGCCTCCTCTAGAGGAGCCACCCTGCCACCCTAGAACCCCAACCATGGGGACCTCTCTGCTCCCCAGAGAGCCTCCTGGTGTGAGGTCCAGCATTTCATCACCAACAGTCCAACCTCACTATCAGGGCAACCTCACTACCAGCCCTCAGCCCTCCAAGCACTATTGGTGGTGGGGGTGTGCCAGCCGTGCTCCACAGCCACACTCCATCCCTGGCAGGAGGAAGAACAAGCACCAGTCAGCATCAGTCATGCCCAGGCAGGTCTCCGTGGTGGCCTTCACCACCTCTCCATGTCCAGGGAGCATCCTGCCAGCAGCACACATGACAGTTGTGGCCTCCCACCAACTAAAGCCCTGTGAACTACTCCTTTCCCCCACTTTCCAGCTGTTCCTTTACAATATTAGCCTGTCCATAACTTAAGGCCATCACTTCACATGGCCAAAACCATCTGAGCTGATCTAAACCTTGGTATCAGGGGGCAGAGGCTGCCCAGGACATGGTGGTGGTGATGCTCTGCTCATGTCCATCCCCTAGAAGGGCAATACATGAACTCTCCATAGCAAACTGGGAAGACTTCTCATTCCCAGAGCAGCTTCTGATGGGCTCTCCCAACCCCTCATGTGCAGGGGAAGGGTCTCACCTGGCTTCCATGCCCACAGCAGCCGCCGGGGAAGCATCACATCAGAGACAGTCTTGGCCCCTCTGGGCAGCCCTGACTCCAGACACAGCGCCTGTGGTCCTGCCCACCTTCTCCTCAGCAGAAGCTTTGCATGGGTTGGAGTGGGGGGAAACTCTTCGTTGAAGTACACAGCAGCTTTGGAAACATTTTGTGTTGCTTTTCCAAGAGCCTTTTGCTTTCTGGCCCAAACACACCACTCATTTTTCTGCAGCAATGAAGATAAATGCCAATAAATCTTCTGCAGCCTTTTCACAGGGCCAAGAATGATCTCAGCCCTGAAGCATTCCAGTATCCTGAGCCTGTGTTACACCCTAAGCCCCTGATCCAAACTTACACAGACCCGTAACCTCAAGCACGCAAGTACCTCCTTTAACAAGGTGTGCATTCCCTCTAAACTCAATGATGCCTCTGTGCTCGAGCATTTTACTGGATCAGCTCCTAAACAAGCAGCCTGTGTGCAGCAGAGAACACTGCCAATGCCAAAGCCCCTTTTGCAACCCTCACCAGACCACTCCTGGTGACCCAGGTATTCTGCTGCATTTTGCTCCTGCAGTTGGCATCAGCCAGCACCTAGCAAGTCTCTGCAGGTCTCTCCCATGGGTGCCTTTGTTGAGCAGGTCAAGGCACACATTCTCCTCTTGCCCCTTTAACAAACATACACAGGGCTTTGGTACAGGAGGGACTCCCTGTGCCCTTCAGCTTAAGTTCCGACCAAACAGCCAGACCTCTGGGGACGGTAGAACGATGGAATCGTTTGGATTTGAAGGGACATCAAAGCCCATCCAGTTCCACCCCCTGCCATGGTCAGGGATACCTCCCACTGGATCAGGGGCTCCAAGCCCCATCCAACTTGGCCTTGAACCCCTCCAGGGATGGGGCAGCCACCCCTTCTCTGGGCAACCTGGGCCAGGGTCTCCCCATCCTCACATTTCTTCCTAAATGATGCAAAGAACTTTTTCAGCTGGATGAGCAGGTAGAATCACAGAATCACAGAATAACCAGGTTGGAAGAGACCCACTGGATCGTCGAGTCCAACCGTTCCCACCAATCCCTAAATCATGCTCCTAAGCACCTCATCTACCCTAACCTTAAACACCTCCAGGGACGGCGACTCAACCACCTCCCTTGGCAGACTGTTCCAATGCCTAACCACCCTCTCCGTGAAGAACTTTTTCCTAACCTCAAGCCTAAATCTCCCCTGACGGAGCTTGAGGCCATTCCCTCTCATCCTGTCCCCTGTCACTTGGGAGAAGAGGCCAGCACCCTCCTCTCCACAACCTCCTTTCAGGTAGTTGTAGAGAGTAATAAGGTCTCCCCTCAGCCTCCTCTTCTCCAGGCTGAACAAGCCCAGCTCTCTCAGCCGCTCCTCATAAGGCCTGTTCTCCAGCCCCCTCACCAGCTTCGTTGCTCTTCTCTGGACTCGCTCCAGAGCCTCAACATCCTTCTCGTGGTGAGGGGCCCAGAACTGAACACAGGACTCGAGGTGCGGTCTCACCAGTGCCGAGTACAGGGGGAGAATAACCTCCCTGGACCTGCTGGTCACACCGTTTCTGATACAAGCCAAGATGCCATTGGCCTTCTTGGCCAACTGGGCCACTGCTGGCTCATGTTCAGTCGGTTGTCAACCAACACCCCCAGGTCCTTCTCCTCCTGGCAGCTTTCCAGCCAGATTTCTCCTAGTTTGTACCTCTGCTTAGGGTTGTTGTGCCCCAAAAATGGATGGAAACCACACTTGCCAGGGTGCAACAGTCCTAGCTTCGGGGCATTTATCACCAGGGGTATTTTTCCAGCACCTTTCAATGGTGCCCAGCACAGGAGGTGATGAATGACCCTGGCATGTCCTGCAGTTCCTGCCTGCTCTGGCTTCTCCCTTCTGCATCTTGCAGCAAGAAGGACTTTCCCCTGATATACTGCCTGGGCATCTCTTGGCATGCATGACTGGAACGCATGACTTGTCCTACATCAGTGTCATTGCCCTGCCACACATGAGCCACCTGCCCCAAGAAACCTAGTAGATAGAGCACAGAGTGGTCAGGTTGGCTCTGCAGAGCTGGGTGTGTAAAGGGCACTTCTGAAGATGCTGTTTTAAGGAATAAGTAATCAAGTCACTTTGCTGAGTTGAGCCACACTAGCAGTGATGCAGCATGCAAGGGAGCCTGCTGCTAGAAATTGGGTTATCGATCCACAGCAGGTGGCACACAGGCAGCTTTGCTGGGCCAGATAACTCCCCATCCCTCCCCTTGCCCAGAGAAGCAGCCTTGTTCCCCCTGTGAAGATGCAAATGTTGGATTTTTTCACAATATTTTGGAAGAAGAGACTGTTACTCTGGAATTTGCAGGTTCTAATCAAGCCTAAAAGCAAACGTTGCTCCATCCTGGACACAAGAGAGCCAATTTCTGCTGGTGGGAATGGGTAACACCAACCCTTGGAGTAACAGTCCCTTGCAAAGGGACAACACACACATTCAGCACTTTTACATCTCTGGAAGTCCATCTTTCCCTTTGCTTATCCAGAGTGACCAGGACCCAAGCTTAAGTTGCAAGAAGAGAGCACATCTCCTGCTGTGAGCTGCAGGGTCTGCAGTGCCGTAGCCTTGTTTCTTATCATTATTTCAGTCCATTCAGTGTAACTGTGGGATGGTCCTTGCAAAATGACTCAACCTTGCCATGGAAGCAGACTGTTCCAAACCATCCTGGGAAAAGCTTTGCCAGAGCTCTTATCTGAAAATGAAGTTAGAAATTCTTCAGCTCCCAGAGCTGGTACCAGGTCACGACTCTTATCTTTGCAGCCTCAGTGAAAGAAGGGAACGTCCACTGTGTTCAGGAAAAATGCAGAATTAATTGTCCTGGCTGGTTCCAATGAATCTTAATGAGCTGGGATGGAGCCCAAAGAAATTGCAGGTAATTTTTTTTCCCCATCCACTGAGTTTCTGGGGCTAAAAATTTATTATTGGTCCTTTGCAGTGGTTCTCCTCCAGTTCAAACACATTTCACATCATGTACAAGCACAACTTTGAAACAGAGCTATTACAAATGTCCACCCTTGTGAAGCATCTGAGGAATCCTCCTCCAAAAGTATCTGGTTAACATGCTTTTTCCTCCTTGGTAGCCACTGTTAGAGTCCTTTTCTCTGCACCACTCATGGCAAATCCAATTTGCAATCCAGGGCAGGGGACTCACCTGATCAAGCAGTACATTTCTCTGGAGAAGCCACGGCCAGACTGAATAGGACAGGCAGGACCAGGAGCTCAGCCCTCCTTCTCCTGCCTGCAGCCCTGCTGGGTTACCAGAGAGATCCAGCCCTGAGTGATTTACTCACCTGCCCAAGAGGGATTCATCCTGGCTTGTATCAGAAACAGCGTGACCAGCAGGTCCAGGGAGGTCATTCTCCCTCTGTACTCGGCACTGGTGAGACCGCACCTCGAGTCCTGTGTTCAGTTCTGGGCCCCTCACCACAAGAAGGATGTTGAGGCTCTGGAGCGAGTCCAGAGAAGAGCAACGAAGCTGGTGAAGGGGCTGGAGAACAAAATCTTATGAGGAGCGGCTGAGAGAGCTGGGGGTGTTTAGCCTGGAGAAGAGGAGGCTGAGGGGAGACCTCATTGCTCTCTCCAGCTACCTGAGAGGAGGTTGTGGAGAGGAGGGAGCTGGGCTCTTCTCCCAAGGGACAGGACAAGAGGGAATGGCCTCAAGCTCCGCCAGGGGAGATTCAGGCTGGACATTAGGAAAAAAATTTTCACAGAAAGGGTCATTGGGCACTTGCAGAGGCTGCACAGGGAGGTGTTTGATTTACCTTCCCTGGAGGTGTTTAAGGCATGGGTGGACAAGGTGCTGAGAGGCATGGTTTAGTGTTTTATAGGAATAGTTGGACTCGATGATCCGGTGGGTCTCTTCCAACCTGGTTATTCTGTGATTTCACATCCCCACTTGTTCTAGCCAGCCAGGACTCAGCTCCATCACTCAGAGTGGAGGCACATCTCATTGTCCAACCAGCCTGACCACTGCAGTCATGGAATCATAGAGTAGTTTGAGTTGGAAGGGACCTTAAAGTCCATCCAGTTCCACACCCGGCCATGGGCAGGGACACCTCCCATTGGATCAGGGACTCCAAGCTCCATCCAACCTGGCCTTGAACCCCTCCAGGGATGGGGCAACCACTGCTCAGGGCAACCTGGGCCAGGGCCTCCCCACCCTCATGGCCAAGAAATTCCTCCTTATATCTACCCCAAATCTGCCCCTCTCCAGCTCATACCCATTGCCCCTTGTCCTGTCACCACAAGCCTTTGTAAACAGTCCCTCCCCAGCTTTCTTGTAGCCCCTTCAGGTACTGGAAGGTCGCTATAAAGTCTTCTTCTCCAAGCTGAACAACCCCAACTCTCTCAGCCTGTCCTTGGATGGGAGGTGCTCCAGTCCTCTGAATATCCTGGTAGCCTCCTCTGGACTCGTTCCAACAGCTCTGTATCCTTCTTACACTGAGGATTCCGGAACTGGACAGAATAATCCAGACGAGGTCTCACAAGAGAGGAACAGAAGGGCAGAATCCTCTCCCTCGCCCTGCTGGCCACACTGCTTTTGATGCAGCCCAGGACACGGTTGGTTTCTGGGCTGCGAGTGCACGTTGCCGGCTCATATCGAGCTTCTCATCAACCAGCACCCCAAGTTCTTCTCCACAGGGTGGAATACAGCCCAGAGTAGTAGGGATGCTGGTGAGGACTCTGTTTTTACAAGACAAAGGCCAGTCCCACCCTTGCACCCAACTTCAAAGCCCTGCAATGGTGTAACAGAGGCCACGTTGCCCCTTCCAGCACTCACAGAGGCACCCACTGAGGCACAGGCAGCCCTGCCTGGATGGGGGAGCAAGGCAAGCCCCACATCCTCCTGCAGTTTGCCTTGCCAGCTAGCAGCATGTGCTTTAAATCACTTCCATACTGTTGGGAGCTGGAACAGTAAGAAGAATGTGGCTGTTTCCTCCCCTGCAGACACAGGACCAGGCTTTATTTGGTCCCAGCATGTGCATAAGGGCATGTCCTGCTCACAAGCTCCTTTGAAAAACTGCTGTGAGTCAAACAGCTACAGGGAACTTTCCCACAAGGTCCCAGCCACAAACAGACCCAAACCCCCAGGGCCGTTTCGCAGTCAGCTCCCCTGCATGCGCTGGGGCAGCATCAGAGGATGCTCTGGAGCCTTCTGCTGGCCTCTTGCCCACACATGACTCATTTTGTGCCGAGCTGGAGCTCAGCTGCAAAGCGTGACTTTATTTCTTTTGGAAAGTGCTGCAAAGGGAGCTTCAGGTTCCCAACAAAGGGTTGACATAGAAACCCAGAAGTCTAGGACAAGTCATCAAGCTGATTGCATGTAATTTCTGGGCAGCAGCACCTCTGCTGTTGCAGAACCTTATGTTTGAACCTGGCTGGATGAGGCCAGCACTGTCCCACTCCCTTTGCCTGTCCTGGTTATAGCATGTTCAGCCTTATTCTGCAAATTCACTTTCTAAAACCTGGTCCAATGCTCACTGCAGACAGGGAAACAGATAAAGGGACTATTTGTTGGCTTCTCACCCCAACATCACCAGTCTTGAAGGGGACCCTGCAGAGCAGAGCCCCAGGGTTTGGCAGAGTCTAAACCCGCAGGTACCTGTCAGACAGATGTGGCCCAGGCAAGCAAGGCTTCTCAGCCTGCCAGGGGTTACTTTGATAGCAGTCAAGCACAAACCTCACCTCCGGGGGCTTTGAGACTTACCATCATCAGAGAAAAAAATGTGATGAGATCTCAACCCTGCAGAAATCCCCCGGAAGCCACTAGCCTGGCTCACTTGTCCATAACAAGCCAAGAAACTGAGTGGGTCAGGATCAGGCTGCTGGAACAGCCCCGAGGCAAGAAGCTCATGGACTACATCTTAGAGGACAGAGGCAGCAGCAACCCCCAGGTGGAGAAGAAAGCAAATGAAGGTATAGCCATAGGAGCAGGTTATCAGCAGAGATGGGCTCATGTCTCACTTAGACCAATGGGTCTAAGTGGGAATTGCTCTGGAGACACGTCTGCAGCACGACACAGCTTTCAGCATTGCCACGTCCTGCTGCTTCACAGATTCTGCAGATCCCAGAGCAGCTGCGTTTCTCAGCAGACTCATGAGATCAGTCCAGTGCAGGTCCAACACGAGGGGCATCCACAGCGCACAGCACTGTCTCCTGCCCACACTGCTTGGTTAAAAGGGAAAGAGTCATCTGTCTTTGGAGTGGTCTCTTTCAGCTGCTCATCCTGGAGCACAGAGCCATGTGGGAGGACACACAGTGCGCCCCATGCACAGAGCTGGGCTAGCACACTGCAAACCACTGTCCAGTGGGGGCTGCATGGAAGATGCTGGCGGTCCCTGGAGAAGGGACCACAATCACCTCTGTAATCATGCTGTAACCACCCTCAGTGGTTCAATGTACAGCAGAGAAAGCCCCTCATCTTCCAACCTACCAGCCAAGGTGCTGTTCTGTGCATGGTCCACAACGCCTCCTCATTCAGGTGGGGACTTGGTCTCCCAAGTTCCACTCAGTGCCCTCCACATGATGATCAAAAGAGGCTCCTCTCAGCCATGTCCTGGGAGGCATTACTGGCACCAACACAGCAAACCCCCACTCAGGATGGACCCACCAGGACGCTGCCTCCTCACATAGGCTACTAACAAGCTCAGGAGCTGAGACTCCCTCAAGAACACTTACTTTAGCTGCAAAGGATTTGCTGCATCACCTCAATTTGTAGCCCATCATTTTAAGGAGAACCAGTCCCCAGTCAGTGCTTTCCATTGAAGGGGGGGTCAGGAGCTGACCTCTAATAGGATTCACCTGGGAGTTATCAGCATCCTTGCTGGGAGCCTGGTGCAAGTCCTTGCCCTCAATACCAGCTGATGCCCATCCTGCATGCACCACTCTGGCCATGGTTTTGCTGAAGATCTTCAGCAGGTCAAGGGACACTTCCATGTCACTTCCCAGCACTGGGTCATGTGGCAGGACAGAGCGAAGCAGAAGCTCTTGGAGATGAATCACCAAATTCCCACGAGCCTGGGCATGCTGTGCCACTTGTGACTCATCCCAGAGTGTCACCACGTAGGACCTGATAGGACCGCCACTCCCTTCCCCGCCCAGCATGTGTGATAGCAGCTACACTTCACTCCAATATTGACCCATGATTTTTCTGCCTCTGAAGGCACCGTCAAAGGATGGGAAGGGTTTAGATTTACATCACCCTTGATCATATCCAGGAGGAGCCCCATCACCAGGGGACAGGAGTGCAGGAGGCAACCCAACAGGTTCAGCCCTTTATCCTCATGCATTCCCACCTAGTGCCCCATCACTGCTGGCTTCCCCACCCTCACACCAGCCCGTGCAGGAGCAGAAGTGGTCATAGACTGCAGAAATGAGAGTGCGTGAAACAAAGGCAGCCCTGGTGGCAGGAGACGAACTGGAAGGCAGGAGCCCCACAGCTGGGGAAACGACTAAAACAGAAGATGGCACGATTTCTAGGAAACACACTGTGACAGACTGGATCCTGTCCCAAACTAGAAACTGCTCCCAGGAGGACCACAGCTTCTTCTGAAAGGTCAGAGCATGAATGGAGGGGTAGGGGAGTCACATCCTCATGCTGACTGGCCCTGCCTGGGTGACCAAGTCACCTTGGTCTCCTGCCTGCCGCCACCCTCAAAAGGGAGGCAGCTTTGCTGAAAACAGCCACCTCTGCCCTCTCCATATATGTTTTTTCTACCCCTTACATTGAGAAATGCAATGGTTAGAGAACTGAAATCACTGGAATTTGCTGTTACAGGCCCTTTGGAGGCCATGTGCACCCCAGGAGCAGGTCCAGCCCTTGGCCACATGCCTTGTTCTCCCAAAAACCTTGGCTGGTGGACAAGAAAAGACATGGGTGGTTAGCACAAAACCTGCTTGCCAAGGACATGTGTTCAAAGCCTCAGCAGAGGCTACGACGAGACCTCTGGGTTGGAGTGAATCAGGCTCGAGTACTTCCAAACTCATCACACTGGTCCTCCAGGTAAGGACCGGCCCCTCCACTCAGGGACAAGGTGTGAAGACCCTGCCAGTGCTCATGGAGCAGGATGGTAGCATGTGGCACAGTGCAGCCTGCAGACGGCTTTGTCCTTGGCTTTCACCTCACTCAGGAGTCAAATCCCCACATCCATAGGTACCTTGGTCAGCCTGGCACAAAGCCATGTCTCTCCGTACCACCTCCCAGCACTTATGTGAGTTACTCCAGCATTTAGGGCAGAAATGTCTATTCCTGCCCACATGATGTGTCCCCAGTTGCATGGGTTAGCAGAAAGTGATGGAAGGGATGACCCAATTTATTCCTCAAAATAAAGTAAAAACAAGCCCTGCAGAAAACTCAGCAACTTGACGCTCTGGGGAGATGAATCTCTTCCTTTTGAAGACCTAAGGGGAGAAAACACTGCACTCCAGCCCCTCCATCCATGGCCCACGCTTCTTCCAAAGCTTGCGCCGTGCCCAGCTGCGCTCCCATCTCACAAGGAAGAGAAGCTGCGGGATGGAGAACAGGACAAGCTGAAACAGGATGAAGAACAAGCACCGATAAGGCTGCAAGAACAGGAGGCAGAAACACAGTGAAACGCGCCAGTTCTCTGTGATTGATGTCAGCCCAGCACAGCCCCGGCTCTCAGTGCTGTTGATAGCAGCTGAGTCCAGTTGCAAAAACCTTGGCAGATCTCATTCATTTCATGGGAAATCAGAGCTGTGCCCCAGAGCCACCATGGCCTCAAACCAAGGCATCCTCCCCAGGGAGTTTGCAGAGGTCAGTCTTTGATTTTTAGAGTATTTCTCTAGTTTATTGAAAAATAAAATAGCCCCCATAAACATCCCAGTGCCAGTGCAAGAGCTGACAGCAGGGCCAGCCCAGAGGAGAATCATAGAATCACCAGGGTGGAAGAGACCCACCGGATCATCGAGTCCAGCCATTCCCATCAATCACTAAACCATGTCCCTCAGAGCCTTGTCCACCCGTCCCTTAAACCCCTCCAGGAAAAGTGACTCAACCCTCTCCCTGGGCAGCCTCTGCCAGTGTCCAGTGACCCTTTCTATGAAAAAAAGTTTTCCTAATGTCCAGCCTAAATCTCCCCTGGTGGAGCTTGAGGCCATTCCCTCTTGTCCTGTCTCCTGTCACTTGGGAGAAGAGCCCAGCTCCCTCTTCTCCACAACCTCCTTTCAGGTAGTTGTAGAAAGCAATGAGGTCTCAGCCTCCTCTTCTCCAGGCTAAACATCCCCAGCTCTCTCAGCCATTCCTCATAAGTCCTGTTCTCCAGCCCCCTCACCAGCTTCGTTGCTCTTCTCTGGACTCTCTCCAGAAAGCCAGAGCTTGAGTCATTGCCTACCTGGAGGTCCCATGTGGACAAGTCAGGAGCTGGGATGAGAGCCCAGACACGCTCACTACCACTGTAGGACAAGACCATGGGCAAGACCCTGAAAGCCCTTGAGATGCTTCAGGCAGCTGCAGGCAGGGCTCTCCCAGCCCCTCGGGGATCTGTGCTCAGTGCAGTGCTTGGATGGATCTGCAAAGCAGAAGGAAGCCCTGCTCACTGGGCTCGTCTCCAGAAAACAGACTGCAGACCACCATGAGAAGAGTGTGTCCCAGGAGGGTCAGTCAAGGCAGGGGGATGTTTTCACCATCCATCAGCAGAAGGACCCCTCCTTTCCTCTGCCTTCCTCTCTCAGGGTGGTATCTCTGCACGAATCCTGGTGCCTCCGCTGCAGACTGGAATCAGAATCATAGCATCACAGAATTGTTAAGGTTGAAAAAGACCTCAAAGATCACCAAGTCCAACCATCAACACAATGCCAACGTGCCTACTAGTCCATGTCCTGAAAATCCAGGTATACACATTTCTTGAACACCTCTAGGGATGGTGACTCCACCACCACCCTGGGAAATGATCCTTCCTCCAGAACCACTCAGAGTGGCTCTGCCCCTGCACCAACACCCCAAGGTGAGCGTATGCCCCCTCCCAGCCTCGCAGCCCCCTCTGACATTTTTCTGGGGTGGCAGCAGAAGGTTAGGAAAAGATTTGTGAAAAGCGATTTTTAAAAAAAGTAACAAGCAACTGTTAGAGGGACATCAGACAGAGATGGATGAGTGCTGTGACTGTTCACTTTCCTGACCTGGAACATGCAGATCTTCAGCACTCCCTTGGCCAAATAAATTAGTCTGGACATCACTGGATCAACCAAGAGCTGTATTTCCCTGTGCTGCACGTGGTAGGATGGGTTGGAGCCCAGCGAATACCCCACACCCAAGTGCAGCCCTGGGGGTGAGTGACACCCTGGCTGAGGTTCGGGTGGTCTCATGTCCCACTGCCAACCCTGCAGATGAAAAGGTTACACTCTGCTGAACAAACCCATCCAAGCAGCACTGGCTGTGTTTGAGCTGCATTTGATTTATGTAGCTTTTGGAGATAAAGCCTCGGGATGGCCATCACGAAGCAGATATGCCAGAAGCACAGAGGAACGGCAAAGATTTGTAACCTGGTGCAGGGGTCTGCAGCGCATCAGTGAGTTGGATGGTGAGACAGAAATGAGTGATGTTTCCAGGGCTTTATTTCCATTAACAACTGCAGTTATTTTAGGAGCTCAGCACAATGGGAAGTGCACTTGCAGGGGCCAGGCTGCTCCAGGAAAAAAAAAAAGTAGATTCTTTTTTTAACAAAAAAATCCCCAACGACGTTGCAGCTTGATTGGAAAAAGCCTGAGGTTTGTTTTTCTGTTTCTCCTTAGCTGGCCATTATTCTGAAACTCTTGAGCATTTTAAGGTTTTTTTTCCAGAAAAATGAGGAGCAGCAGCGCTGCCAGGAGCTGTTACTGAGCTGCCAGAGCTAAAAGCGGCACAGGCACCAAAGGTTTCCAAAAGCCACAGCTGGAAATATCCAAGCAAAGCACCATAGGAGAGAGCACGGGGGAGGCGAGCAGGGCTGTGCATGATGCCTTCCCCAAACCGGGGTTTCCATAGCTGTCTCCTCGTGCTGGAGGTGGCTGACATTTACTAATGGAGCGAGTCCAGAGAAGAGCAAGGAAGCTGGTGAAGGGGCTGGAGAACAGGCCTTATGACGAGCAGCTGAGAGAGCTGGGGTTGTTCAGCCTGGAGAAGAGGAGGCTGAGGGGAGACCTCATTGCTCTCTCCAACTACCTGAAAGGAGGTTGTGGAGAGGAGGATGCTGGGCTCTTCTCCCAAGTGACAGGGGACAGGACAAGAGGGAATGGCCTCAAGCTCCACCAGGGGAGGTTTAGGCTGGACATTAGGAAAAGCTTTTTCACTGAAAGGGTCACTGGGCACTGGAACAGGCTGCTCAGGGAGGTGGTTGATTCACCTTCCCTGGAGGTGTTTAAGGGACGGGTGGACGAGATGCTAAGGGATATGGTTTAGTGTTTGATAGGAATGGTTGGACTTGATGATCCAGTGGGTCCCTTCCAACCTGGTTATTCTATGATTCTATGATTCTATGTGGCCATGGAAGGGTGGAGGAGGATGGTCTTGGAGCAGAGCAAATGGGGTGCATGGCAGAAGAGGGCTTTGAACTGAGGAGGAGCAGGCGCTGATCTCTTCTCTCCACTGATCAATGACAGGACCTGGAGGAATGGCAGGAAGATGCACCAAGGGAGGGTTAGTTTGGACTTTAGGAGTGTGTTCTTTCCCCAGAGGGTGGTGGAGCCCTGGAACAGTTCCCAGGGAAGCAGTCACAGCCTGACAATATTCCAGCAGCATTTGTCCAAGGCCCTTAGCCCCACGGTGTGAATGTTGAGGTGTCCTGTGCAGGGACAAGAGCTGAACTTGATAATCCTTGTAGGTCCCTTCCAACTCAGAGCATTCCATGATTCTAGGGTTCTATGAATTTGGGATGTTTGGGGAAATGCCAGAAAACAGACCAATCACAAGCGGCCTTTAAAACTAGAGTCTGGAAAATATCTGCAGTGTCTGACACTCTCCACAGTGCTCAGGCTGGATGACAAGTGACATGATCACCTGCCCAAACCCATTTGCTAATCACATGAGCAGAAAAGTATGTTTCCACCTTCCATGAGGAGCTTTGCCTCTCCATATCCAGGAGAATTCAAAGCTCTTGTCTTGGTCAGTGAGGACAAAGCAGCACACCAGGACATTCTTCATGTCCTCTTATATAGGTGCCTGCAGTGGAGCGGCTAAATAAATCTTTCATGGGATCTGTGTCTCTTAGCAGACTGGAGAGGTTGCTCATTCATAGAATCATAGAATCACCACATTGGAAGAGACCCACTGGATCATCAAGTCCAACCATTCCCACCAGTCTCTAAACCATGTATCTCATCCACCCGTGCCTTAAACACCTCCAGGGAAGGCAAGTCAACCACCTCCCTGGGCAGCCTGTTCCAGTGCCCAGTGACCCTTTCTGTGAAAAAGTTTTTCCTAATGTCCAGCCTAAATCTCCCCTGGTGGAGCTTGAGGCCATTCCCTCTTGTCCTGTCTCCTGTCACTTGGGAGAAGAGCCCAACTCCCTCCTCTCCACAACCTCCTTTCAGGTAGTTGGAGAGAGCAATGAGGTCTCCCCTCAGCCTCCTCTTCTCCAGGCTAAACACCCCCAGCTCTCTCAGCCGCTCCTCATCAGGCCTGTTCTCCAGCCCCTTCACCAGCTTTGTTGCTCTTCTCTGGACTCGCTCCAGAGCCTCAACATCCTTCTGGTGGTGAAGGGCCCGGGTCAGATGGAGACCTGCATGCTCTGGGCAGCAGGCTGGTGTCTGACTGAGAAGTCAGTAAGGGTCACTACATTTCCCAGCAAACTTTGATCCCTCTAAAACGCTCCTCTGCAGAAGGAGTTGCAGTAACAGCCCAAGCTGGGACCCCTCTGGATCTTCAAGTGGTGACCCTAGAGCTCTTCCTCACAGTTCTTGCTGCACAGGAGAGAAAGAGGGCAGAAAGAGGGGTTGCCTTCAGATCCATCTGCAACCCCGCTCAAAGCCCCTCTGCTGGGCTGTGCCTCCTGAAACCACCTGCACGGACCCAAAACATTGCCCTGTGTGCTTTGATCAGCCCGTCTGGCCCTGCAGCCAGAAGGAAGGACATGCAGAGCCATGGTGAGAACTCCTGGGAAATAACTTCCCTGACATACCTGGCAGCAAACAAGGGCTGGTGCAGCAGAACCCACTGCGTTCATTGCCAGAGTCAATTCCTGGGCTGTAATGAAGCTGCAGTAATGAGTGTGTCCATAATTCTTGTCTAATTAATGCTGTGCCAGTGCTTCAGGAACTGTTATTTTATGGCTTCGCCATAAAAGTCGACACTCTGTTAAAGAGTGATTTGCGAGGACTCCCATCTTCCTTCCTTCCTCTCTATTTATTTTAGTGAAGGAGAGATTGCCTGTATTAGCTTATCAAACTTCCTACCTGTAACAACACTTTAGTTTCCTGAAAAACCGTCTAGTTAATTAAGTCAATTGTTTGCATTCAAATGGCAAATTAAATGAAAGAGGTTGGGCAATTGCTGCAAGAGCCAATTGGTGTCCCCACCCCTGTGTCTGATCCCTGCAGCTATCAGGGCAGCTGGCACATTTGTGGAGCCAAAAGAAGAGATTTTAAGTTCTAGAAAACACAGTAATCTGGAGATCAACATTTCTAGTCATCTCATTTAGATAAGCGTACCCAATCAGGGAAGAGGGCACCTAGAGATGGCAGAAACACAGCCCATCACCATCCTATAGCCCAACACAGCCCAGTTGTTGGCAGGTCTCATCTTTACCCAGACCTGGACAGCTTCAGAGCTGGTCAGAGGGCAGAAGGAAGGAGCTTTTCCCTCAACACAGACATCAACATGATGGGCCTGTCCCCAGACCACAGGAATCAACACAGCACTCGTCCCCACTGGTCCCATGAGGACTTTGTCCCACTGCATCTCTGTCCCATGTCTCCTGTGGGCTTCATGTCTGTTCTGGAAGATCTTGCCCACACCCAGCATCAAAGCAAGGGGGAAACTCCTCAACGTCCCAGAAGTGAATCCCTGGGAGCCCTCCCTCAGATCAGGAATATCACCAGCTCCCAATCAGGTAAGCTGTGATTTTGGCCAAGTCTTGAACCACTTCCAATGATGGAAACCCCATCAATGATGTTTTTCTAGCATATCAGCCTTGCAATGAAAATATTTTTCCTGTTGTCCAAGCTGAAGGTCTGAAAGTTATCACACATTGTGGTTCTTGCCCCTATTTTGTTACCTGGTGCTACCGAGAAGGGTTTGGCTCCATCACCTTTGTAGCTGTCCTTCCTAAAATTGTAGTATTCTGTGGGACCACATCCCTTTACATGGGTCCTGTGTCTGAGGTCCATCACCATCTCAGTAGCCTCTGTAGAACCCCCTCCAATTTCTCCACAACCCTCTGGAGGTGTTTGGAGGGAACAGGGTATAAAATCAGATACACTCACCCAAACACCCATTGTTGAGCATAGGAACTACATCAAAGCATAGAGCTGTGTTTGTTTGGCTTTGCAGGTCGGCTTTTGGTGTGTGAGCTCATTTGCCAAGGAGATGGTGATTTACCCTGGACCAGGAGGTTTGTCTTGGCACTTTGTGACCGGTCACTGCTGACCCCACTCCCAGGAGCAGGAGATATCACCCACTTGTCTTTGTCTAGAAGCACTGTGATCACATTAGGGAGAACCAGGTTGCTACACTGACGAGCTGACGCACAGGCTGAGTGGAACTTTCCATGAGAAACACATGTGTCCTTCTGCAATAATTGCCCTATTAGTTCAGGAAGGGACAAGAAATTACTTGCAAATGGCTCCTATGCAAACACTCCTTCCCTGCTCCCCACCTGCTCCTGCTTGGCTCTTCCCTCTCCCTCACCTCCCTCTTCCTCGTCCTCTGCCAAAGGATGAAGATAGGGAAGCGTGGGGGGTCCCGAGTCCTCTGGTTCTGCTGTGCCCCGTACACAGGGTACCCATGGCAGCGTGGACGATGCTGCAATGGGTGACCCTGGGGAGAAAGCCCTCCTCGTCCTCCCCCTGTGTCACTGCCCTGGAGGTCAGCTCAGCAACAAAGGAAAGTCTTTCTCACCATCCTTTTCTCCAGCCTTCCCTAGGCTGGCTGAGAGGCAGCATTATTTGCCTTCCTTCCCCAGCACCAGAGAATACGTGAGCTGGATGTGTTGAGTAAAAATGACCTAATGCAGAGAAGAATCAGAAAATGAGCAATGAGAGGGTCATGACAATGCTTCCCGAATGAGTTAGCGGCACCCAGGGAACTCTTACCACCGCTGGATTTCCTGTCCTGGCAGCAGCCCAGAAGAGCTTATTTTATTTCCTTGACAAACGACATCTGAGTCTATTTTTATTTTTACTGCAAAAGTATTTTGTTTTCTCCTTCTTTGCTCCCTTGGATTGTTTCGGAGTGACACTGTGAGCCGCAGAAGGTAGTGGTTGTCCCTCCAGCCCCAATTCAAGGATGCATCTGAAGGGCATCGCTGTTTGCAGCTCCCCTGGTCAGGATGAAGCCCACACTGAGCCCCTATCACATCACGAAGACTCCATTCAATTGCCCCATGTGGCTTTTCTGAGCCCAGCCCCAGGGTCACCAGCTGGAAGGACAGGAGCCCTCGCGTTTCTCGCTGCCCTCTTTGGCTCTTATCAAACCCACTGGAAGCAAAAGTCCCCAAATAAATCCAGGCAAAGCCAAATTCCAGCCCCAGGATGCAGGCAGCCAAAGAGTGGGTGCTGCCATGATGGCTCTCCAGCCAGCTGCTGGGCAACTCAGCCACCCAAAGAAGAGTTCACTGTGCTCCTGATAAGCCTCAAGAACTCTCTGAGCGGGGTGAAAGGATTCACACATCAGCTCTTTCGGCAGGGCAGGGGAATTCCTGTGTCTGCAGTTCCAACATGTTGCTGGGGAGCTGTGTTTAGTCTATGGCTACAAAGTAGCCTTGTTGCTATTCTGAGAATATTTGTCTAATCAGGGGTCCAAGGAATTATTTTGCTCAGCAGAAAGTTATGTTTATTTGGATAAGCTCATGCTCCAGGCTGGGTGCCTCGGAAAAGCCCACTAAAGGCTGCTGAGTGTCTTGGGCATGGTGCACACCTGTAAAAAAGACGAACTTTCATGTCTTACAGAAATAAGAGGAAGGCTTTACACTCATGATGTGTGCCAGCCCTGAAATGAGACCCTCTACAACCTGAGCGCTGCTTGCTGCAGAGCTTTACACCCCCTGGATGCTGTGGCCATTCATGCGTTTGCAGGTGGGGATCAGTGCTGGCCAAGAAGGCAAAACCCCAGTGAGACCCACGCTGCTCATTAGCTTCTCCCAACATCTTCATCTGAGAGGTGCTCGTCAACTTGAACTGTATTTTCATGTAGCTGCTGTTTTCAGAACTTTGTTCACTTTTGTAAATCACAGGTGACCCCGATGCTCTGGCTGCTGTGTCAGGAAGCTGATGGACCAATGAGCTGAGGGACACTTGAAGGGTTAATCCCAACACTTACAAGGAGCATCTGAGGGAATGGGAGTTGTTTATTCTAGAGAAAAGGAGACTGAGGGGAGACCTCATTACTGTCTACAACTGCCTGAAAGGAAGATGAAGAGGTGGGTGCTGGGCTCTTCTCCCAAGTAACAAGCAATAGGATGAGAGGAAATGGCCTCAAGTTGAACCAGGGGAGGTTTAGATTGGATATCAGGAAACATTTCTTCACTGAAAGAGTCCTCAGGCCTTGGCAGAGGCTGCCCAGGGAGGTTATTGAGTCCCCATCCCTGGAGATGTGTAAAATACAGGCAGATGAGGTGCTCAGTACCTGGTTTAGTAGTGGGCAGGTATGGTTGGACTCAATGATCTTAAAGGTCTTTTCCAACCAAATGATTCTATGATCACCTGAGACAAATAAGTGACTTACCAGCCTCCCTAAGACCTGTTTGGTTCATGTCAACATGTCAACCTCCTCATCCCTGAGTGTGTGAGGAAACTATGATGTTAAACCCTGACCTTAGGACATATTTCCCATCTTCTCCACCTATGGACTCATGACTTTTTTTTTAACCTAACAAAGCAATCAGCACTTTCAAGTGATTATTCTCATTTTTTCCATTTAAATCCTTTCCTCTGGTGCTTTGCCTTGTGGCTGCCTTCAGCCTAGTGAGCTTCATCCCATGAACGTACTGAGAGCATCTGCTCCTTGTTGGACTTTACCCTGTTTGCAGATGACAAACACAGCTGAGTCGTGGCTCCTTGCAACGGAGCAACCGCTCATTTTGAGCCCCAAGATAAATCCTTGTTATCTGCTGAGATAAGGCCCACGACAGCATCCTCCCCTTTTGGGAAGGCGCTCATTTCCGCGTTGGGAAATTGCCTTTGTCCATTGTGTGGAACACCAGCAGTGATGTCCACAGGCAGCTGCCGGCACACATGGGCTCGGGGATGAGCCTGGGGCAGCTCTCGCTGTCATCACCTCGTGCCAGCCGCCACCTGCACAACTTTGGTGGCAGTGGCTTGTGTTCAGGTAATGGGTTTTTTGTCTGCCTTTTGGCCACCCTCCCATGGAACGATAGAATTATTGAGGTCAGAAAAGACCTCTAAGCTCATCCAGTCCAATCATCAACCCAACCCCACCATGCCAGCTAAACTGTGTCCTGAACTGCCATGGCCACACACTTTTTGAACCTCTCCAGGGATGGAGACCCCACCACTGCCCTGGGCAGCCTCTACCAGGGCTTCACCACTCTGTCAGTAAAGAAATTTTTCCTAATATCCAACCTAAACCTCCCCAGCACAATTTGAGGCCGCTTCCTCTTGCCTTGTCTCTTGTTCCTTGGGAGAACAGCCCAGGGCCCACCTCATCACAAACTCCTTTCCAGGAGCTGCAGAGTGATTGAGGTCTCCCCTCAGCCTCCGCTTCTCCAGAATGAACAGTCCCAGGTCCCTCAGCTGCTCCCACAACCCCTGGGCTCCAGACCCTTCCCCAGCTCCATTCCCTTCTCCAGACGTGCTCCAGCCCCTCAATGCCCTTCTTGGGAGTGAGGAGCCCAAAACTGAACCCAGAATTCAAGGTGCGGCCTCACCAGTGCTAAGTGCAGGGGGACAATCCCTTCCCTGCTCCTGCTGGCCACAAGGTTGATCCAAGCCAGGATGCTGTTGGCCTTTTTGGCCACCTGGGCCACTGCTGGCTCATGTTCAGCTGCTGTCAACAAGCACCCCCAGGTGCTTTTCCACCAGGCATCTGGTGACTTCCTATGATTTCAGCATTGCTGCCCAGGTAATATCCCTCTGGATGTGAGCAATTCAGCTTGGTTTGAGGTTGTGCCTCAAATTAGGAATTAGGAACACCTAATCTCCATCTTCGTCATCCAGGCTCATTGCATGGGCATCGACACTTCAATAATTTCTTCTCTTTGCATTCCTTGCAGTCTGATTGAATTTTGTCTTGGGTATCTTATTTTGTACTAAATAAGGACATTTCTTTATCCCTCTGGCCCCTCTAACAACCTCAGCAGCTTCTGATCCTCTCATCGACCCTGGAAAAAGTACCACTCAGGGCAGTGGGGCTGTATCTCCATCATGAACAATGTCCCCCCAGAACCAAACCATTCCATGATGTCATGTCCCCCTATCCAGATGCTCCAAGCTTCTCACTTTGCAGTACAAAGTCTTGGAGAAGATGCCACAGCTCTTCTCCTGCAGCACACAGGGGACAAAGCTGTGGCTTTACTATCACCGTGGGGCTTGTTATGCAATTAAGCATGATGTCCTTCTTCAGAAGGCAGGAAGAGGGCACTGGCCATCCCAGGAGAGCATGGGATGAGCACCTGGCATTTCCACCTCTTGCCCCAGCCCTGCCTCTCCTAGCAATTGAGCACCTCCCAAGCACGTGGGGATGGTGTTTGCAGAGTGACTCACGCTAATCTGATGGGCCAGCAATAAATTCTGTTACATCAATCACCAAACTTCTATCACTTACGCAGGGCTATTTCCTTTTTTTCCAGGGTGTCCCCATTTTTCTGCCTTTTGCATGTGCTGGTGACTCTGCCCCAAGCAAGGGCTCTGCAGGCAGGTTGGTGATATTTACTCAAAGTTGTGCACCACGTTCCCACCCCGCGTGTCCCACAGCAGCTCCAGCCCTTGCTCTCTGCTCTGCTGGAGGGACGCCAATCATTCACATAAGCAAGGCAGGTTTTTGGCTCAAAACCAGGAGTGATTTTGTGCTATTTATGCTGTTGTAAGTAAGGACATTAATGTCCTCCTCATCTTTGTTTTTTAAGCTCCTAACAGCCCCAGCAGCTCCCCATCCCTATTTTCCCCTGGAAAAGGTGCTGCTCAGGGTGGTGGGGTTGTATCTCCATCCCAACAGCCATCCCCCAGGACAGGGAGTGGGGTTAGGGGTTGGATGTTCCTGGGGATCACTGGCAGCCACAGTGGGCTCACTGGACCTGGCATTCAGGGCAGAGAGAAGGTAAGAGCAGTACCGAGCTGCCCAGCGGCACAAAGCCCTCTGAGCTGAGGAGACACAAAGTACCCTGCAATAAGTTTCCTAACACTGATGGGTCAGGACTAAGTGAGGGGAGGTCAAGAGTAGGAGGGTGATGGAGAGAGGGGAAACAAGGCAAGAAAAATCTGTGCCAAGGCCAGATATGAAGGGAAACCCTCCTGGCTGGGAAGAAGAGGAGATGAAGTCTCTCAGCAATGCTGGGAGAAAGAGAAGGGTCTGGCTTGGAGGATCCAGATGTGACAACAGCAGAGCTCACAAGGACATTGCACCAACCTGCCAGGTCCCAGCAGTTCCAGTGTTGGTGACAGGGTTGCAGCTGGGACACCAGCCCACACACCTTGACCCTGGAGTGACAAAAGCATCTCCAGGAGAGTCCCACAGGTGTCCCATCACAACCTGCTGCCTCCTGCTGATCCCTGAGGGAGTCCCCTCAGCTCTGCCTCAGTTTCCCCACCTGGCTGTCACTGCTGGTTGTTTAAGGAGGGAAACACAGACAGTTGCCTAGAGGAATCGTATCTGCTGGGAAGAGCTGTGCCTGGGACAGATTGCCAGGGCAGAGACACCATCTCCATCCCTGGGCCTCACCAGGAGCATCTCCATGCCATGCTGCCCCACAGCACAGAACAGCCTCGTGACACCATAAGCAAATCTCTGAGCCACCCAAGCAAGCAGGTGACAGGCACGAGACATTTCAGCTACCAAGCACACACAAACGGCCTTTACAAAATGTTTTCATCCCACACCAGAGCTGCTGGAATGCTGCCTTTGCCGGGGGAGGAACAGCCCTGCCAAGATGCACAGCCGGGACCTGAAATAGCACTGGTGGGCTTTTTGATGCTTCTTTTGGTGTGTCCCCAGGGGGACCCAGAGCTACACTAGGTCACTTAATGTTTCGGGGCATTTCCACGTTCAGAGGTTCATGCCCTGCCGTGTTTAAGCAGCAAACACTGTCCCTGGGAACAGTCTTGTTTTGGGCAAAACTTCTTCCTTCAGGGAACCCAGACCTGGCCTCAGGAGCACAGGGCAGCTGCTCTGTCATGAAAAACAGCTCAGAAATTCACACAACCACATTTTCCCTTCTTTAGTCATGCAGTAATAGGATTTTACGCTCCTCAGTGAAGCAGGGGACACCCAGTTCCACTAGCACTGAGAAACACACCACGAAGAAAAGGCAGCTACAAGAAATTATATTCTCCTTTTATTTATCTATGACCATGCCAATGTAGTTTTGCTAGCTGCAGAGATGCTTCGCACTGTAAACTGGGCGCCTGGAGGCAGGCAGTCCATCCAGCTCAGCCAGGTTCAGCAATAACCCCCGCTTCTCAAACCACAATATCGTTATCCAGAGAAAGGAGAGCATCTGATTCTCAGAGCTGCTTTTCTCCATCAGCAACCCCTCTGTCGTCAGGGCATGATATATACACCCAGGCTCCCCCAGCGGCCCGCTGCTAGGGAACGAGTTTGGTCAGATAAAACCTGCTAACTTAGAAAATGTTGTATGCACTCGGCAAATAAAACAAAAAGGCATCCACTCCACCGGAGAACTTCGCCGCGACACACACAAATATTGCACTTGGAATTTCAGAATGGGAAAGGACACGAGGATTTCCTATTACACAGCAATGTGTCCAGCTATAGGAGGTCAATAAATAAACCAGGGGTGGGAGTGGGAGGAGGTTGCCTTGCACTCCTCCAGCGCAGGAGAAGGACCCAGCTTTGCTGCTCCGGGAGGGATCATAAGCAAGGAAAGTGCCAGGCTCCTGTGGAACAGCTGCTTCAGGGGAGCCAGCGGGCGTTACCAGCACAGGGAAGCACAGCAGCATCATGGGGCTGGTCCAGTTCAGAAGTCTTTAGCTGGGGAAAGTGTTCATGTCTGTGCTGTTGTCCCCTTGCCGGAGCCCTGCACGGAAATCCTCCTCTTCCTCGACAAGTCAGGATCATTCATTGCCTTCCAACAACAATCGCAGCGCGGGCACGTGCTTCACAGTAGTCTTGTGGGAGCTTCCCTCCTGGCTAAAATCCATGCCAGAGTCACCCCGAAGGCGTCGTACCAGCAATGGTGAGACGGGGCGATGGAGCAGTACCAGACTGCTTGGCTTGTTGGTCCTCTTGGCCTCGTGCTCAGTGCCTCTGGCTGCCCCACACCCATCCACTGCAGGAATATGGCTTGGGGGCACAAACGGCAGAGGAAGGCAGGCTCCTGCCGTCCTGCGGAGAGGGTCTCTGCCACCCGATTCCATGTAAACACACAGCTCCCAGCCTGCCCCGAGAGAGTCTTTGGGTCTACAGTGGGGAGCTGGCTTTCTTCTGGTTAATTATGTCTAAGTACAAGTCAGAGCGGAGGAAGCGGGGGTAGGAGTCCTTCTCCATGAGCCCATAAATCCTCTTCTGTGCAAGGTCGAAGCAGCTGCGGGTGATGTTCTGCAGGTTCTCCTTGGTGTGTTCCCGTGTGTAGGAGTCCAGGTTAACCTGCGGGCAGAGAGCAAAGCACTGGTGAGCAGCTCCCCAGGCAGCTGTCGTGCCATGAGCCACATACCAGTGCAGGAGCCAGGCCTCACCTCCTTGCACGACTGGATGGCGATGTACTCAGCAAAGATCTTCTTGGCCTTGGAGACCATCTTGGATTGGGATTTGATCTTCTTGAACTCCTCGCAGGCCAGCCAGAACTCCAGGTTCTCCTCACTAAACTCAGTACGTAGGAAGGCCCTGAAGGCAGCGAGTCCATCTGTGGGGACAGAGACCCGTCTCTACTCCCAGCTCATAGGCAGGGAATGACCCCACTGGGATGACCCTCAGCCCAGCAACCTTGCAAAGCTGCACCCTAAACAACCTCCCCCCAAAAGCCCCTCAAGAGCCCTTGTGTAAACCAGGCAGCAATGGCTTTGCCAGGAGAAGCAGAGCAACACAAGCCATCCATGTGCTGAATCTGCAGTCCTCAGCCCAGCTGCCTGGACAGAGAGCCAGGAGGGAGCCTGGGCTTGGAGCAGGGCAGCAGCCGGGACAGAGAGGATGCCCTGGTGGCCCTACGGGAGCTGGGTGCAGGTTGTGACCATGACGTGAGTGCCCCAGCTGCACAAGAAGGGGAACATTCTACAGCAACTCCTGTTTCACAGACTTACTGCAAAGCTCTGAGTTGGGCACAAATCCCTGCCTTTCCCTCCCCAGGCTGGAAAGGGCTGCATCCGCAAGCCACAGCTCTCCCCGGCCCCATCACAGATCCCACAGGCAGAAGCAGAAGGGATGCAGGCAAGGGGCAGCCTCATTTCTCTTTGTCTATCCCCAAACACCGGAAGGTCTTAACAGAGGAAATCCCAACATTGTGCATGCACGTGTCTGGATATTCCCCTGGCAGCAGAGGCTGAGATGGGCAAACACTTACATTTGTGCAGCAGCAGCTTCTCCAGGGAGTCCCCCCACTTGAGAGCTTCCTCGGGAGTGGGCCTGCAGGAGAAAGGCAGGGCATTAGCAAAGTGAAGCTGTGAAAACTGCAACACAGCACGAGAAAAACATTTCCATCTGACAAAGCACTGGCCCTGCTGGGGCCAGCTCCACAGCAGCCACAGGCAGAGCCAGGCTTTGCACCACAGAGGCTCTGCTGGAAGGAAACCTTTGCCTTTAGGCTAGCAGGAAGAAAATCTGATATAAGGAGGTCTGTGTCAGCAGCTGCGTTGCTTGTGGTGTTCCAGCAAGAACTGGAAAAGCTCAGGGCAATGTCCAGGAGGCTGCGGGACAGCAGGGATTTCAGCCACCACATTCAAGCAGCTGGATAAGCAACCAGGTGTGAGAGTACGGATTGCTCCTCTCTGGCTGCTGGAGCATCTCCAGAGTAAAGTGGGTTTTCAAACTATTCTCCAGCCAGTTAAAGTTTCAAGCAGAGGCACTGGGAATAAGCAGCCATTAGAGAAATTTCCAGCCCGAGCTGCGCTGTGCCCGCTCCCAGGCACAGACCTCCCACCCGCCTGCAGTGCATTTTCAGCCAACAAAAGTTTTTAATGTTCCTGCGGATACAAAAAGTGTTTGTCCACAGCTTCCCCAAACAAGGTGACCCCAAATCTCCCTGGAGGTGATGTCAATTCATCCACAACTTGTCCCCAAGCCCCTACACTCCCCCAGTCCCCGCGCTACCCGCTCGCAGCACCTACTTGAGCGACTTGAGCACTTTGTCCAGCTTGCCGGAGGGGTTGGCTCCCGGGGACTCATTTCGCCGCCGAAAAATCCCCAGTCGGTTCTTCATATCCTTGGCTCTAGAGGGAAGAGCAAGTTTTAGCAGGCGGGCGAGGGGTTGGGAGGACAACCCAGCACCTCGGGGACCCGTCAGCCTTCTCATCCCACTCATCCCTCACCCACCACCTACTCCTTCATGGTGTGCCGGCGCTGCAGGCTGCCGTTGTGGGGTCTCTGCACGCCCAGCAGCATCTCCGCATGAAACACTCCAGTGGTTGGGGCTTGGAAAGGTCGCGGAAAAAGGGCATGGCTGCTGGGACGTCCCGGCAGCAGCTCACGGCGCAACCGAAGGCTCGGGGTGTTCTGAGGCCGGCTGCGTGCCACGCTCCCGCCCGGTGCAGGCAGCGCGGAAGTGGGAGGGCTCAGCACCAAGAAGCTTTAAATGCGACGTGGGGCGAAGGAGGCACGAGTGAGTAAGGGCTGTGTCAGCCCCACTGCTATTCCGGACAGCTGTGCCGTTGCTGGGGAAACTCAAGGAAAGGTGGAAAAATCAACGCCGAGGGTGGATAGTGGGGCCTTTCAAGAGACGTCGGGGAAAATAATCTCGGCAGGGATTTATGAGGGCTATTTATAGAGCACAGGCGCCCGGGGAAGGCAGCGGAGCACTGAGCGGGGTTGGGGGCAGAGTGGGCCAGCAGCACTTCACCGTCTCCCCATCGTGGGGACAGGGCTGCGAGCTCTCTCATCACCCGCTGATGCGACACTTAGAATCGGAGTCACTGGTCCAGTGCCAGCCTGGGATGGGCACGGCTGCAGGGATGTCTCCAACAGGGGTGGGATGGGACACATATGCCCAGCACAGAGGAGTCCCACAGACCCCCTGCACTGCCCGCAGCGGGGGACCCCGCTCTGCCACCCCCACGCAGACCTCAGATAAGGGGCTCCCGGTTGCCCCAAGGACCTGCCAGCAGGACAAAGCTTTTTGCCAAGTGCCACAGGAAGGTGGGACCCCCATTCCAGCCCTAGCCTGGCACTGTGAGGGCTTCCCAGGGACCAAGGCTGGGGAGCAGGAGGTGGAAGAGGTGACTTTAAGGGCAAGAGCGGACAATGCTGTCCCCTCGTGGCACAGTCCCTGCATGACACCAGCAGCACAGAGTGGTGCAGGGGACATGCGGGGTGGCTGGGGATGCTCATCCTTCACCAAGGCTGGTGGTGCCACCAGGGTGGTGCCGCCAGGCCACCCCTTGCAACCTCTCATGGATCCCACCCTGGTGGGTCTCTGCGAGGATGCTCGGAGAAGCCACCTCTGCCTGTCCAAGCCGAGCCCAGGGTTGACTGGGGACACGAGTCAGGGTTCAAGGCAAGGGTATATGCCACCCTGAGGGATGCTATCTGGACCCACAGCTCTCTTCAATCCCAGGAGGGCAAAATATAGGAACCTACTGGAAAAAAAAATAGCTGTTACAACCCCAGGGTCCAGTCCTGCATGGTGCTGAGCACTCTGAGCCAGAGAAGAATAGCAGAAGGCATTTGCTCCCAGTGCTATCTGTGCCCTTTCAGAGTGGCACAGGAGGTTTCAATGCATGCACATCATCTAGGCTGCTGCCATCAGCTTTCCAGCACCAGCTCAGCACTAACATGGGAAAACCAGATCCAAACACAGAGCATCACATTCCAAACACCATCTGCCTCCCATTGCCACCCTGCCAGCAACACCCACAGCCGAGGACCAGCCACCACACAGGACAGGCCACCCCGCACAGCCCGAAGCAACAATTTTAGCAGGGTTCTTGGTTTAGCTGAGTGCCCAGCAAGGCTTTAAAAGCTCTGAAAAGCCCTTGTGTGTGTCCCCAGCACACGTGGGCTGCCTTCACCCGCACAGCCCGACGCATGCCAGCTCGTGGGCAGATTTGACAGCTGTAAAAAGGCAGCAAGCACCATCCAGGGAAGTCCCCTACTCAAAACCCACTGCTTCTCTTTCAAATGTTTGCAAATACAGAGCAAGTGGCACCAAACCAGGCTGCAGCAGCCACAGGTACACACAGCTTTCAGTTGCAGCCAACCCACAGTATAAAATGCCACAGTAAAAATAATATTTTAAATAAAATGGCTGGTTTCTGTCTGGAGTTGTCCCAATAAAGCGATCTTCAGCACCCCAGCACAGCCATAAGTCCACGTCCAGCACCATCACCCACACTACTTCCAAACCACCCCCTGCAAACCACATCGCCCTTCCTCGCAGGATGCTGCATTCCTACCTTTCCAAGTATTTTTCCGAGAAGTCCACCATGGCGTGGTACATGGGGCAGTGGCAGCAGGGGAGCGGGGCCGGCAGAGTGCTGCTGCCGGGAGGCAAGTGCCAAACCCCAGCCTCTTGCACCATAAATACTCCCCGCAGACAAGCAGCAACCGGGCTGCGCAGCCAATAGCCGGCCGGTGCGATGCCAAGAGGCTCCCCAGCGCATCCGCCACTGTCTCAAGGTGAGGAGAAAACCCTCTCTGCAACCACCCCTGACTCTGTGGCTGAGCCTCCCCCACCAGCCCGATTCCCCTGGCTCAGCGCCACAGCAGGGACACGCGGATGGGGGACGTCCCTGCTGCAGCCCGTGAGGGATTCATTTTAATTTCAAGGGTTGGCAGGGGGAGAATAACAAAAAAAGAGCTAAAAATAGGCAGCTGCAGCTGGGAAGCACATGGGACGTGAGTGCCGCTCGCTGGCAGGCAGCATGAGAGGCAAAGTTGTCAAGCCTGCATCTGCAGCCGGTGTGCTCAGCCCCCTCGTACCCCTGAACTGTTCAAACCACGTGCGGCTTTTCCACCTGCACAAAGCCATGTGGAGCAGGGAACAAACCAGCCCCGAGCAGCCCGGCGGCCGTGACAAAACTGGAGATGGTTTGTTCACAAACATCCTTGCTTGGCCCTGCCGGAGTGCCTGCCCCCACCCAGCTGCAGCCACGCTCGTAGGAAGCAAAGGCCACGGCTACCTCATCCTTGCCCACTTTTGGCACCCCAAAGCCTTACCAGGAGGCAGCGAAGCGTCCCTTGGCAGCCCTCGTGTTCACTGCCTGCACGCTGCAATGCGCAGCAAGGGATGGAGCCCGTCCTGCACTGGGAAATCTCCCCATTCCTCCTCCAGGCATGGGGCCAGTGGGAAGGAGGCTCCCAGCTCATGTTTCACCACTCGCACGTCCTCTCCCTGAACCCAACATCAGCAGAGCGGAACAGTGCCAGCACCGGGGAACTGCGTCCCCACGCCACCACAGCTCCTTTGACCTGTCCGTCAAGGTGAATGCAGACTGCTCCCAGCCGGGCTGTGCGATGCCCACTCTCCTGCCCATGACTCCTCATCCATAGCGAAACCTCTGCTCATGCTCTTCTTCGTTGCTTTCTTCCCAGCAAAGCTTGGGAGAACAACCACAGGAGCCCCAAGGGCTTCCTGGACCCACGAGGCTCAGATGAAGTGTTTGACCATGGCCAACAGCCACCGCAATGTGACACTTACATGTTCCTGCTCCGCTTCTTGCAGGAGGCCTCATCCCCTTCATCACAGCTGCATTCAGGGTCAGCTCCACTCAGCTAAAGGGAAAAGAAGAACAGCAACTGCATCATTGTGCCAGTACATGTCCACGGTGGCACTTCAAGTGTCACCAACCAGCACTGCCAGCCTTCCCCAAGGTCCCTGTGCCCACCCAGTCCAGGGCCACAGCATCTGCCAGGCTTCTTCAACACAACCACAGCTGGCTGTGGCAACGCAACAGGACGTGCCCGTTTCTGCACAACCCATCCTGTGTCACCTCCAGTCCGTGAAGTCCCTGGAGAATCTAAGGAGATGCCATGGTTTGTGGCCCAATTACCCCTCCAGGTTCAAGACATTGACAGTGGTACCTCCTCTGGGGAGGACACTCACAACCCCGCTCCTGATGCTCCTGTTTCTGCTCTCCTGGGTGGGCACAGGGACCCCTCCTCAGCCCACAGATCATCACAACCCCGCCGAGCCAGGCTAGGCACCCAAAATTAATGAAGACCTCCCCAGCAGCCTCCAAGCAGGAAAAATGCGAGCAGTTCAGCCAGAATGGAATCACATCATGGCAGCTTTCAAGCCTGAGGATCACCCAAAGAGCTCCTCAACCCAACCACGACCCCGAGGTGGTTTGGGCAAATCAAAGGGATCTTGTAGGTACCATCCATGTGGACGATACTAATCTGGATGGAGGCATGGATCTGCTGGAGGGCAGGGAGGCTCCAAAGGGATCTGAGCAGGCTGGATCCATGGGCTGAGACCAATGGCATGAGGTTTAACAAGGCCAAATGCCGGGTCCTGCACTTGGGGCACAACAACCCTGAGCAGCTACAGACTAGGAGAAGCCTGGCTGGAAAGCTGCCAGGAGGAGAAGGACCTGGGGGTGTTGGTTGACAGTGACTGAACATGAGCCAGCAGTGGCCCAGGTGGCCAAGAAGGCCAATGGCATCTTGGCTTGGATCAGAAACGGCGTGGCAAGCAGGTCCAGGGAGGTTCTTCTCCCCCTGTACTCGGCACTGGTGAGACCACTCCTTGAGTCCTGTGTTCAGTTCTGGGCCCCTCACCACAAGAAGGATGTTGTGGCTCTGGAGCGAGTCCAGAGAAGAGCAATGAAGCTGGTGAGGGGGCTGGAGAACATAGAATCATAGAATAACCAGGTTGGAAGAGACCCTTATGAAGAGCAGCTGAGAGAGCTGGGGGTGTTTATCCTGGAGAAGAGGAGGCTGAGGGGAGACCTCATTGCTCTCTCCAACTACCTGAGAGGAGGTTGTGGAGAGGAGGGAGCTCTCCCAAGTGACAGGGGACAGGACAAGAGGGAATGGCCTCAGTCTCCACCAGGGGAGGTTCAGGCTGGAGACTAGGAAAAAAATTTTCATAGAAAGGGTTACTGGGCACTGGCAGAGGCTGCCCAGGGAGGGGCTTGAGTCACCTTCCCTGGAGGGGTTTAAGGGACGGGTGGACGAGGCACTGAGGGACATGGTTTAGTGATTGATGGGAATGGTTGAACTCGATGATCTGGTGGGTCTTTTCCAACCTGGTGATTCTATGATTCTATGATTCCATGATTCTAGGATCAGCTCAGGGCAACACCAGCCCAGCCTCCAAGTCATGAAGCTTGGAGCCAGGAATGGGAACTCCTGGGACTGCCATAGCACGGGGGCTTTAGCAATTCATCCACTACTGAGTGAGACTCGAAGGTGCTCACAGCAAGCTTGACCCCACACCTGAGCTCAGCCCTGTGCTACCCAGGGCTGCAGGGCACTTTCCAGGATCGCCGCCCCGCGGCCGTGCCGTGGGAACTCGCTGTGCAGCCCTGCAGCCCCCGGCTCGAGGCTTTTGACACTTCCTCCCATTCTGCGCCCAGGTTTCCGGAGTTTTTTGGCCCCAAACAATGCAAACCTTGCAAAGCACCTTCCCCAAGCAGATAGGGCCCCGGCAGGCGGGCTGGCTGGGGCGACATGCAGCCGGAGCATGCTTCCTGCCATTGTCTAGAGAGGCTCCGCCACACTTGGGGACAAAAGGCAGCAGCAGGACTGGCCTGAGGAGTCCCAGTGCTCCCAGCCACAATATGCTCTTAAGACAACGCCCTCCCAGCCCCAACCAAGGGAAGGAGGGGAGTGGGGAGGCACACTGGGCATGATGGTGTTAAAAGGCGAACAAAATTAGTCCTATCCTCTGAAACGTTCATCTTAGACTCACAGAATCATAGAATCACCAGGTTGGAAAAGACCCACTGGATCATTGAGTCCAACCATTCCCATCAATCACTAAACCATGTCCCTCAGCAAGTCATCCACCCATCCCTTAAACACCTCTAGGGAAGGTGACTCAACCACCTGCCTGCGCAGCCTCTGCCAGTGCCCAGTGACCCTTTCTATGAAAAAAAGTTTTCCTAATGTCCAGCCTGAACCTCCTCTGGTGGAGCTTGAGGCCATTCCCTCTTTTCCTGTCCCCTGTCACTTGGGAGAAGAGCCCAGCTCCCTCCTCTCCACAACCTCCCTTCAGGTAGTTGCAGAGAGCAATGAGGTCTCCCCTCAGCCTCCTCTTCTCCAGGCTGAACACCCCCAGCTCTCTCAGCCGCTCCTCATAAAGCCTGTTCTCCAGCCCCTTCACCAGCTTCGTTGCTCTTCTCTGGACTCGCTCCAGAGCCTCAACATCCTTCTTGTGGTGAGGGGCCCAGAACTGAACACAGAATTCGAGGTGCGGTCTCACCAGTGCTGAGTACAGAGGGAGAAGAACCTCCCTGGACCTGCTGGTCACACCGTTTCTGATCCAAGCCAAGATGCCATTGGCCTTCTTGGCCACCTGGGCCACTACTGGCTCCTGTTCAGTTGCTGTCAACCAACACCCCCAGGTCCTTCTCCTCCTGGCAGCTTTCCAGCCAGACTTCTCCTAGTCTGTAGCTGCTCAGGGTTGTTGTGCCTCAAGTGCAGGACCCGGCATCTGGCCTTTTTAAACCTCCTGCCTTTGGTCTCAGCCCATGGATCCAGCCTGTTCAGATCCCTTTGGAGCCTCCCTGCCCTCCAGCAGATCCATGCCTCCATCCAGAGTAGTATCATCTGCAAACTTGCTAAGGGTGCACTCGATGCCTTCATCCAGGTCTTTGATAAAGACATCGAACAGGGCTGGACCCAGCACCGAGCCCTGGGGACACCACTTGTCACTGGCCTCCAGCTGGATTTAACACCATTTCCCACCACTCTCTGGGCCCTCTATCCAACCAGTTTTCCACCCAGGAGAGTGTGCGCCTGTCCAGGCCAGAGGCTGACAGTTTTTGAAGGAGAATGCTGGGAGAAACTGTGTCAAAGGCTTTACTGAGGTCCAGGAAGATACATCCACAGCCCTTCCCTCATCCAGTAGTCGAGTCACATTGTCTTGATGAGATGTTCACCTTGGTGGATGCTGTGGCCCTGCCACAAGGCTACCGGGTGCAGGTATCGCCAGGGCTTGGCAGCTTGGCAGAGAGGATCCATAAGGGAATTGCATGGCAGTGTCCTGCTACAGAAACCTCAGAGGGTTCATCAAAACAGAAGGCACAATCTGACAAAGTCCCCTCAGCGTGTAGGCAAGGAGGTGGCAGTAGCCTGAAATCCAGTGCACGTGGTGGCCCAGCACCGAGCCCAGCACCCCGCCTGCTCCGGCCCCTGGGCAGCCTGCGGGCACAGGGTGTCCCAGGAGGGGATACGGGCAGGGGTTACAGCATCAGGCAGACAGAGCTGCTGGAGGTGGGAGCCCCAGGAGATCCAGCAGCCGCGCTGCCCTCACCAGCACAAGCTGCCCAGGTCCCTGCTCCATAAAATCCCGATTTCATCTGCACCAGAGCAGTTTCGTGCAGGAGGAGCTCAGTTTGCTTGCGCTGAAAAACACCACCTGGATCAGCCCAGAAAGAGCAGTGGGGGGCTCTCTAGGGCTGGAACAGGGCCCGTTCCTCCAGTGTCTCCCAGCAGTGAGTGTGCAGCCTGTCCAATCTCAGTCAGTGCTGCAGCAGCCTCTTGGCTGCTGAGCTGTGCACTCCCGGCTACACGCACAGCAGCACTGTGAAACCTCTGTCCAGGAGCCGCGTCCCTTGCAGCCCTAACAGGACACACTCACCAGGCACTAACACTGACACCGCCTCCCTGGCATCGCCATCAGGTGGCATTGATGTCCCTGCCACCACGATGTCCCTTCTTGATAGCATCTGGGAGGGAGTCTGAACCCCTACACAATCGCTGGCATAAAGAGAGTTTGGGCTAAGCTTTTGCACAGCAGCGCCATCTGACCGACTCTCAGACTCATAAGAGCTCAGGGACTTCCAGTCCAAAAACTGCTTCAGGAGATAGCAGCAGAGACAGCTATTGAAGCCTAGCAGAGATAGGATTAACCCCATTGTGGGTTTAATCCCACCATGCTGCCACAATTGGTGGTGTGCAGACCCTGTATCAGACTCTCCTGCCAAGAAGCCAGCCACAAGATGTGGTCCTGCACTCTGCAAGGTGGTCCTGAGCAGGATGACATCGTCCTGAGCCATGTTAACACAGTCTTGAACTGCGCAACATGATCCGGAGCAATGCAATGTGGTCCTGAGCCAAGCAACACAGTCCCAAGCAGAGAAGCAGCAGCCACAGGTGCTGGCAGAGCCCAAGCTGGTGCGAGCACAGTCAGGTAGAGCAGGGTGCTGGGAAGGCAGGTGCTGCACTCAGCACCCAGCCAGGCTTCAGCCGGGGGGAACAGGGCAAGCAATGCTTCTCCCACACCATCTCTGCAATGGCACAGTGCTTCCTGTAAATATTTGTTACGCCTAAGTACAGCCAAGGCAAGCTCTGCTCTGGGGAGGTGGAAGAGCATCCTAGACTGCCAGCCCAAAGGGCACAATCCAGCTCTGTGCAGAGCTCCTGCCCAGAGCTCCACTGTGCCTGCTTTCTGCACATTAGGGGCAGAAATCACTGCTGATCTCAACCCTTTTCTGAGACAACAGTCAAAGCCCCACAAGGGGCTGGCTGGGGCAGAAAGCCACACTGCTCCTGACATCCCCGAGCATGCAGGGGACTCTGTCACTGAAGGCTCTCTGGAGTCTGGCTGTTCCTCGTCCCCAACACTGCGAGCAGCTCTTTGCCAGTGCAGACACCCGGCTGCACCTCTCCCTCCACCGGTCTCAGCAGCTCTCCAGGGCATGAGAATCTGTAGGATCTAGACCCGTTGGTGGGAGATGCCCACCCAGAGCAGCAGTGCACTGGCTCTGGGTGACGTCCCCTGGGCTCTAAGCATCTCCCAGAGCTGTCTGCCAGTGGCAGGGACCTTTCTGGCCCCTCAGAACCAACGGCCATTGAGAGAGGGGCCATATGTGGGACAACTCCACCTCAAGAGCTCCCCCATTCCTGTGGCCAAGCAGGAGCCAACCAACCCACAAAGCCAACACTGGGTCACATACCTTCCTGTGGCCTGAAAACAGCAGGGTGAGCTGGTGGATGGAGCCACCATTTTTGGCGAGCTCTTTCTTGAGGGTCCTGGGGGAGGGCAGGGCCCAGTGGCCCTTGGTGCCCTGGCTGTCCAAGCAGTTGAGGGTGGTGTCAGAGGTGAAGCAGTGGCTCTTGGTCTCCTGCAGTAGGCTGCCCTCGCTGTGGGTCCGGCGCCGCAGGGAGCTCTGCACGCTCAGCGTGTAGGCAGGCTGGCAGCCTGATGTCTCGATCATGCTGCTGCGCTTTGCCTCATTCCTCTCTAAATAGTGCTCATCACTGTCCTCATCCTCTTCATCCTCATCTTCCTCATCCTCTTCTTCATCCTCGCCATCTGTGGTACCACTCACTGTGCCCACCACGCTCTGGCTGAAGGTGCTGTCAAGCCGCAGCTCAGGGATGATAAAGGCTTGCAGGGAGCTGGGCTGCTCCTCTCCCTTCTTGGCAGCCATCGGCTGCTTTTCAGCCAGGAGAGGACCCTGGGTGGTTCCCAGAGCTTCCCGGGACTCAACTGGCACTGGTGCCTCTGCAGCTGGAGGAGCATCGCCTGCTGCTGCCTTCCCATCCTCCGAGTGCATCTGCCCTGGCTTCTCAGCGTCCGTCTCCAGCATCTGCCCAGAAGAGAAGATAAAGAAAGATGAAAGCAGAAGCCCTCCAAATCTCTCACTGTTCACTTTCCTGTGGAGCCTCCTCTCTCCTAACACCCCAACCACAAGGCTGGCATCAATTGTGCAGCCCTTAACAGTGCTCCAGAGGGGTGGGACAGCATCAACCCCACATCCCCAGCTGGTGGCAGGTCATTCATCACTCGCACAGCACTCGGTCATGATCCTGATCCCTGGAGCGCTGGGTACCCCACCAACAGCAAGCTGAGATGGGGCAACCCAGGTCCCACCTCCAACACTCAGCACTGCTGTAGGATTTGGAGGAAACCAGGGGAATCAGTGATAAGTGGCTCAACCCCACAGCACAGAGAGTGCAGACAGACTTGGCTGCAGAGGCAGAGCTGGTAACATCATCCTTATCCTGATGACTCCCCTGTCCCCTTGGGAGCTGCTGGGGGGGCTCAGCCCTGCAGAGAGCAGGAGGGCAGCAGAGAAAACTAGAAGCTCTCACCCCGCAGCGCTGATCTCTCCTGTACCACATTGCTAAATGCAGAAGGGAAGCACCAGGCTCTGCTCAGTGGTGGATTGCCCAGCCTCCCTGACCAGCTGCCCCAAGCTGTGGGGTTCCCCATAGCCACCCCACCATGCCCTGTGCAGATGTGGTCCTGCTCAACCACAACTTTTCCTACCAGCTCCTCTCAGGTTTTTAAGCCTTTGGGGCTGGTTTCTGCCAGCTTTCCGCTGCAGCCAGGAAAAGTCTGAGCAAGCTCTGCCCTTTCAAGTGGAAAAGCCAGGAGCAGCTAAAGGCAAAAAAGTCCTCTAAGGTGTTTCTGTGAGCAGGAGGAGCCAGCACTGAGACCCCCTCACTGCCAGAGTTGCACCCTCTCTTCTGTGTGATTCTCCCTTTGCACAGAGCCTAAGGGGTAAAACCAGCTCAGCCGGGGAGAAAGACCAAAGCAGAGAGAAATCCCCACCCCGGGAAGCACATCCCAGCTATGCAGACCCTGTAGGGCTGGGGTAGGGATCATTGTACAGGATCAGCACAAGGTCCTCCAGCAAAAAAATATCACTGTAGCCCCAGTTAAGATCCAGGCATTTTCAAGAGCCTGATGGCAACCAGAAAGCTGGAGCTAACAAAGCCACCAGCTTCAAAACATGTAGTAGCCCTAGGAATTAGCACATTCTGCCCCACATCCCAGAGGGAAGAGAGGCAGTCATGGAGAGGAAAGAGGCTGTAGACCCATGGTATAGAATCATAGAATCATAGAATAACCAGGTTGGAAGAGACCCACCGGATCGTCGAGTCCAACCATTCCCACCAATCTCTAACCCATGCCCCTAGGCACCTCATCCACCCTCACCTTAAACACCTCCAGGGAAGGCGAGTCAACCACCTCCCTGGGCAGCCTGTTCCAATACCTAACGACCCTTTCCATGAAGAATTTTTTCCTTATCTCAAGCCTGAATCTACCCTGGCAGAGCTTGAGGCCATTCCCTCTCCTCCTGTCCCCTGTCACTTGGCAGAAGAGGCCAGCTCCCTCCTCTCCACAACCTCCCTTCAGGTAGTTGTAGAGAGTAATAAGGTCTCCACTCAGCCTCAGCTTGTAGTCCCAGCTTGTGATAGAAAACCCCTACAAGCCAGCCCTGGGAGAGCCAACCTGCTGTTAAACACCTCCTCACTCTGCAGAGCCACTATGCCTGGCTGACAGCCTGCTCTGGATGTCACCCGGGAGCTGCATGCAGATGTCAGGCTGCAAAAACAGCTGTCATCCCCAGGAAATACCCTGGAGGCATTTAAGTCCTGGTTTCAGCACCATCTGCTTTGCACAGAGGGGATGGCACAGAGACCTCATGGCCCCCGGCAGCATCCGCAGGCACCCACCTGAGCTAACGGCTCTGAAAAGCAGGACAGATTTCCAAAAAAAATGGTTGGGTTCAGAGCTGCAGCTGGGTGCCTCCTGGGCAGCACTGAAAGGAGCTCACTGTATCCTTTTTTATCATGCCAAAAGGGTCTCCTTACACCTATGAGCATGAAGAGGACCCACGCTGCCCCCTCCACCCTGACTCACTGCAGGGAGTCATTTAGTATCACCTGAACCACCCCAGCAAGACTGAAGACTAAACTTCAGAGATTATCATGACCTCAGCCCCAACTGCGATGTCTGTCCTGTCCCAAAACCATCTGGATTTGGTGGGAGACACAAAGCAAAGGCTCATTTTACCCCATCCTCGGGGCTGTTTCACTCCCTCCATGGTAATTTCTTGTAAAAACGGAATGTTTCTAGACTTGCCGTGCAAGGATGCTGGTTTCACCAGCGTGTTTTAATGATGCTGTTTGTCTTATTTGTACTGCAACCACTGTCATCATTATTTCATGAAATAATTAGAGGAAAAACCCACGCAGCCCTCAGTTCACTCCCTGAAAAGCTCTCCCCCTCCCCAGCAGCTTGCTATCTGTCCAGTCCTTCTGCTTAATATTGCTGGGTGCCCGCATCAGATAAGGGGCCAGGAGGAAATGAACAGACTCCTTTAAAATGAGAGACATTCAGGGATTAAATTAAATCTCTGCGCTAATTCAATCAGAGACTCTGCTGCTCTTCAGTGGCGGGGAGGATGTGAGCAGGAGCCGCACCACCAAGCGAGGTTTCCATCTCTGGTTGAAAGCATCAGCGGGGACGAGAAATCCTCTCAGCGTAGAATCATAGAGTGATTTGGGTTGGAAAGGACCTCAAAGCCCATCAAGTTCCAATCCCCTGCTATAGGCAAGGACACCTCCCACTGGATCAGGGGCTCCAAGCTCCATCCAACCTGGCCTTGAACCCCTCCAGGGATGGGGCAGCCACCGCTGCTCTGGGCAACCTGGGACAGCGTCTCTTCACCCTCATAGCAAAACATTTCTTCCTAAGATCTCATCTCAGTCTCCTCCCATTCAGCTGATAACCATTCCCCTCGTCCTGTGTCTGCACTCCGTGATTAAGAGCCCCTCTCCAGCTTTTCTGGAGCCCCTTTTGGTCCTGGAAGCTGCTCTAAGGTCTCCCTAGAGCCTTCTCTTCTCCAGGCTCAACAACCCCAACACTCTCTGCCTGTCCTCATGTGGGAGGAGATCCAGCTCTCAGATCGACTTAGTTGCCTCCTCTGGACTTGGGCTGTGGCTGAGCCACATACTGGTGGGGGAGAGAGGGAGAAGGGAAGCAGCAGTAACAGCATCACAGCCAGTCAACAAGCCTGATTGTGGCTGGAGGCACCAAGACCTTCATCAGCACAAAGCCAAGGGCCACCTCCCTACACAAAGCTAAATCGGGCCCGCAAGAACTGGGATACAACCAGGTTTCCTTCTCACCATCATCACTGGCAAGGGGCTGCTGGAGGAGGCAGCAGACACAGGCAGTGCTGATGCGACATCTGTCCTTCCACCTCAAAGTCAGATATCTCACTGTAGCACAGCTCCCTCTCCCCTGACCAGCACCTACTGGCTAAGAAGCCAGTGGCCAAGCTTTGGATCTCCCCATCCCCTAAGAGTCTCACTGCTCTCAGTCTCCTTTTCTTCAACATCTGCGTGTCCCCGTCCTCAATATGCAGGTTCTTCTGTTCTCAGCATCTCTGTCTTCCCATCCTCAGCATCTGGATTTCCCTGTCCTGAGCTGGGAAGGCCTGGGAGCTTTACTACCTCCTCCTTCACACTCCTCACTGTTCCAGGTTCTATCTCAGACTAAGTGGTCAAGGCAGCATGTCCCAAGGAGGGGAAGAGAAAGTAGAAGAGCGAGCCTCCTCCAAGCCCAAGGATGGCTACGAGGGATCGTGTTAGAGCAGGAGAGTGATTTGTCTGAGATCAGAGTGATAAACATCAATTTCCCTATAGAACTAGCCTTAACACACCCCAAAAAATCCAAACATTGCCCTGCCTGCTCTAGCATCCTCAGTCTCTGCACTTGGAACCCTCTGCCTGGACTCCCCCTGCCTCTGGGCAGCACTCCCTGACCCAAAAGTTCTCTTGAAACCAATATGAGGGAGAAGTACCACAAACCCTCTGCTCTTTGTTCTGTAATCTGACCATTTTTTTCTGATCGCTGCCACTCTGACAGCAGCAAAGCATATTTCAACAAACAGATGTGGGGTTGTCAGTGTGGCCTCGACTTCTCCAGCACTTCTTTAAATAAAGTGTCCTTTCTGGTGGCCAGGACTTCCAGCTGGGAAAACACCAGCCACAGAGAGGGCACAGCTGCAAGTTGAAGCCTGCCCTGGCCTTCCCCTGTTGCTACCAGCTCTCATTCCATGATATCTGGCATTCCCTTAAATCCCCATCTCTGGGAGGTCAGGGATTCTTCTGAGGCGCTCAGCTTCTTATTTCAAAGCCTCTGCTCCTCGCAGTCACGGAGCCGCTGTGGCTCAAGTAAAGCTTGGGCACAAGAAAATTGAATTCTGCCTTTTCAGGCTCCTGATGTAGATGCCCAGGTTTTGCAACACACAGCTTTCTCTTCAAGTAATAGTGGAGAATATGAGGCCAAACATGCCTAGAACTGCAGCATCCTGCACCCAGGGAACTCCTCAGCCAAAATCAGGGATTGGGAAAAGCAGGAAAGTCCCAGCAGATCACACTGTTGGACATTGAGCAGAGCAGGACGATGGAGGACGCAGTGCTCTGACTGCACTCTTACCTCCAGAGGAGTTACTGGACCTCCCAAGACACTGCTGGAGGAGCTGCTCTCACGGCCTGTCCCCGTCCTCCATGAGTTCCATGATGAAGGAACCGCTCTGGCTCCTGCTTAAATCCACCTTTCTTCAAAGGTGCCTCACCTGACCCCAAAAGCATTTAACTCTGTAGTAATGAGACCAGGTCCCTCTCCAGGGGCATATCAGGGAGGACTCAAACAGCTTCACTGCTGTCCATGCATTCCAGGGGTGCAGATAATGCTCCTCCATATAGGGATGTGCCTATATCAGCTGGGGAAGCAGCAACGTTTCCAATGTAGGTTTTCCTAAACTGGAAGAAGTTAATTACAGTTTCAGCTCTTAGCATGGGACAAAATGCACCCAGATCCACCAGAACAGAAATTTCTGACTGGCCCTGGGAAACGCTCCCAAAACCACTGACAATGTGCAGCTCGAGACTTCAGAAGTGACCCCTAACAACATAAGCACAGAGCTAGAGGAAGCAGCATATAATCCACAACACAGGGCTGAGAGGGAGAAAACAAAGTCAGAAGCACAAAGCAGAACTGCCAAAACCTGAGACAAATTTGATGGGTGTCATTTTGAAAATGCTCACGAGGAACATCCCCAGGCAGCTCCACTCCTCGTCCTCCTCGAGCCAGCACAGCATTGTGGGGCCGGCTGGAGCCAAGGGCTCCTTGCACAGCAGGGTTTTCTACCCATTCCCTGCTTCATTACTGAATTGATGAATAATTGATACAGAGCAATTAGTGCAACAGAAAAAGCAAGCGTGGACGTATAAACCCAAAGAGCAGGATCTGACAGCGCTGGGGCAGGGTGGCGAGGGCGGATATCTGCTTCCCATGAGATGCCTATGGGACTGTGAATGTTTATACCACCCAAAAATCCCTGGGCTTGAAATGTCTGAGAGCCCTGGAAGGAGAAACCCTCTTCCACAGAAGGAAGTGATCCCATGTCCACAGCCTGCACTGAGACGGGGCCTGACCCAGTATCACCCAGCCCTGCTGCTGCAGGGGCCACACTGCTCCTCTCTCAATTTTACAATTTTACAGCAGTGAGCAAGAGCTGATGTTCAATCGAAGGCACCAGCTTTACCCATAGCAGAGGGCGTGCAGGAGGGAGCTGGGGCTGCAGGCATAGCTTGCACCCTGCACTTGGGCTCAGCTGCTGAAGGTGTCAGCAAACAACCTGGGACAAAATCTCCTCGTGTACTCCAGCCGAGCAGCTGGAGTTAACACAGCGGTGCTACCGCTGCAGCACTGGGCTCCCAGCTCCAAACTGCAGCCACCCCACCAGTTCCAGCTCTTGATTTCAGACTGTCCCCTGCCCAGTGCCACCTATGAGCCCACACACAGCTCTGATTTCAGTGGTAAGGGCTAGATTTACTGGTTTGTCCCCAGTAAAGAGAGGGATTCCAAAAGCCCTGGAGCACAAAATCCATGTTGGCAGCACACACAATGCTGCTCCCTCAACAAGAGCCAGATGATGCCGACAGCACAGCCCTACATGCCCAAATTGGCAAAGGAACCTCAAAATATCACTACAGACATCCCCACGTTCTCCCTCCCGCCCCAGCGCTGCTCATCACCAACCCTTCAAACCCAGCCTGGAAGTGAATGAAGCCGGGCAGGAGCCATAGGTTCCCTAGGAGACAGCAAGGTCCATCCCAGCACAGAGATGCTGGAGGAGCAGCACAGAGAGTGGAGCAGATGCCTTTGATCTGAAGGGACATCAGTGCTCCCAGCGATGCTGTTTCCTCAACCTGTGGCTGGATCCTGCCCAGCAAAGGGCACAGCCCTTAGGCTGCAAACTTAGAAAGTAAAACCCTTAGGCTGCAAACTTAGAAAGTAAAACCTACCAATCTGGGCTCTCAGTTGCATCCCAGATGAATAAACCAAGCGAGCAGCATCTCCTTCCAGCAGCCCCAGCCGCAACATGTGCCCGTAGCCGCAGTTCTGCGATGCTAGCGCAAAACTTGGCTCTGCCTCTGCGGTTATTAATGCCCGTGTCAAGCAGCAGCTAAAGCCACCCCAGCCTCTCCCAGACACCACTCCCTCGTGCCCCTCGCGCTATTTCTGGCTCTGCTAGCGGTCCCTGGAGGCACTATTACCTGCTGATAAAAGTGGACGAGTGCTCTGCCTTGAGGAAGAGCTATGGATCACCCTGAAACCTGTCACCTTCATTTCTGCAGCTCTCCTTCTCCTGCCCTGTCCTGCCCTCGGGCGGCACCGAGCCGCAAAACGATTCCAGTGCTTCCTGCTAAGTGAAACTCTGCTGCAGTTTCACAGTTGGTTTGATTTTTTTCCCCCAAAGTAGTTTCTTTGGGGCAGCTCTGAGGTGGGAGATGCTCTGCTGTGCGGCACTTTACTCTCTGCACTGCAATGCCCAACAAGTGTCTCTACCCAAACAGGCAGGGAGACAAGAAAAAGCAGGAGAGAGTATGGTCTTCACCCAGGGCACAGCCCACGTGTGACCATCTGCCCCTTCTCTTCTCTGCAGGAAAGCTGGGGAGGGGCTCTTGATCAGGGAGTGTAGGGACAGGATGAGGGGAATGGTTTTCAGCTGAAAGAGGGGAGATTGAGATGAGATCTTAGGCAGAAATGTTTTGCTGTGAGGGTGAGGAGGCCCTGGCCCAGGTTGCCCTGAGCAGTGGTGGCTGCCCCATGCCTGGAGGGGTTCAAGGCCAGGTTGGATGGGGCTTGGAGCCCCTGATCCAGTGGGAGGTGTCCCTGTCCATGGCAGGGGGTGGGACTGGATGGGCTTTGAGGTCCCTTCCAACCCAAACCATTCCATGATTCTCTGATTCTCCTACAAAGGCCAGTGACCTCCTGTGTAACCCCCATTCACACCAGGCTAAGGACCAAACTGCCTTGGTTGGATGTGTGTCCTCCTCATGACATTTTATTGACCAAGACAGGCAAGTTGTCCTGATGGCTACAGAGAGAGAGCACAGTGGTGCCTCAGTGTGCACAGCTGCTCTCACAGCCGCCTAGTAGTGGTTCTCTGTACCACAACCACAGTTCACCGATGACTCCTCACTGCTGGGATGACAAGCTATGATTGGCTCTCCTCCAGTATGGACTCCAGGCACAGACGTGTTCCTCTGTTCCCAGCCAGCTGCGGGGTCGTTGGTGCTCCTGGAATGGAGCAGGGAAAATGTGCTGCCTCCTCTTCCTCGCAGGTAGCCACAGCTTCACAGCGGTTCAGGAAACATCAAAGCTTCCTCACCCAGTCTCACTGGACACGAAGCTGAGCTCAGCTACTCAACAGCATCACAAACAGCAGCACCACAGCCCCAGCCACTAGCTGTGGTCAGCACCTACCCTGCCCACACTGGCAAAGGGAGCTGTGTCCAGCAGGTCTTGTGCCCAGTCTCTCCACAGGGCCACCCAGGTGGCTTTGTGCCCACAGCCCAGGGATGCCACCGTGCCAGGGGTGGCTGGCTGCCCCTAGCACTCAAGACCACTCCAAACCAGGCTCCTTGGCCTCTCTCAGGTGGGAATGAACCCAGTCACCTCCCAAATCCTCACCACCCATTGCACTGTGTCCATCGTTTAGGTAGCACAGCTCCAGTTTTCCCAAGCCTGCAGCCTCCTCAGCCTGGGCAGCCCAGCTCTGCACAGTGAGCACGATGGGACCTGGTGCTGGATGCTATCAAGATGACATCTCAGTCACAAATATCCCTGGCACCATAAAAGCAGAGGATCAGGAAAAGGTGAGGAAGGGGTGGATCTCATCATTGGCACTTGGCCAAACTCTCAGCATCCTTTCCTGCTGGGGGAAACAAGGTGCTGGTCAGCTGGGGGAATCTCTGCAGCACTATCCGCAGAGGCAGAGCATGGTTCCCTGTGCAGGATGAGGGAGGTGATAGCAGGAGCCTGAGCTGATGCGTTCAGCCACCGCAGAGCCATTGCAAAGGACTCACCCCAACACCACTTACAACAGGAGGACAAGGTCACAGCTGGAAGCCGTTGCTGCTGCCAGTACAAAAACAACTACCGAGAGAATAGGACCTGGCAGAGCAGCCCTGCCTGCAAGTGGCACCAACAAGGCCGTGGCCAGAGCCACCACAGAACAGAGGAATCCCAAATGGAACCAAAACCAACACTGGTGGCTCCAAAGGCAAATGCAACCCTCCTACAATCATGCTGTCAAGCCTTGCCCCGCCCCTTCATCAGAAAGGTGCTTGTCACAGAGCAGGGTGTCAAGCCTCATGGAGGGCATGGGACCCCGCCAGGGCAGGATGAAGCTGTCTCTCCCAATCCCAGAGCCCTCCTGCATTTCATACAGATCCTTTGGCTCTGTAAAGACATGAGGCTGCGTGTAACTTTTGCAAGGAGGTACTTGATCTTGGATTCAGAACCTGTCCCACCATATGCTCACAGCCCCCATCCTGCTAGAAGGGAAGAGCATCAGCAGCTGCCACGAACAGGAGCTGTTTGGGCATGGGAGAGGGGTGCTCCGGCCAAGCAGCAGTGCCAGCCCTGCCTGGCCTGGCCAGCATCCTCTCTTCGCAGGCAGAACTGCACCAGAGCACTTCCAGAGCCTTCATTAAATCACAGCAGCACTGGCTTAAACCACTTAGTCTGCGCCTTTGACCACTCTGTGCAAATGATCTCAACAGTGCTCATCCCCCTGGGTTGCCGGCGCCACTCCTGTCATAGTGTTCACTTTTCCCAGCTCTTCTGGGGATTTGCCAGAAACAGAGCTCCCAGGGTTTAAAAATGCCTCTGGCCATGCTCGTGTTGCTTGTGCCCCCACTGCACCACTGTGCCCTCCTCCTCTGGGGGGGATGCTGGTGCCACTGGACGTGACCAGGAGGACATCTCACGGTGCTAGAGAAACAGGAGCTGGTGTTTGCCAGAGGGGAGAAGTCTGCTTTCCTGATGGCTTCGAAGTCCAGCTAAGCAAAAGGACAAATAAAGCTCTCAGCTGGCCCATCTGCTCCATCATCCCTCGCTGCTAACTTCTGGCATGCACGAGGTTTGGGAGCCCATGAGCACTGGGGCCGAGTGAGCAGCAGTCCTGGGCTGGCAGCTCTCGGGCACCTCCATGCCACTAGCACCGAGAGCTGGCAGGGCTGGAAACCAAGCTTGATGGAGCCAGGGCTTGGGGCCAGAGATGATGCTAAAAAGCCCAGTATCCTAACCCAGCGTCCCATCCAACACCACGCAAGCTGCCAAGTAAATCTCAGCCTCCTCCAGCTTTGTGCTGTGCCCCTACACTTAGGGCTGGAAGGCAGCTGGTGTTCAAGAAGGGAAGGAGGGTGGAAGATCAGCCCTCAGCACCCATCCAGGCTCACCTGCCTGCACCGCAGGGAATGAACAGTGAGGCTACTGCATGAGAGCATCCTTAAATTCATTCAGGGACATTTGAGACATGCTTTGAAGCCTCATAGAGGGCTGTAAAATTACCCTTCACAGCCTTTAATGCCCTGGTTACATTTGGTGCTTGTTCTCATGAAAGAGGGCTACAACATGGCTCAGAATGGATCAGCCTGGGGTAGATCAGACTACATCTGCTTCTTTTATGGTTGCTGTGTGCTTCACACCTACTGCTATCTCAGCTGAATTAAAGTCACCACACTGTCCTTCTCTTTGCCCATCAGGTGCCGAAGGGGAGATCTATGTGTCACCATGCACTGAGGTCACCAACATGGATTGAAGGGTCCCATTTGCTCTGATGGCACAGACACTTCTCACAGGAACGGTTTCCTCTGGAGCTGAACTGGAACCTGAAACAAAGAGGGGGCAGCATCTCCAGTCCCACAGCCCCCAGAGTTGGGCAGCAGCCTTTGGCTGTCTGCAGTAACAAGTTTTTCCAGCCCAGGCTCTGCTCACTGGTGTGGAACAAAACACTTATTTGCTTTACTTTTTTAACCTGGTTGGTGAGTGCTGCTGGGCTGATGCTTTAACCCTTATTGGGGCAAAATAAACCTTAAGGTCTTCTCCAACTGTGCACCCTGACAGCAGGAGTGAGGCACTGGGAATGTGTGTGAAGAGGGTCAGGCTGGTTCTCCGACTGCTGTTGTGATGTGCTCAGCCCTGCCCAGCCTCTCACGTTTGCATCATGGAAGAAAAGCAGGTTCTGAGCAGGATCCAGGTTTACGGCACCCTTGGTTGTGGAAAGACCAAAATGGAAAGGACTTTGGGCCAAAAACAAAGCAAGAAGGTGCAAGTTCCTCCCCTCCTTCCCACCAAACAGCCAATTGTTCTGTGAACACACTCCCGCTGGGCCAAGCACCCCCTGAACGCTGGATGAGAGAGGAAGACGTTCACTCCAGTTGTTCCCAACCCAAGTTCTTGTCACAGCCACCTCAATGCCAGTGGTGCCTCAGCTGTGCCAGCTCAAGGGTGCATGTGGCCACCAGCCAAACGGGAAATGACCCCAACTAAGGTGTAAGGGTGTTGCTGAAGGCAGCGAGGTGTTGGGGAACAGGGAGTGAGAGGAACATGGGTGCCCACCAGGGTGCTCGGGGCAAGGGAGAGGAGGCAGATCACCCCTGCTGCCCCTTCCCCAGGCTGCAGGTGCTGGGGCCAGCGCACGGGGAGTGTATCCGCCCCTCTGCCTGCAGCTCCAGTGCAGCAGCCCTCCCTATATCATCGCTCCAGTCCTGGTTTCCATCATCCCTCGATTACACGCTGTTTGCTCTTGCTGACAGAACATTTACTTGCACTTGTCAAGCAGGCTTTAAATAGTGAGAGAAACAGCCCTGCCCTTCCTGACCAGAGGAACGGCCAGGAAGGGCCACAACGCAGGATCGGTCCACGCCTGCTCGCACCATCAGCAGCCACGGGAGAGAGACTGGTGGCCAGGCTCTGAAAAGTGCTGAGGATCCTCTGCCTCCCTTGGGAAACGAGGGGAGTGCTCATCCCTGGAATCCCACTCAAAGTCCACACCACAAAGTGTCCATAATCATTTAGCTTAAGGATAATCTACATCTTTCAGATACAGCCAGCCATCATCTCCGAGGTAATCTCAGGTCACGCAGTCAGAAGGAAGAGTAATCAGCCATTCTGAGTGTGGAAGACAGAAAGAAACAAGCAGTGAGGATCAGGAGATAGTAGCAGGTTTGTTATAAGCAGGGTGTTGTGTCACTAATCTTTCCCCAGCAGCCACAATTGTGCGGTCTTGGGTCACACCAACCCCATGCAGTGCTCTGGGCTTGAGGAAGAGCGGCTGGAAAGCTGCCCAGTGGAGAAGAACCTGAGGGTGCTGGGCAACAAAGGCTGAATATGAGCCAGTAGTGGCCCAGGTGGCCAAGAAGGCAAACAGCAACCTGGCTTGGATCAGCCATGGCACAGCCAGCAGAAGCAGGAAAGGGATCATCCCTATGCACTCTGCATTGGTGAGACCACACCTCGAATTCTGGGTTCAGTTTTGGGTTCCTTACTCTAAGAAAGACATTGAGGGGCTGGAGCACTTCTGGAGAAGGGAACAGAGCTGGGGAAGGGCCTGGAGCACAGGGGTTCTGGGAGCAGCTGAGGACCCTGGGGCTGTTTAGTTTGGAGAAGACCTCATTGCTCTCTGCAGCTCCCATAAAGGAGGTTGCGGGGAGGTGGGTGCTGGTCTCTTCTCCCAAGAAACAAGGGACAGGACAACAGAAATGGTCTTAAGTTGTGCCAGGAGAAGTTTAGATTGGATATTAGGAAAAATTTCTTTACTGACAGACTGGTGAAGCCCTGGCAGAGGCTGCCCAGGGCAGTGGTGGGGTCTCCATCCCTGGAGGGGTTCAGAAAAGTGCGTGGCCAGGGCGGGACATGGTTTAGCAGGCTCAGTGGGGTTGGGCTGATGGTTGGACTGGATGAGCTTAGAGGGCTTTTCTAACCTTACCAATTCTATGACTCTATGAAACCAGCTGGAGCAGCTCCAGCCCCGGCACCTCATCCTTGCCTCTGCTCTGCAGTCTGCCATCTCTTCAACAGTGTTAATGCAATTCATCATGAGGCCAGGCTGCAAACAGGACCAGTGCAGTGATGTAAGGTTAAAAAGAGCACTGTGCTCCGTGCAGATGGTCATTAATTAGCTCAAGGAGGCAGCCTCACTAACTCGATTAATTCATAAAGCTGCTCTCACTATAATCACATTGCCGCCGCTGTATCCTCACCAGCCTCAGTCCCAATCCAGGCTCCACGCCTCCTCATTTAGGGACATTTCACACCAAGCTGGGTCACCCTGGTGACATGTTTTGCAGATCCTCACTTAGAGCAGCCAAGGGGCAGCGAGCAGCCTCCCAGGGTAGACGTGAACCCGAGGATGAAAGTGGGAAAGGTTTTGTAGGTGACAACAACTGCAACCTGCTGCAGCTGGCAGGACGGGTTCATCTCTTGGTGAAGCACAGCCAAGTTTTCTAGTGGCAGCAGAGAAGCCACCAAAGCCCCACTTCCACCAATGTCTCCTGGGCACCAGAGTTGGACTGCACTGACAGCCACGGTTATCCACAAAGCTCCCCCTGCACTGACTCTGGCAGGAAAAGCCCATTGGGAACATGACTGGACAGCTGTGTCCCACATTTCTTTCTCTTCTTCTGTCTCCAGAAGTAGTTGCTCCATGCACTACATGCTTGAGTCTCCCAGAAATGCACAGCTTTGCTTTTAAATCAGTTGCTCCAGAGAACAGCAGCTGTGCCAGAGCAGACCCCATCTATGGTGCATCCACCAGGCTTGACACCATCCGCCCAGGAGGTGGTGACAGCCCTGCAGAGCCATATCCCTGAGCCAGAAGAACCTTCCTACCCTTCGTGCTTTCCTACCCAGGCATGACCCAGAGGGCTTTGAAAAGCAAAAAGTGCCATGGCAAAGCCAAAAAATTGCCTGATTTCCCACATTTCTAAGAAGTTGGCACCACACAGCTTTCCTCTATTGGTTTGACCTCTCCAGCCCGGCCTCTCCAGATGCGCCCGTCCTGCTGGGGATCCTCTGCCCCACTGCAGCTCTGTTCTGGGCAGGACTCAGGGACAGAATTAATACATTTGAAAGGAGAACCGTTGTCAGCTCTCATGCTGGTGCAGCAGCCACAGACGCTGCTGAGGAGCTGCTCTCTGCTCGGACAGAGTCCCTTTCTCCAGCTCTGGAGCACAGCTGGCACACAGCACAACTCTGCCTGGCACCAAAGCTGCACCAGCCCTTGTTCCCATAAGCCAGGTTTGAGCTGCAGTGAGATGAGCTGCCTCTTGACAAGCTGGAGCTATTTGGAAGGCTTTGCAAATCAGATTCCTGTTTGGAGCAGAAATCAGCATGCAGAGGCTCATATTTCCAGCTTATTTTGTCTGTCCGCAGAGCACAGACACTGTTCTCTTTCTTTAAACAGCTCTAGTATCAAATGACTTGTAAGCAACAAGCAAAGTTAATGGATCACTTCTCCTTAGCACAAAACAACTGATTTTCCCAGCTCCTGCCTCCCACTGCACTGGCATCCCCGGGGATGTCTGTCCATCAAACCAGCTGGAGTGCAGTCTGGTCTCAGCAGTCTCATCAGCCACTTGCCTGTGTCGGGGTCCTGGCCCCAGCCCAGCCCCGTGTGCAGTTGCCCACCCTGATCTGAGCCTGTGTGCGCACCAAGCATCCTCACAAGTCCACCTGGGAGCTGCAGCCTCATGCAGGACGGCTCCTCCTTCCCCACCACACTGCTGCTTGCACTTCAGGATTGGGTTTGCTATAAAATTGTAGTTTATACCTTGCTGGTATGAGAAATGGTGCTATGAGCTCACTTAAGTGCCTGGTGTTTGTTCCCATGCTCCTTTTCTGCCTCCTGGTCCCATTTCCCACCAGTGGGATTTCCATCAGCTTTGGCAAGCTGAGATAAACCCCTTTGTCACAACCTTTGAGGACCAACACTGGCTCTCCACTGCACCCAAAGAGGTCCTTCTTGGCTAGGGAGCCGCAGAAAAGCCTTGGAAAGGTTTGTGTTGTCTTCTGTGGTATTTCTTCACCTGCACAGTAGCCAGGCACCTTCAGTAGCAAAGGGAGCAGACACTCCCCAGGGCTTTGCTCAGTGTCATAGTGCTTGTAGGTCTAGCAGAGAGCCAAACTCAGAAGATAATCCCATACCCTGCTATGAATGCAATTTGGGGTAGGCACAGCAAACAGTAATATTACCCTGAAATCCAAATGGTTCTAGATCACACGTCATGACTGAGAGATGCCAAGATGCCCCCTTTTAGGATCTGTTTGAGATGCTCAAGGCTACACATGGCCCTGCATGGCTTTGCCCTGAGGGATCCAGAGCAGTGGTGGCTGCCCCATCCCTGGAGAAATTCAAGGGCAGGTTGTACAGAGCTTCAAGCAACCAGATCCAGTGGGAGGTGTCCCTGCCCTGGGCAGGGGGTTGGAAGTGGATGGGCTTTGAGATCCCTTCCAACCCAAACTGTTCTGTGATTCTATGATCCCCCAACCCATTTGTTGCTGGACTGTGGCCAGCTGAGAGCAGGACCACCCCCAGCAGCCTCATGCCCAGCAGCCCAGACCCTCTGCCCCAGCATCGTGCCAACAAGATACATCGCAGATAAACAAGAGACATGGTAGAGTCTTGTCACCTGATGAAATTGGCTGCCCTGGGCTATTTGCATTTCTAGAGGCTTGGATGTTAACTAGGTTCTCAGGCTTTTCATGTAGTTGCTATTTTAGTATGTCTGAAACGTGCAGAAAAAGGAATCCGGAGGCTCTGTCTCCTGCAGAGATGTTTGCGCTGACCCAGTTAGAAAGGCTGCAGAGCAAAAGCCACGTGGCTCTGCCTCTGGGTCCGGCCGGCAGCGCAGCCGCCTGCTCCTGCTTTTGCCCAAATGTAGGGTAAGAGTGGGTTACCTGCCTCCCAGCCAAACCAGACCACGCACCAAGGCTGTATCCACACATCACTGTGGAAGAAGAGCTGCTCCACCACCACACACCAACCTAGGGGAAGTATCCAGGTGGATTTTCCCCCCAAGACTCCCATCTGCCTCCCTTAAAGCTCTTTAAATACTGAGCACAGTGTGTTCCTTTTCTCCTAGAGCAGTGGGTCACCCACCAATGGCCAAAAACCACCTCCTGGGCATGAGGTGACTTCAGCAGAGACTGCCACCATCCCAGACAACTCCTTGCTGGCAGCCGCAACCCCGACACCAGGCTGATGGCCGACGCTAACATCCATGCATCCGTGTTAACTACATCCCCAGAGTGATCAAACCCACTCTGCGCACACATTTCTCGTGTCAGCGCTGCAGAGACAACGCTCTTGGACCAGGCTGAAGCTCCTTAAAGTGGGAAAACAGCTGGTGCTGCCTTGCTAGGTATAAAAAAGAGCACTCGTAAAATGACCTTTCTGTATTTGAGGCCATCTGTAGGGTCCAGATCAAAAGCTTGTGCCTCTCTGAGTGCACACAAGGGGCACGTCTCCACACTGCTGCTCCCAGGACCTCAGCCTTTTAATCAAGGTTCCTGAGATCATGACCTGAACCTCTCCCTCTGCATTCAGCCTGATTTTACAGCCAAGCTCTCGGGGATAGCCATATGCTGGGCTGCCTCAGTTGTCCAAACAGAGATGCTGAGAGGCACCAGATGCAAATGCAATAACTGCCTCCCGGAGAAGGACAGGGAGCTGCAGGCACACCAGCACCAGAATACAAACTCACTCCTCACCTGCTAAAAAAGCAGCTTCCAAAGCAGCTTACAGGGCAGAAGCACCACTGGAGCAAAGACCCCGTCACAGGCAGAGACCTGTGATGCTCCAAAGCAGGGTTTTGGGGCTCCTGCATGGGTCGCTTACCTTGTTCTCTGTAGGAGCCAATGCCGGATGTTGCTGCTTGGTGATGTTCTCAGCCAGACACCAGCAGATCCTCTTCTTCTGCTCCTGGGAGTAAGCCTCCAAACTTAATAAGCACTCCGACTTCTGACGTAAAGGAAACACAGGCAGAGAGAAGGTCATTAGCTGCGTGTCGCAGGCCCCAGCTTTGTTTGCAAACTACTTGCTTCCAACACACTGTGTCAAATGAATGTGAGTATAACGGAAGAGCTTGTGCCAGTGTCCTGCGCTCTAGGTACGAGAAAGCAAAATAGATGGGAAATCAGCTTCACAGTGAAATCCAGACAGAGAATGAAAGGCTGCAGAGCAGCAGACTTTTGCCTTAATAAGCAGGAGCGGTGTGGTAAGGCACAGGCAGAGCACCAGTGGTTCTGCACCCTGTGCCACTACAGTGAATACGTGTCTACTAAGCTGATTTTGAGGGTGGAAATTGCTCTTTGCTGCATGCAAACATTACTGAGGCGCAGTAGCATGAACTGATGAAAAGAATCGCCTTTGGGCTGGGTGGAACTGTGAGGAAGGCAGACCTCCAGAGAAGCTCCAGACCAGACTTGTCTGTTCTGCTCCTTACTCAGAGCAAGCATCAGGAGGTGTTTGGAGGATGCTGCTCCAGATCTGCTCACACACTGGCTGTGAGAAGAGTGCAGGGAGGGAGGGATTGAGAGTAACGACAGGATTTCATCCCAGTTGAGCCCATCTCCCCTCACACCCTGGCCCTTCGCAGCACACACCCTTTGTGATTATAGAATCACAGAACTGTTTGGGTTGGAAGGAACCTCAAAGCCCATCCAGTTCCACCCCTGCCATGGGCAGGGACTGGATCAGGAGCTCCAAGCCCCATCCAACCTGGCCTTGAACCCCTCCAGGGATGGGGCAGCCACCACTGCTCAGGGCAACCTGGGCCAGGGCCTCCCCACCCTCACAGCAAAACATTTCTGCCTAAGATCTCATCTCAATCTCTCCTCTTTCAGCTTCAAACCACTCCCTTTGTCCTGTCCCTGCACTCCTTGACCAAGAGCCCCTCCCCAGCTCTCCTGGAGCCCCTTTCAGCACTGGAAGCTGCGCTTCTCCAGGCTCTCCTTCTCTTCTCCAGCCTTAACAACCCCAACTCTCTCAGCCTGTCCTGTTCCTCTTTGAGGTATTTTCTTTGGGCCAAATCCCACTTATTTAAAAACCTTTCTGCTCTTCTACTGGCAAATCTCTCCCAGCCCTTAAACCACTCATCACTTGTGCTAAAAATTAGGATTAGTGACATCTGCTGCCCACTGGGATTTTGCAGGCCTTGCTTTCAAAAGGGTCCAGAAATGCCAAAGGCTGGAGCATCCCCTTCTGTATATAAAAAGGCAAAATAAAAAGCAGAACTTTAGGACAGAATCGCAAAGAAAGCCAAAAGATCCTTCCACTAAAGGGCATGCAAAAAGCCTTCATTTCCCCCTAGGATTTCCTTCCAGAAGGGCAGGTCTCTGCTAGCCTGTTTTTCCCAGAAAGGTCAGTGAGAACTAAGGAACTCACAGCTTTTGACTCCAGAGACTCAACCCAACCCAGAGGGGAAATGCTTTTTAGTCACACCATTTAAACCACTGTTTTCATTGGACGCTAATTCATTCACATTTAATCCAAGATCTCCAATAATGCAGTCAATAAACCAACCTCTCACGTCACCTCTAGAAAAAGAGATCTCTAATTCAGTCCTTTGCCCCTCCAAGGAGACTTCTAGGAAAGAGAAGATTTGATCTTTCTAATGTCTGGACATCACCACATGTATTCCTACAGCAGAAACAGGCTTAAACATTGGAAATGTTTTAATGGTTGGACTGTGATTCTGAGTTGTAGTGATGCTCACAGCATCCCCAGGAGCATCACAGAGGTTCCCACACCAGATATCTCAGCCTCTCCCAGCCCCATCCCAGCAGATCACCAGGCTGTACCGCAGGGACATCAACTCAGCCCTAGAAAGGCACCTAATCATTCTGACTTTCAGAGGAGACGACGGGTACCAATGTGCTGTGCCAGAAATCCAGGCTGGCATTCCCCCACCCTGCACTTAGGGCACAGCTGCAAGGAGCCCAGTGCCCACAGTGAAGCTCCAACTACTGCGCATCTCCATCCCTACCAAGCTTCTGCAATTCCCTTGACTTAAAGTAATTCCAAGGATGTCTCCTATCCCCTTGCTCATAACAGACATGCAGCTCACCTACCCTTGCTCTGCAGCCGCTTGCCAATTCAATTACACTCCTCATCTCTTTAATTGAATTTAGCATAAAGTGATGCTCAGCCTGCATGGTGCTGACAGCAAAGTGCCCCTCTCCCTCCAGGCTCAGCTTCAGTGAGTTGGTGAGACTCCCCAGCCCCAGCAGCCTGAGAATATTAAATCCAGGAGAGGAGATTGTCCTCTTGTCCAAAAGTCAGAGGAGGAATTCAGCTGCCCTGGTGCATGTCCTGGGTATTATTATCCTTCCAGTAGCTGAAAGGCACTCCAGGAAAGCTGGGGAGAGACATTTTACAAGGGCATAGAGGGACAGAATGAGGGGAAATGGGTTTAAATTGGAAGGGGGGAAATTTAGATTAGACATTAGGAAGAAATTCTTTATGATAAGGGTGGGGAGGCCCTGGTCCAGGTTGCCCAGAGATGCCCCATTCCTGGAAGTGTTCAAGGCCAGGTTGGATGGGGCTTGGAGTAACCAGATCTGGTGGGAGGTGTCCCTGCCCGTGGCAGGGGGTGGAACTGGATGGGCTTTGAGGTCTCTTCCAACCCAAACCTTTCCATGATTCTATGATTTTAGGCAAGGCTGATCTGAAGAGCCAAAATTGCATTTATCCAATCTATATATATTACTATCATTTTTGTGCTACAGCAGCAAGATCTCAGCACTTTATTCTTTCTCAGTGCTTTCTAACCTCTCCCATGCACATTTCCCAAGGGAAGAGCCTTGCTTCTCCCTCTCCTATCAACTTGCTTCCCCAAACAATGCGCAACTGTGTTAGCCAACCCATAGGGGATGAACACCTCCAGCTGCTTCTAAAACACAGGTTCCTACTTGCAAAATCCTTTGGGATGCAGCCACGGAGGGGAGACACATGAAGGATTGACACACACCGATAGAATCATAGAGTCATTAAGGTTAGAAAAGACCTCTAAGATCATCCAATTCAACCATCAAAGGTGGGATAAAGCCCTACACATGACCCTGGAGTCCAGCCCCTGCCAGGGGACTGAGCCACCCTGCTCAGCACTTCCATGCACTAGGAAGGCTGTGGAGCAGGGAGGTCGGTGAGTAGCAGGGCTGTGCTGTGCCCTGTGTATGCTGCCTCGCTCAGGGCTTGCTCTGGGAACCGGCCTCCCCGCTATTGTTTTCACTCAGGGAGGCTGCCGCTTTGCCTGCCAATATTTACAGAGAGAAAACAGGGTTTAATCTCACAGTGCTGGGAAAGGAGGATGCAGATGGTGTGAAGGGGGCGTTTGCGACCAGATAAAGGGAGCGACTGAAGTGGCTGCCAGTTGCTTTCTGCCTGCCTTCAATCCCAGCGGTTTGAAAAACATGTTATTGCAGGTGTTGCGTGGCAGCTGGCGCGGGAGCCTCTGGTGAGCACATGGCTCCTGGGCAGTGCTGGATCCCACAGCAGCACGAGACCCCACGCCAGTGCTGCCCATGGGAGAGCAGGAGGAAAACCCTGGGCACGTATGGTAGAGGAAGACCCAGACTAACCAACACAAGGCCTGTTAAAGCAGGAAAAGGTCTGGTTTTCTCCATGGGAAAAGCTCAGCCCCACAGATGGTCCCCCAGGCTGAGTTCCAGCCCCACAGTGCCCAGAAGCATGGGGAGATGACAGATGAAGGGTCTGGCCAGGCAGAGCTCCTGGTTACCACTGCAGATACCAATCAAAGTGGTGCTGTTGACTCTGCAGCCCATAGATCAGCTGAGGACCTCCTGGAGGATGGTACCACCTCACAGGAAGGGTCCCTAGACCCTACACACCAACACCCCACACTGCAGACTTGCCCCTCCATGCAGGACCCAGCACAACAGCTCATGGTACACAAAGGTGGCTCTGCAAGTCTCTGCAAAGCAAAGAGATAATAATGAGTCAGACTCAGCCTGACACCTCAAAGCTTTGAACTCCATAAGCAGACCAGACCAGTGGTAGTTCTCATCCCACTGCCACTTTCCCAGCCCATGTCAGCAGACACACTCCCAGCAGGTGGTCAGGTCCTTGGGTGGATGTTCCCCACCCCAGATAACATTTCTGCTCCTTTCCCTAGACTCCTCTCCTCTGCAGGGTTCATGGCAAAGTGGTTCAGGGACAGGTCTTGCAGCCCAGCTCAGCTGTGCCCAGCCACCGGCCTCGAACATTCAGAGCGTTGGTCCATAGCCAAACCCAGCAGAGATCCCAGAGAGGAAGTACCTCGGAAACAGGTTCCAGACTACAATAGCTTTTAAATCGCAGAGCAAACCTTCCACCAGCTAAACAGCAGGCCCTGGGAATATCCTGTGCACAAAACACAGGCAATGCTGGCTGGTTATTTCATGACCCATGGAGCTAGGTCTGATGAGAAAGTTCAGTCTGCTGCCATGCTAAGCTGTGCTGGGGGAGACCACATCTCTTCCTGCGGTTTTTGGATTGCTGGGCACACTAGTGGTTCCCAAAACACAAACACTGGCAGCAACAGCAGGGGCCCTGTTTAAAAGCTAAGGTGACCAAAAGGTGACAGGATCTCAAGGGTGCTCGAGCAGATGATGTGCACGGAGCTGCTGTTTGTGGGGCACAGAAATAGAGAATTGTTGCCGTGTGGCTTGCTTGGAGGCCAGGGATGCTCTGTAGATAAAGGTGAAGGATAGATGTGTCCATCCTTCCTGTGACACCAAGGGCTGACTCTTAGTAAATGGGTTTTTCTTTGACCTACAGACACCCAGGGATGAGAAGAGGCACCAAGACAGTCAAGCGGACCTGCTAAGTTCATGGTCCTCTCCAGCCCAATCAGATCTTGTTGCACTGAGACGCTGCTGCTAAGGAGGGAGAAGATGGAGGAGTGATGACATGGAGCACTGCATCATGGCACAGCCTGGAGGATGCTAAGCCTCTAGGAGGAAAAGCCAGCCTGAAGAACATTTTCCATCCACTTTGGAGCAGTACACAAGGACACAGGGCTTGGTCTGTCTTCACAGGCCAGCAGGTTGTCCTTAACATGGCTCATCAGATACCAGCCTTCCAAGGAACCCTCAGCCCTAAGACCAGCCAGGCACGGAGCTCCCATGCACACAGAAGTCTGGCAAACAGAGAACAGGTCCACCAGCTTCCCATTCTGCAAACACCCTTTCATCTCAGGCGAGAGGGCTCTGAACTAAGCAGGCCCAGAGACAGTAACACTGAGCTCACCACCCGCTGCAAACACAGCCCCAGAGTGATCCATCCCTCACCCACATGCCCAGCACAGCCTCAAAGCAACCAAGCTCCAGCCTGTGCAGTCAGCCTCAGGGAACAGCAGTTCCTCTCCAAATTTACCCACTGGCCCTCTTAAGAACCTCCCTATCACTGTTACTGCATCAGATCAGCTCTTCTATTTGCCAACATCTGGGAAATATGATCACAGTGGTGGCCAAGAGGCCAAGAGCATCCTGACTTGGATCAGCCATGGGGTGGCCAGCAGTAGAGAAGGGGTCGTCCCACTGCACTCTGCACTGGTAAGTCTGCATTTCAAATCCTAGGTTCAGTTCTTTCACTCCAAGAAAGACTCCGAGGGGCTGGAGCACATCCAGAGAAGGGAATGGAGCTAAGGAAGAGTCTGGAGCCCAGGGATCTGGGAGATGCTGAGGAACCTGGGGCTGTTTAGTCTGGAGAAGAGAAGGCTGAGGGGAGATCTCATCACTCTCTACAACTACTTGAAAAGAGACTGTAGTGAGATGGATGCTGGGCTCTTCTCCCAACTCACAAGGGACAGGACAACAAGAAATGACCTCAAGGTTTGCCAGGGGAGGGCTAGATTGGATATTAGGAAATATTTCTTTACTGAAGCCCTGGCAGAGGCTGCCTAGGGCAGTGGTGGAGTCTCCATCCCTGGTGGGGTTCAAAAAAATGTGTAGACGTGGCCCTTCAGGACATGGTTTAGTGACACAGGGGCATTGGGCTGATGGCTGGACTGGATGAGCTTAATGATTCTATCATTCTAAGAACGCTTTGAGACACTAATTCTCCTGTGGACCAAGCTGGGACATCTCCAGTGAAGACTCTGAAGCCACACACGTTTATGCAAGCCTCAATATTGTTCATCCCTACAGTTGCCATCCAGTTTAAAGAGCATTTCTTTAAAGTGCACCCTTGCCAGAAGCTAGGACACAGCTCAAGGATGCAAACAGGAATGGTGTCCACAGAGGAGCCTATGGGTGCAGGGCTGTGTCAGCAGGGAGCCAGGGCATGGGGTGGGGGAACAAGAGGGGACAGTGTCATATCTGACACTTGTCTAGAGGATCTCCTGTGCAGAGTTATAATGCATGGAACAAGACCAAGCAAAGACCCACAGCATGAATTTACTTGGATCTCTAAGTGTGCTCACAGCAGCAAGCAAAGAAGTTGCTACTGGAAAGATTTTCTGTTGAGCAGTTTCCCAAGAGAAACTCCAGTGTTTGTAGATGAAAACTTCCAGAGAAACAAAATGAATTTTGCTGATGATTTTCAAATAAAAAACTTATGGATCCATTTGATTAGAAGTCAAGTTGGTCTGAATATGCTGGGTTTGAATCAAAAACTTCTAACATCGCAATAAACCCCTGATTTGCAGTTTCCTATGAGTAGGACATTTCCGGAGCAGGGAAGGGTTTCAATATAGCCCTGGATCACATTCCCATCTCTGGACTGGCTCCCTGTGAGACTACTAATTCCCACCACATAGAAAATGTGGTCTTTTGGCAGGTTTTACACCTGTCATCAATCGAGGTAGATGTGCTCTATGGGAAACAGCTCATCTCCCGCAATCCAGATTCTCTCGGATGCAAACACACAGGTCCACACTGAATCAAACCAAAGCTTTCACATGTGGGGGCCACTCAACTGACTTTAAACTGCTTCATTTGGACTTATGAAACATATTCTAGAAGAGGTTTGCACACATCAGTGGCTCTTTCTCACAGACCCATTGGCAAATGGAAAAATTAGACAAGCTTTGAGGTATCACAGTATCATAAAACACCAGGTAGGAAGGGACCTCAAAGATCATCTGGTCCAACCTTTTTTAGGTGATGTATAGTTTAAATAAGAAAGCCCAGAGCCCCATCAAGCTGAGCTTTAAAACAGTCCTGTGCCAAGGAATCTACTACTTCCCTGGAAAGATTATTCCAATGTAGGCATGCACAGCATTCCTCAGATTGAATGGTACCACCCTCACTTCCAAAATTCTGATTTGTTTATGTGCTGGGACTATCACAGCTGCCCCCTGACCGCCACTAGCACGACCAGACAGCTCAGTGGAGAACCTTCCTCTGTTTCTGCATTCTTTCCAATGCCAGCCTATAATTAGCCCTTCTCTTCCAGGAGTCCACGTGCCCCACGAGGATTGGGGCCATCTGCAGTCATGACCTCCAAGCACTGCAAGAGCCTGTAAAATAAACCCTCCTTCTGCTGTGACCTACACCAGGCTACAAAGAGTCCTGCTTGCCTTCTGACTGTAAATAACCGTAACACACAGGGTTTAGAATCCCAGAATGTTTTGGGTTGAAAGGGACCTCAAAGCCCATCCAGTCCCACCCCCTGCCATGGACAGGGACACCTCCCACTGGACCAAGTTGCTCCAAGCCCCATCCAACCTGGCCTTGAACCCCTCCAGGGATGGGGCAGCCACCGCTGCTCAGGGCAACCTGGGCCAGGGCCTCCCCACCCTCACAGCAAAACATTTCTGCCTAAGATCTCATCTCAATCTCTCCTCTTTCAGCTTCAAACCATTCCCCCTCACCCTGTCCCTGCCCTCACTGACCAAGAGCCCCTCCCCAGCTTCCCTGGAGCCCCTTTCAGGACTGGAAGCTGCTCTAAGATCTGCCTGGAGCTTCCTCTTCTCCAGGCTGAGAAAAACTCCATGGAGTGATTTATTCACATATGATTAGACAGGATGACTAGCAGGAGCTTTTTAATGACACTCCAGTCTCCCTGAAGGCTGGAATTTTCTTTCCTGTTTAAAATAAATCAAGCAACTTGCAGACATTGAAACACACTTTTAGTTTGGATCATGCCAGATCCAAATGCAAAAATGTGACCTTCTGGGTCAGAACACGGCTCACAAACCTTCCAAATGAGAAGAAGCAGGAGATGTGCCTCAATGCCTTGGCAAAGAGCTATTCCCACAGCAAACATAGCATCAGCCCAGCCCCGCGGGCTCCCTCGACTCACAGCAGCACTAAATACATTAGTGCTCATTGCGAACAATTCATGGGTAAGAAACAGCAGTAGGAGAGCTTCTACCAGCCTCCCAGATCCCATCATGGAAGAATAATAGATGTTTCTGCTCAGACCACAGCAACAAAAGAGCCTGGATAATGCTGTCCACCAAACACCTCAGACCCTTCACCTCCACTCCAGAGAGGACCAGTCAGCAGTGCTGAGCCAGCAAAAAGCTCCCATAGGGTAAAGCGCTGCTGGTAAACCCAGGGATGGAGCACTGGCTGCAAAGAGCAGGGCAGGAGTAGATCAGGATGGGGAGAGACCCCTCAGGGCGACATGGGACAAAAAGGCTATGTCCACGCAAGCATCCTCCCCTTACATATCCTTATTCAAAGCTTTCCAGCTGCCAGCAGCAGTCACAGGGACCCAGCCAGTGGGATCCAGGCACTGGGCACTGCTGCACCATATCCCTGGGACTCCAAAGGTGCCAGCAATCCCTGCCCAGGATGCTCTCCTGAGCCTCCCTCCACGCTTACTCCAAAGCAGAGCCAGCCCCCTCTGTGGGAAAGCCATCCTTGCAGAGGGAAACGGTCTCATTCCCACAGCTGGGAAGGAGGATGAGCCTTGCACCACAGTAAAAGGACATCACACAGCCAGGAGTTGGCACCCAGTGGACACCACATCCATCAGGCAATGGGGAGAGCCACGTTGGGCTGGTCTGGAGACCCCGCACCCCACTGCAATATGGGAGTGCCACTTCACCAGGCCCAAATCCCAGCTTTCACCCATCAGCAGACCACACCGGGAATCCACCCCACTGCAAAAACATCCCAAACACCACAAACTAGTGCTCCCATAGCCCAGTGAGGTATCCTATCCCCCTACAACACCTCTGTGTGCAGCCAGCCTCCAGGAATGAGTTTGAACTGACCATCCCCTCCCTCCCACAGCCTGCCAAGACTTAAAACCTCCTGCTGACACCTCCCCAACTCTGTAATTAAAGATGCACTCCTGAAAAGTGAATGCAAAGAAGAAAAGAGGCATGACCTGAAGGTGACTCTCTTCTTCGCTTCTCTGCAGGAAGATGATGCTCAAATGCTCACAGGCTGGCTCCCACAAACAGCATCCCATCGTTTAAGAGCCTGTTGCCATTCAGCTGAGGTCTATCTCCACCGAGGATGGTTCATTGAGAGCCACACAACCCCACACTGCCAAAATGCAAGGTTTCTGCTCTCATGCTTTAACCACCAGGCCATGTCCTTGTATCCTGGTCACCTGCTCCACATGGCTCTCAGGACTGAAGATCACTGTTTCCAAAAAGAGAAGCTGTGGGGAAGTCAGGAGGGTGCCATCCTGCCCTAGCTCACTGCTGACTCATAGGCATGTCCCCCGCTTTATGTTCAGCTTCCCCTTTCAAACCAAAACTGCCCATTGCTGGAGAGTCTGGTGAAACTTAGAGCTGAAGGGCACTGTTCCCCTGACGCCTGCTGTTTCTACCCGTGCTGTGCACTCATAGCGGACACGTAAAAGCCACCTTCTCTTTTCCTTGCAGGAAAGACCCAGCCAAACCACAGCACTGGAGACTCATTTCTCCACCTACTCACCAGCATATCTTACGTCAGCCTCATCTCCTTAGCTCAGTGGAGACCACCAGCCTCAGAGCAATCCCATGGGGTCCAGGAGGGAATGTCCTACTCAGCAGGATGCCACCTTCGAGTCAGGTGCTGCCCCAACATCACCTAGAAGCTGTGAGCTGGCACAGTGCAGGGTGGGTGCAGCCAGCCCATCCTGGAGCATGAGCACATGGACAACCTGTCGGTCACCATGGGTTGGGAAGCTCCTGCTCTGCAAATACCTCGAGTGAACAGGGGGAACAAGGAGAAGTTTGTAGAATCCCATAATCATGGCGAGCATACATTCAGGAAAATAAATGTTTCACATTTTCTATACAACTACCATACTTCATCTGCCATAGATGGCACAGATCTCAGTCACTGGAGCTGAGAGTCATTTAAGCCCATCAGAAGAAAGCCCATCATTACATCTTGACAAAGAGAGTCTGCCCCTCCCAAGATCTTGTGAAACACAGTCAGCTCTCTTTCAGTCACTTCTACTTAGGGGCTCAAAGCTTTTAAATTAAAAGCCAGGCTCCAAATGCATTTTTCCAAATGCATGAGAAGATGCAGGAGTGCCTCATCCTGCTATTGGGATGTCACTGACGAACACCCATCGCAGCCTTTGAGTCACAGCCCAGGATTAGCTGGGTATGGAGACATCACATAAGGCTGACATTACACTGGGACACACACTGAGCAAACCCCAAAGGAGGCAGCTCCCACTCAACTGCCCGAGGAAGACACAGAGGAGACAAGGAAGGAACAAGAGGAAAATATGTGAGAGAACTCGTCAGCCCACCCTTACACAGCAAGTCATGCTTTGGCCCGAATCCCAGCCACTCAAGGTGAACCACTTCCATTCTGAACATTTTCATCCAGCTTTCACAATAGCTTATTATTTCGCAGTGCTGCTGAGCAATGTTTGCCTTTCTCCTCTACACCCTGGGGATCTTTCCCAGATCCAAATTTCCACCCCTGAAAATACAAGGCCTTGAAATCAGGAAGACAGCAAAGTCACTTGAAAAGGGAAAAAAAGTCACAGCACTCAATGGCTGCATCAAAAGAAGCATGGCCACCAGGCAAGGAAGGGGATTCTGCTCCTCTGCTCTGCTCTGGTGAGACCACACCTGAGGCACAGTGTCCAGTTCTGGAGTCCTCAGCACTGGAAGGACATGGAGCTGTTGGAGCAAGTCCAGAGGGGGCCAAAAAAATTATCAAAGGCCTGGAACAGTTCCCCTGTGAAGAAGAGGCTGAGAGAGTTAGGGTTGTCCAGCCTAGAGAAGAGTCCAAGGAGTCCTTAGAGCAGCCTTTCAATATTTAAAGGGAGCTGACAAAGAAAGATGAGGAAAAACTTTTTAGCAGAGCCTGTAGTGATAGGACAAGGTATAACGGTTTTAAACTAAAAGAGGAGAGGTTTAGACTAGATCTTAGGAAGAAATTCTTTACTGTAAGGGTGGTGAGGCACTGGTCCAGGTTGCCCTGCAAGATGTAGATGCCCCATCCCTAGAAACATTCAAGGCCAGGTTAGATGGGGCTTTGAACAACTTGATCTGGTTGAAGTTATCCCTGCTTAGTGCATGGGGGTTGGACTGGATGCCCTTCATGGTCTCTTCCAACCCAAATCATTCTATGATTCCATGATCAGATAGGTCCAGTCACTGTGAACCAATTTTGCGGTCTCCTTGGCTGCTTCACAGCACAGATGTACCAACGTCTGAGTGATTACAAATCTGTTTAGGGCATTTAGCCATGTACCAGCCACATGTGTTTTTAGAGCTCTGATTTTTAGGCTTCTAAGATTGAGCTCCCTTATTTTATTTGAGAGCCTCAAACCTGGGTGCTTGAAGGCAAGAAAAACAAGAAGCCTAAAAAAATAAAGACAAAAGAGCTGGCAAAGAAATCTGCTCCCCAGGTGAAAGAATCCCAATATGAATCGAAAGTGAGATGCTTGGAGGAAGATCCACCTACTGCGCACAGAAGGAAGGGGGAAAGCAAACCAGTGCTGTCCAGCCTACCCGTTCACAGATTCCTTTTAGCAACTTCTTACTAATAGATTCTGGCTACAGGCGTTATCCTTCCTTTCCAGACCTCTGGCAAAGTAATTACAAAGGAAGTTAAAACCAGTCCGGTCAGTGCTCCTTGCCCCAGCAGAAAGGATCAGAGTTGTCAGTACGTGTTCAGCTCCCACTAGAAAGTTAATTAGGAAAACAGTAACACTCACCTCTGCAAGATAAAGGATGCAGAATTTCCGATCTTCTAAACCTAGACAGAAGGAGAAACAGGATCAAAATTAAGCTACAACTGCATTTCTGCGAGCAGAGACGCTGGCAGGGTATTTGGCTAAGAGACAGCATTAATGAATATTCATTGTTGTTATCCCACAGTGCCAGGCTGTGATCCCGGAGTGATGTATGCTGCATCTGCAGGGGCCGTGCCGGCCAGGCTGCACTGCACCCCGTCTTGCATGGACTCACTGTGCTGGCACAGAATCAGAAACGGTTCAGATTGGAAGGGACCATGAAGGTCATCCAGTTGCACTCCCTGCCACGGGCAGGGATACCTCCCACTGGATCCGGTTGCTCCAAGCCCCATCCAACCTGGCCTTGAACACCTCCAGGGATGGGGCAGCCACCACTGCTCTGGGCAACCTGGGCCAGGGCCTCCTCACCCTATCATGGATTCTCCTTTGGGTTTGCCCTTTTGTGTCATTTAGAGGCCACTCACAGGTTCCTCTGCCCAACCTGCACAGCCCAATTCCCCCCTGGGGGCTGTGGAAGCCCCACAGTGCCCACTCTGGGCAGGGGGTCAGGTCTCTCCCATCTCACCTCTCCGGACACTTCGCTCCCAGGAAAACAAACCAGAGCAGCTCCTGTTCCTACATCCTTGCTCATTCCCAGCTTCTTCAGGGAAAGGGTCACTGGGGACTGGAACAGGCTGCGCAGGGAGGTGGTTGTGTCACCTTCCCTGGAGCTGTTTAAGGGACGGAAGTACAAAGCGCTGAGGGGCACAGTTTAGTGTTTGATAGGAATGATTGGACTTGATGATCCTGCGGATCTTTTCCAACCTGGTGATTCTATGATTCTTGCCCCAAAGCTGGCAGTAGCTCTGTCCAGGGCTGTCTGTCCCAGACTCCGTCAGTGCCAGTGATTGGGGTCAGTGCCTTTCCAAGGAGACAGAGCCAAATCCCAGAGCAATGGGAAGAAGCTGACATGGGGACAGTGGGGGAGAGCTCATCCTGCTCTATCAGGCTGAGGGTAAATTCCCCAAGCTCCCGATAGTGTGGCGTCCCTCAGGAGACCTGGCCAAGGGACTTACATTTCCACGGCTTTGGGAATGGAGATGGTGCTAGAGTCAATTCAATGATCAACATTGTGATGCACGTCTTCCTAAATCATGGAGCAACCCATTTCATCTTCCCATCTTGCTGCCAGCTATCCTAGAGGATGCCTTATGCTCCAGCTGCTCCACCAGGCTGGTTCCTGCAGGCTGAGCTTCTGTCCTCAACACATATTCCTGAAGATTTGCCTTGCTCTTTGATCCCTGCTGGAGAGACGTGAGCGTCCCTTACATTAGCCTTGCAGGAGGACATTAAGCTGCCACAGGACAGGGTCAACCTCAGCACTGAAGCAGGACAGTCTCCTGGAGCCAGCTTGCTCCTTCACACCAGTGTGCTAAGCTTCCCCTTGGGAGCTCACAGTACCGCTGGGCTGCGGCTTCCATAACCCTTTTAATGACATTATCTCTGCATGAGCTCAGCTCTGCAGGCTGGGCATGGATGCAGATCCCATTCGCGGCAGCGGCAGCACAGGCTCTGCTTCATCTCAACTGCCTGAGCTGCGCTAACAATGGGACCCACCTCTGCGCCGCAGTGGAAACACCCTGTTCTCCAGGGGGAAGCGATTCTTCTGCTGCAGGCAGCAGCCCTAATGTCGAGATAAAAGCTGTGACCCATTGAGGGAGTCAGATGCCTCTTGAGTCACCCCATGGGCACTGCAAAGCCTATGGAGAAGATCAGTGGCCTGGAGCCATTTGCTGGATGTCTCTTCCAGGTGTCCTTTGGGGGATCACTGCCTCCACTGACAGCTTCACTTTTAGTGCACAATATGGGCTGGAACATCACTATGGGGACACCAGAGCACCATGCCACAGCAGGTGCTGGAGTCCAGCACCACCAGGAGCACTACTGTGGATCCTTGGATGATGAGTCCTTGTGTCTTTTCATAAGTTTCCATCTTCTCCACCCTGGGTGATGCGAGGATCAGGGAAGCAGCCTGGCCCCAAGGCTGCCAGCCAAAGGGCTCCAACGTCGACCTTCCAAATCTTCACTTCCAGAAGAGACCCAAAAGCAGATGCTGAACAGGCCTGGCTAGGAGCCCAAGATTCACATCTGCACCACAGAAGAACCATTCATCGCTCTCCATGGCTCTGCCTGAGCTCTTCCAGCACCCTCTTACATAAATCCTGGCAGGACCAACAGGGAGCATTTTCCTCGTTAAGCCAAAGCCTTTAATGGGAGGCCCTTAGCCAATGCTTTTCTCCCTGAGGGAGGGTTTGGAGGCAGGATCTCAGCCTGCTGCTGGCACACCATGAGTCCACCAACCCTCCCTGCTTCCCAGGTGGTCAGAGTACAGCACATCCCCATGTTCTCAGCTGGGCTCTGTGCTCCTCCCTGCACCACGACCAGTGCTCTCCAGGCTGCTTTGCAAAGCACATTGCAGAAGATCAACACGTCTCAGCTGCTTTCCCTCAGGAGCTTTAACCTGGCTTTCCCAGCTGATGTGAGGAGCAAGTCACCCTCTGGACACATGCACTCTCAGCAAAGAAAGGTGATGTTGAAGTCTAACAACCCTGGGAATGACTCCACTTCTCTTGGGCCTCTGTTTATACCTTCTGCTATACCAAATGACCCCAACAAAGCCCACAACCATCAGAATGAAGTTCTTTCTAAATTCCTTTCCATTGAGCTATCAATCTTGGTGATCACCAACTTCCATCACCAGCAGCTCCTGTCCCTCTGAGGCTCAGGGCTACACATAAAATCGCTAGGCTGGAAAAGACCTTTGAGATTATCAAGCCCAATCGTACCTGTCCACTACTAAACGAGATTCCTGAGCACCTCTTCTACCTGTCTTTTAAACCCTCCAGGGATGGGGACTCCAGCCCCTCCGTGGGAAGCCTCTGCCAGCTCTCGGGGCAAGAACCCCAGTGACGACAGGACCCAGCAAGTAAGGAGCCAAACTTAGCTAAGGATCTGCTCAAATCCCATTTTCTCCTAGTAACCACCTTTCGAGAGAAACAAACAGGAGGTAAAAGTCTGGCTGCCCAGCCCCTGAGCTTGAGCTGGTGCCAATCCCAAGGAGGCACAAGGGGAGGCAGGAGAGCAATGGCAGAGCCAGGAAGGGCAGATCTGAGCGCAGATTTCAGCACAAACTAGATTTGGTGGAATTTCTTCCACTGGAGCTTTTTCCAGTCTCCAGAGGGTCAGGCTGGTGCCCTGGAGCCACATGATCCTTGGACCATAGAGGCCACAAAAAACAAGGAAAGAGGCATAACCTCATGCTGGGGAGGCAGCAACCAGCTCTCCGGGCAAATCATGGGTTCGGTTTCCCCACACTGTGCTACCTCTACACCTTCTTTTGACAGCTGAACAACGCACACTCTCAGCCAAATGCAGTGACATGTTAAAAGGATTTAAGCAAGAGACAAAGAACTCACTTGAAGCTATTTCAGTTTCCTCCTGATGCGCTATGATGGGGATCGGCTTGTCTTTCTGAGTAACTTGAACCTTCCCTGCCCCAGGGCTGGTCTGCCACGTGCACTCAGCACAGACAAGAGGAGGATACGTGTTTTGTGGGGACACGTCCCCCTCTGTGGCTCAGCCTCATCCTGCGCACCCGTGCTGACGTGGGGCAGGCGTTTACACAGCACGCGGCGCAACAGCAGCTCTCAGCACTGGCTTGGCTCTGCCCACCTCCCATGCTCAACCCATGGAAAATACCCACTGCTTTCAGGATTTGGATGGTGCGTGCCCAGTGTGGGGTCAAAAAGATGGGAGAAGAGGAAAGATAGTCCTGTTCCGCTCCACAGCCTCCTTGCATGGCCCAAGGGACCTTGGCAATGCCCGTGGCAAGGGCAGAGACGCTGCTCCCCAGCGCCTTGCATGCACTCAACGAAGATGCGACTGCATCAGACACCCAAAGAGAAGCTCTCAAGATCTCAGGAGCATGAGAAGAAAGGAAGGCTGCTTTACATGTTCAAGCCTGACTCCCAAGAGGGGATGTGCTCGTCACCCTCTGTGTCACAATTCCCATGAGAGATGTGGCATGGTGCAAGCCCTGTGTGCTTCCCAGAGCTCCTGGTGCAGCAGGGAGAAGCCCCAGGGGGACATAAGCCCCATAAATCACACTTAGGTCATCTGACAATCTTGGAGCTGATGGCTGTAAGACATGGCAAGCTGGGATGCCAGGGACAGCAAAGCAGCACATGGGAAGTCTTTGTTTGCAGGATCCTGGCTGGGGCTGGGGCTCACAGCCCACGGATCCTCCTTCCAGCTGCAAAACAGGAGCACTCTTCTCTGTCCCAGAGCCAAACACACCCACCCAGAGGGGCCAGGATCCCAGTGAGGCGGTGACCTTCGCCTGGAAATTCCCACAGTATCTAGTGAGGAAGCCAGCCCTGTCACACTGGAAACATTGGCCAGCGTGGTGCTCATCAACCAGGCTCGGCTTCTAAAGCAGGAAGACAGCGCATTGTAAAGCAGATTATACTGATTTGCTTTTGCACAGGGCAGCGAGCGGCAGAAACAGGAAACATCACAATGGTCTTCAGCGTACCGGAGATGTCTCAATTGTTATACTCAGCAATACGCCTGTTCCTATTAATGTGCCATTCAGTTCTTTAGGAGACCAACAGAAAAGCCCTGCCAAAAGGGACAGACATCTTTTCACTTGGTCCACCTGCCTCTGAAGCAGCCCTGCCCAAACCAAGAGGGTGAGCTGTCTGCAAACCGCCTGCGCTGGATTCCCAGCGTATGGGGGGTGCTTCAGTGCTGCAGAGACAAACATTCCCTTTGGAGAGGCTTGTTAAGCTGTTCCAGATGTGCTCCAGCCAAGTTATTATGCCAACAAGGAAATATGTGGCAGAGAACCACTCACGAAATCCACCCGCTCTGCCTGAGGTTAAAAGGTACATTCCTGTGCCGAGCTGCCCAGAGCTTTGCCAGGACCAGCACCAGGAAAGCTGATTTCTTCAAGCAGGAACACAAGAACAGGGTTACATGAGTAACCTGATCCAGTGGGAGGTGTCTCTGCCCATGGCAGGGAGTTGGAACTGGGTGGGTTTTAAGGTCCCCTCCAACTTAAGCCATTCTATGATTCTACTCAACAGCCTCTGAGAGCAGCTGGCGTGGCATGCGTGTGTGCTCCAGGAGCAGATGTTGACCAACAAGCATTTCCACATGGAACAATCACTTTTGTCTGCTTCTTAGAAATAAGCAGTTCTAAGAAGAAATTCAACAAAAAGCATCAATGGCTTTTCTAAATGGCCCTATGTCTCTCACTGTTTCTCATCCCACCAAGTAGGTCAGTGGATTAATCTGGGAGCAAAAAGGTTGTTGGAAATCGGAAACAACAACTGACAGGCATCAGTGGTGTCTGGCACGGCACCATGGATCCCCAGCACTAAGGCTTTCATCAGCCTGAGGGAGGTGGAGAGATGTAGCTCATCCACAGAGTTCAAAGCTTGTCTGGGGAAAGTGGCTGAGATGTGGCAAAACTCATCCAGAAAATAATCTCTTTGGAGAAGCAGCCCAGATCTGGTTTAAGTCCTTCTGTGTTAGGGCCATGGGACTTCAATAATGAAATCAGCTCATACAGTTACAGACTAATTCAGATTGGAAGGGGCCCCTCTGTTGGTCTCTAGTCCAAACCTCTATCCAAAGCATCCAGGATCAGAGCATTTAGAACTGTGCCCAGTCAAGAACTGAAGACCTCCAGGGATCACAGAATCATGGGTTGGGTTGGAAGGGATCTCAAAGCCCATTCAGTCCCAACTCGCTTCCCATGGGCAGGGACACCTCCCACTGGACCAAGTTGCTCCAAGCCCCATCCAACCTGGCCTTGAACCCCTCCAGGGATGGGGCAGCCACCACTGCTCTGGGCAACCTGGGCCAGGGCCTCCCCACCCCCACAGCAAAACATTTCTTCTTAAGATCTCATCTCAATCTCCCCTCTTTCAGCTGAAAATAGTTCCCCTTCAAAATATCTCTGCACTCCTTGATCAAGATCCCCTTCCCAGCTTTCCCAGAGCCCCTTTCAGCACTGGAAGCTGCTCTAAGACCTGCCTGGAGCCTCCTCTTCTCCAGGCTGAGAGAAACCCCGTGGGCCCCAAGAAGAAGAGATGAAGACCCACAACCTCTCTGCGCAACTTAATAGTTGACCAACCTCACCAGAAGCTTTTCCTCATGTGTAATCACGAATTCCCACGTAGGGTGCTAGTCCAGTGACACTCGCTGTCTGGGCTCAGGTTGGAGCTGGGACACCAGCCCTACGTTGACGTAGTGGGGTGGCTGTACACAAAACATGCTGTACCCAAGAGCAACTGCAGCAAAGAAGGAACACGGTGGGACTGGGACTGGGGCCAAGTGGCTCCACCATAGCAAATAGGATGTGGTAGAGCAATTCATCTGTTCCCCTTTTGACTCTGAGTAGCTAAAGGCCATCTCTTGTACAGCTTCAGTATTTCAACTTGAAATAAATGATTTTAAGCCATCCCCTACCCTAGAAGCCCTCTCTGAGCCCTCAGCTGGATGTGAAAGCCCAGCCAAGGTGAAGAGGGCGTAGCCAGCGTTTGTTCTTTCCTTGCTGATGGGTTCTGCATGTGGCAGGGACGCTAGAGCAGAGGACAACGCGAGCGTCTGAAGAGAGAAGTAGCAAAGTAAGGGTCAGTAGGGCTTGGCCAGCCTTAGAGACAACCTCTGAGCTCTCTCGAGGCACCATGGGGGAAACCTCAAAACTTCACTTCCCTTTCTCAGCAAGTCCCTCGGCAAGTCCCACTTGTAACACCAGCAAGGGGAACAAGACCCTGGGTCTTGTCACAGCAAGACCCTGGGGAACGCCAGCCCAAAATCCCCAGGAGATGCAGCCAGAAAGCCCTGGACAGTGGTGCTACCCGAGTGCCCCTGAGGCATCCCACGAGATGGAGCTCCTCAAGACTGCATGAATGCAAGGATGGGAAGGGTGATGCTGGCCCTGCACCCCAAGGAAGGATGATCTGGTAGCACCAGTTGGACAGTACTAGTACCTACTGGAAGCAATGAAATAGTGGGGTGCTATCTTGCTGCTGGGCAGAAGTTTTTATAGCTAGCAGCCCAGAAAACATCTCAAGTGGCTCCAGCTTCTGCTGCAGACACTCACCCTCCTGGAGCTTGACACTCTGCAGGTAAAGAGGGTTCCTCAACACGTTGCAGCGCCCAGGCTCATCCTCCTTGGTGAAGAGCAGCAGGTCAGAGTAGACAAAGAGGGTCACCTGGAAGCACAAAAGCAGCAAAGGAGAAGCTATAAGGAATTGCCCTCTGGGCACTAAGACAGGGTCCTGGAAAGGGGAGACACACCAGCCATGACAGGCAGCCCAGCCACCCCTTCCCTATGGAACCGATTGCTGCTGCACCCCTTGGAGGGCTCCATGGAAGATTCAGACAAGGCTTTCCTGCCTTGGTAGCCACCTACCAAGGCTTGTGCAGTCCCCCGACAGGAGGGATAAACCTGCCCGACAGTTTAACGCCACACAAACACACCCTCTCTGCTCTCGTGTCACTTCCCATTTACATAAGTTATAAATCAGAGGAGAAGGAGGAGGGAATAAGTTGCTGACTAATCCCAGCACACCGGAGAAGTTGTGACTTAAAAGCAAACGTGATCTCCCTGAACAACACTCACAAAGGAGCACCCCACTGTTCTCACTCCCATTTTGCACTCTTTGGGACAATAACACTTTTTACAACAGCAGAAGCCGTGAGAGCAGTTGCAGAGAACAAGCTTCACACCTTTAAACCACACCGATGGGCAGAAAGCAAACACTGAACCAAGCGCCTGCCCAGCACTGTGCTTGAGCAGTGACTCGAGTGTCTTAGGAATTGGGAGATACTGCAGAGCAGTGGTACATGCTGACAACTTAAAATATTGGTTTTGTTCTGTTTCTGGCTCTTGCCCAAGGTCCCTAGTTCAATCAGAACAGATTAGAACAGATCTTTAAAGCAAGAAGAATGAGCTTCTCCTCTGTAGTGGAGATCCTTGACCCAGAAGCCTACCACTGGTGAGTAGCTTTGTGCGATCATTTTGCCTGTAGCCCAGGTTTAAAGCTGTCCTGCTCTCCAGCACAAGCTGGGGCTGTGCAGCAGAACTCCAAAGACGTCAGGAAGCTGCTAGATGACACCACTGGGCATACTGGATGCTGAACCTGCTGCATGCTGCCAAACTTGACACCACTCTCAGCACAGGAGGCAGCATGACAGGCTGAGAGAGTTGGGGTTGGTCAGCCTGAAGAAGAGAAGGCTGAGGGGAGACCTTATAGCGACCCTCCAGTATCTGAAGGGGCTACAAGAAACCTGGGGAGTAATTGTTTGTAGAGGTTTAGAGTGATAGGATGAGGGGGAATGGCTTTAAATTGGAGAAGGGCAGATTTAGACTAGACATAAGGAGGAATTTCTTCACTATGAGAGTGGTGAGGCAGTGGAACAGGTTGCCAAGAGAAGTGGCAGCTACCCCATCCCTGAAGGAGTTCTAGGCCAGTTTGGATGGGCCTTGGGCTGCCTGATCCAGTGGGAGGTGTCCCTGCCCATGGCAGGGGTGTGAAATTAGATGATCTATAAGGCCCTTTCCAACTCACACCGTTGTATGATTCTATGCCAGCTTGTGGCTACTTTTACCTGCACCTTGGGATGTTCCCAAAACCCTCCCGCAGCAAAGGGAACGCTGCTTTGCAGCGCCTAGGAACTAAAATGAAGAATCTGTGGGCTTTCAGAAAAGCAGAAAACAACCCAGCATGCCAGGGGCTTACTGGGAGCTGCACCAAGGCACCCTTCAAAAGGTGACTTTGCTCTAGACAGGGACTGAGTCACTGTTTACGGGGACACGTTGCCAGTACAAATAGTTCTCATGCCCAGCAGCCGACAGACACATGTCAGGAGGAGGACAAGCTGGGTAACAGTTCATCACGTCGTGGTGGATCTCACATCAGGGCAGCAGTATTTGGCTTTGGAACCCAAACCAAGGCCAAAAGATTTTTCCTTGCTGTGCAAATTCATTTTTGTGGGAATTTTAAAAAGCACAAAGCTACCGGTGTGGCTTAATTGACAATAAAACCAGGGAGTGTCTGTTTTTCTCTGTGTTGTTTGGAAAATCCCTTCCTCTGCTCTCAACACACTGTTGGCCCAGTGCCCACATCCACTCTCTTCGTTACTTCTGACCTCATTATTAATACAAGGAATAACAAAGCACAAACAGCAATATAAACTTTTTCTCCTATGCCCATCTTGTTCTAAAAGGCAACTTTTCTGGGATGAGTCTGGTGCCTTCCCAAATCCCTCAGACTCAAAGAAGAGACGTTCAGGGATTTTGAGAATAGCAGCTCAGCAAAATGAAGGGGATAAAATCACGATCAGCAAGCGGTCCTGCTGGAACTGGGGGAAAGAAAATGAAAAGCTAATACACACAGAAATGTAAAGGAGTGAAAAAAGGATGGAAGGATCACCAAGGAAAAAAAAATCACTTCAAGTCCAAGAAGAATTAAATAGGGAACCATGGAAAAAGAAATGTATGAGAAGTAAAATTATGCTTTAATGGAAAGGCGGGACTGATTGAATCCAGGATGCAGAGAAGATAAAAGCATAGTCAGTGTGGATTATGTAAAGGCATCTCTATGAGATGGGGCTTCCAGGAAGACATTTGGTTTTGGAGCAGCTCCACACCAAGTGGGTTATACAGTTCCTTTTGCTCCTCCAGGATCTGGAGGAAGAAAATGAGGGTGTCCCTTCCACCTGCACAGCCAGAGACTGTCAAGAGCATCCCAGTGCTGCAAGGCCCAAGGCTCATGGCAGTGGGAGCAGGACCAGCTCTATGGGGCAGAGCATTTCCCCCACCTGCAGAGCTGAGCACAGGAAACTCAGTCCATGGATGACCCAAAGGCAGCAACCAGCAGGTATAAGAGGGAATAGCCTGAATGAGTAATCTGGAGCTTTGCCTAGGGCTGCTGTCACAGCGCTGACAAGCTGCAACACGTCTCTTACAGCAAACAGACCTGGTACCAACCATGAACAATCACACGGTTCATAAAAGCAATAGCAAACAAAGGAAAACAGCACCTGAATTCATCCAGGCAAGACACAGAATCCACCAGAGCTGCTCCTTGCAGAGTCAGGGTATCACGGAACAGTTCAGGCTGGAAGGGATCTTAAAGGTCACCCAGTTCCATCCCCTGCCATGGGCAGGGACACCTCCCACTGGAGCAGGTTGCTCCAAGCCCCATCCAACCTGGCACTGAACACCTCCAGCGATGGGGCAGCCATGACCTTCCGTGCAACCTGTGCCAGAGACTCACCACCCTCATTGTGAGGAATTTCTTCCCTATATCTAAATCCGAATCTTTGCTCTTCCAATTTAAAGCCATTCCCCCTCATCCTATCACTCCAGGCCCTTGTAAAGAGCCCTCCCCAGCTTTTCTGGAGGTTCTTTCAGTACTGGAAACTGCCCCAGAGGCTTCTCCAGGCTGAACAACCCCAACTCTCTCAGCCTGTCCTCATAGCAGAGGTTCTCCAGCCCTCTGATCACCTCTGTGGCCTCCTCTGGACTCATTCCAACAGATCCATGTACTTATACTGGGGATTCCAGAACCAGACACAGGTCTCCAGGTGGGGTCTCACAAGAACACACCTGAAGGGCAGAATTCCCATCCTTCAGCCTGCTGTATCTTCATGTCTTCCCCAAAACCAATTTCCTACCCCAAAATCAGAAACAAAACACCAGCATGGTAGAAGGACTTCTCTGAAGACAGAGACATGTGCACCCATGTTATTACTAGAGTGCTCAAGGCCACACGACAGTGACCACTCAGACCTTTTTGGGGGTGAAGAGATTCTACACAGGGAAAAAAAAGTGTTTATAGAGGCTGACACTGATGTCTCGGACACTGTTCATCTGAGTGGCTCAGCCACAACAGAGCTGACAGATTTAACCAACTACAGGGACTGGACAAGCATGGTTACAGGAGGAAGGGCACATTTAAAGGGTTTCTAAAAAGAAAACAAGAGAAAATGAAAGAGAAGGTGAAAAGCAGTGGGTCAGAGTGCTTCCCCAAGATGAGAACAGGAGATAACACTGGGACTGCTACAGAGCGGCGCTGCAGGAAGGAAGAAGCAATGACCACACCTTGTAAAGCAAAATATGGTCACAAAAACATTATGAAGAGGTGCCCAGAAATTCAGCCTTGCAGTCAAAGCATATTCAAGCTTAACAAGAGTTAACTCTCCTCCTAAGTTCACCCTCGGCTGCCCTCTGCTCCCCTCATGCATGGGGAGCCACTGCCACTTGGTTTACAGCAGGGAGGAGGGTGCTCGTTGCAGCTGCAGGGACACTAGCACAATGGATCAGTGCAAACCTGCCTGCTCGTCCCACGGCTCGGCAGGAAAAACCCGAGCCAGTGGATGCTTTCCAGGACATCACCCTCTCTCCCTCCAGTGAAAGTCTCATAGCTGTGCCTAGCAAAACAGAAGGAGCTGGGGAAACAGAGGGAAGCAGAGGCAGGTTTTTTATGATAGAGCTTTCAGATGCCAAAGAAGATCATGGTGATTGATGAGCCTCTGCATTGCTGGCCAGAGAATGCTGCCTGCAACTGGGTGGGGAGCTCTTAAGACAGGTATCCACCCCCAGGACTGAGCCAAAACCAGTTTCTATTTACCAGGACTGAATTCTTCTCCAGAGAATTGGGTGCAAACCCAAAGAGTAACTCCAGTGATGCCAGCATGAAGGTTGTATCTACAAAGTTCACGTGTCCCTATTAATTCAGTTCAGCTAAACGGATGAATCTTTCTTAATCCTCCTCAAGATGGGGCCTTGAGCAACCTGATCCAATGGAAGGTGTCTCTGCCAACGGCAGGGGGTTGGAGGTGGATGGGCTTTAAAGTCTCTTCCAACCCAAATCATTCCACAATTCTGTTTCTATGACTTTCAGTTCTGCTTGTATCCATATGAAATGCATGTTCAACAAGACATCCCAGCAGTCTTTTAGCCCACAGTGCATTTACTGCCTTTCATCACCTCACACCATTTCTTCTGCCAAGATTATTGGCAACGAACGTATAGACTAAAGGAGTTTATATACTTAGATAGACTTCGATGAAGATACACAACCACACCTGCCAAAAGGAGATCGATGGTAAAGGCTTCAGCCGTCGACCTTGAACCTCGCCTTAGCTTATGTGAATCAGACAATCTTCTACCAACATCAGGCACTTGAAGACCTCTAGGGGTCACACACCTACCCTCAAACAGAGTGGCTGTGCAGATGGATAAATGGTGTAAACGGCAAGGAAAAGCAGAATATTAAGTGACAGTGAAAAAGGCCCAGAGTAGGTGAGACTACTGTGGTCGAGCGAGGAGGGAAGTGCAGGTTTCTGGTATTCTCACCCAAATGAAATTATCCAAAAAAGGCTGAAAACAAGATTTTGAAACATCTCTGCTATGGAGCAGGGCTTTGGTCAACACACAGTGTTGGCCAGACTCAGCCACCCATTGAAATATAGAGGTGGCAACCGTGTCCCAGGCCAGGAGCACGAAGAACGTGCAGTGCAACACTTGGGATGAGAGAGAAAAGCCTCTTGCTCTGCAGAGAAGATCATAAAACTTAGGCATGCCATACCATGTTCTCCAGGCTCCTGGCTGAACTGAGGGCTTACAGAGTTCCAGGTAGGACCATCCGGACGTGCAGGATGGCAGAAAAGAGAGCTAAGAAGGGGGTGAGCATGGCCTACACTGTGAAGGTACCTCAGGGCTTTGAAATGTTGCCTCCAGGTGCACTAGAGATGGACTAACAAGGACAAAGTCCATGTTCAACACCTCATGCGCAATCGCCTGCATCACGCTGGTTTCTCTGGCACTCCAGGGGCTGGAGGGATTTCAGAAGACCATAAATGTGGGAATTGCAACAAAGTCTAGACAGGATGTGATTAAAGATTGAATAAGGATTGCTCCAGAGGTAAGGTCAGGGAAAGGACAGATCCTGGCCAGCCTCCAGAGAGATAGGTTGACTCCTTCAGGAGATGGGAGAGAGTTCGCTCAGAAAGAGGATCCAGTGGCTGATGAGGGAACTGCCAAGGGGAAAAGATCTTGGGTTTTTTGAAAAGAAAAATGAACTAGCACCTCTATCTCCTACCCCTGTTCCTGGGCCCTCGTCTCTTGAGCCACTGAGCCGAAGCAGAATGACATACAGAAAAGAGTCCTGCAAACCCCAGAAGCAATGGTCCAGTTTGAGAGAGGCTGGGAGGGAAGAGCATTGGGAAAACGGAAAGCCACATGGAGTAAGGAAGAAAGGACTGATCAGGAACAAGACAACCTCTGCTCAGGCAGCAGGGAAGGCTGGAGAGGGAGGGAACTCAAGTCCAGCAAAAGGAGAAGCCAAAGCCCTTTTGTACCAGGGGATGCTCCGTTGTGTCCAGGCCGTTTTAAGTCTTGATACTTCACAAGTTCAGATTCTCTCATCTCACAGGCCATCAGGAACAAAGCAGACAGTTCTTGGCTGCTGGAGAAGGGGAGCCTCTGCAAAGTCTGCCATGACCCTGTGACATACTGCAGGCATGAGAAGGTGCCTCCCCAGCGACTCTGCCAACGTCTTGATGTTGCTACCTGCAACTGTCAGCTCCCAGCAACACAGGGCTCAGCACCACACTGGGTTCACACCGAGCAAGGCTCCTGCCTTTGAAGGCAGACACTGCCACATGCTTGTTCCCATTCCCTGCTGCTGTTTTTTCACTTAGTCACAACCTCATGCCTTGCCCCTCTGCCAGGCTTGCACAGACACCACGGCCTTAAGGAACCATCATTCCCAAACGCTGTCTCATATTCCTGGCCAGCATACAGCATCCTGCCCTTTACTGGCAGCAGCTCTAACTGGGAAACCCTCGTCCAGCCTCACGCTTGTCATTAAGGCATCGTAAGCAAATAGAATCCTTTCCCTGATATGTCCTCCTTCTGATCCTGCCCACAGTTGGGTCCCTGAATGTGGCCATTTGGAGATGGAACAGCACATCTCCTCCAAACACACTTGTCCAGAGGCACTTCATTGTCTAACCATGAACACCTCCATACACACATACTCCACACAGGCTGCAAACAGCATTAGTTATTCATAATTATTGCACATTTGGTGGCTATTACAGACCTCTGGGTCTGACCTGAAAGCAAGCAGCTCCAAGCCACCATCCCAGCTTAAGTCTGGCCCCACACTTCCAAGCTATTACATCCAACCTGTGCTACACAGCCACGCATTTACCTGATTTCCATTCAAGCACTTGCCCAGAAGTCCCTGAGCAGCAAAGAACAGCAGGACAGACAGGGCAAGAGTTTGACTTACATATGAGTGCCAAGTTTCCTAATTGATTGTGTAATTTTTCATGTACATTGGCAGAGAAAAAAAAAGAAAAGGGATTGAAGTGGGGAGACACTCGCCCAGGTTGCCCAGAAAAGCGGTGGCTGCCCCATCCCTGGAGGTGTTCAGGGTCAGGTTGGATGGGGCTTGGAGCAACAGGATCCAGTGGGAGGTGGAACTGAATGGGCTTTGAGGTTCCTTCCAATCCAAACCATTCAATGGTTCTGTGAAAGGTCAAAGCAAGGGATGAATTACATATTGAAAACTGCAAATAGAGAAGTGTTACTTAACATGACCCAGTTTTGTAGTGTTTTGCACAGGCCAGCGATGTGACACATCTCTGGGATTCTGCTGCTGGCCACCTGGCAGGTGCTACCCAGAAACTAGGATCTGTCGAGTTCCTTGGTGGCTCTGTGAGGGTGACACATTGTTCACCCCAACTAAATCTAAACCACACTTACTCTGTACAGTGGTGAGATTCTCTGAAAACACCCCAAAAGAAAGAGCGGTTTCCCCCAGCACAAGCAAGCAAGGCAGGATTGGGCTCTCCCAGTCTCTGCTTCCTCTGTCCTGAATTCCAGGGCTTTGCAGTTGGATGCAAGTGAAGCCAGCAGCAAACGTAACCAACACATCTGAACTCTGGTGGTTTGGATGTTGATCGCTACACAGGGTCACATGGAGCCAAAGCTCAGCTGTTTTTTTAACAAAGCTCAGATAACACCACAATAAAACTGAAGGAAGAAAAAGAAGAAGAATATGGATGAGACGTGCACCCTGTTTCAGGAACTACATTCTCCATCTGATTCTCTAACCTGGCACAAAAAATTCTTAAATCACCTCTTTCCAAACCTGCCAGCGGCCTCAGATGCTGGGCTGTGACCAGCACACATTCACCATGTGCAGATTCTTCTTTGTGAGCATAAAGGGAGGCAAGAAAAACAGTTGATTTCTAGCAGAGAAGAAGTTTGATATTTAGTTTATCCCTTGATAAACTGACTGCAGGTTTTTCCAAATATCACGTTAATATAAGTACAGCACAAAACAACATTTCCCATCTCAATTATTGACATAAAACTGCAGAAGAGCAAGATTGAAAAACTCAGAAAGCATGGGAAGAGCCTTACCTGTATTGTTCTGCTTCTGCTCTCGTGAAGCAGCAGCTCCTCTGACAGAAGCAGAGTCCGGGCTGGGTTGCAAAGATCTAGGGGCTACGTGTGAAAGGGGAGAAAAAAAAAGAACAAGACAGAACCAGTCAAACCTTCCACTGGCAGTGCGGTTTGCCAGAAAAACTTTCCACCCACCAAATCTGCTTTGTCTTCACCTCAAGCTGTAACTCATTCCAGAAGCCACCCCACACTGTGCTCAGACGGACACAAATTCTGCAGTCCAGCAACATGATAAAAAAAGCTTTACACTTAACACCTACGTCAAAGCCATCTATAAAAAGACAATCAGCCACTCGCCTCTGTACGTGAACTGTTCTGCACGGCGTGGGCTTGGGTGCTCTTTAGCAGGAAACACAACCACAACAGCAGCACATTAGGTTCGTGCGTCCCTCAGACATGAATATTTGTTATGTGAATTCATGGATTGCTCTCGCAGTAAGTCAAAGTGACTTCAAGAATTCTGCCCTTTCACACACCACACTGCATGCTCAGCTCTCCATTTAACTCTGGAGAAGAGCAAGATACAGGCACCAGTGGGGAGGATGGAGGTGAGCACTCCAGCACCAGCTCAGCCCCATGTTCGCCCCCAAGCAGGCCACTGGTCCCAGCTGGAGTGACAGACACCACGCGTCATGGGTTTAAGCCCATAGGAAATCACCAGTCTGAGATATCAGGCTGGTGCAGAGTTGGAACTGGGTGATCTCTAAGGTCCTTTCCAACCCAAACAACTCCACGATTCTATGATCGGTTGTTGTTGCTGCTAGCAGGGGAGGATGAAGGCCTCAGAGATGAGGGCATTCATCAGTCAGGTACTTAAACAGACAGGACCTGCTGAGGTTTGCTGTGGCTCTGGCTGTAGGAAGTACAAAATAGAAGACCCAGAGGTAGGATTAGAGCTCCTACCACTGCATGCAGGGCTAAACTTTAAGAAAATCATTTATGGATCTGGGGAGAGAGAGCATTCTTTGTCAAGCCACTACTGCTCTGGATCCTTATCCATGATTTTAGTGCTGGCCACCAGTTAAACTGAAAAAACCCTTTGTTTGCACACTATAATTAACAGCACAAAGAATCCACAGGAAGATACCAGGCTGATCTTCAATTACACAAAGCTGGTTGCCGAAGCCCAGAACCTGGGACACCTTCTCCTGACTCAAGCAAGCACCCAAGGACCAGATTTGAAAGCTAAAAAGGGTACAAACTCCAACAGAGAATAGCTTGAGCAGGACACAGTTCCCTTTGAGAAAGCACCCAGCTGCCGAGTGCAACCAGCTCCAGAGAAGAGAGCTGAGGATGGTGGGATCCATGCATCGGGAAAGACATCCACCTTGCAGGACAAGCACTGCCACAGCCTGCTGGGCTGGGCACTGATTGCACTGGATAGGTGGCACCTCACTTCCAGCTGCACTTACCTGCACAAAGACGGGGAACACCAGCACCTTGGGAGCCAGCGTCACATAGGTGCCGTAGCTGGAGTGTGGGATGTGCGGCCGCACTATGGTACAGTTCTGGTAGTTCCCATGGCTCTTCATTGTCTGCACAGTCTTCATCAGCCTGGATTTCCTCCCAGACCCCGTGTGTGATTTCCCTTTACACGCATTTCCTAGAGCGACAGCAGAAGCCGAGAATCAGCAGAGCACTCCTGCATAGGTGGTGGATGCTGCCTGCTCGGTTCCTGCTCTGGCAGGCTGGAGGAAAGCACATAAAGCCCAAGGAGAAGAGCTGGAACCGAGACCTGTGGGGACATTCATCGTTCTACTATCAAAGTTTCCCAGGGATTCATGCAATAACAGCACTGACTTCATTTTTCCGAATGCAAAATGAGATGTCCCTTGACATTTCTGCTCAATCAAGAGCTGCTTACTTGCTGGACCAAGGATTTAACTGGCTCACACCAGCAGCAAAAACACATCTATGTCTGCACATAGATGAGTCACCTTCCCTGGAGATGTTTAAGGGATGGGTGGGTGATGTGCTGAGGGACATGGTTTAGTGTTTGATAGGAATGGTTGGAGTCGATGATCCAGTGGGTCTCTTCCAACCTGGTTATTCTATGATTCTATGAAAAGCCCATGGCAGTCACAGCGAGCTCTGCCTCTGGCTGGGTGTTCATTGCCTTCTGTGTGGCGTATGAATAGGCTGCTTTGGAGGAAGAGCTGCAGCACTGCTCCATGTGTTTCCCTATGTAGCCCTGAAAGTACAAAATGAGAAATCCAGAACCCCAAACACAACTTTAAATGGTTATTCTGGAATCACAGGAGCACCAAGGAGGTTCCCACCACCAGGGAATACCTGCCCATACCACTGAACTATGACCATTCCCTTTCCAGGGAGGGGAAAATCATCTGTGAGTAACTCAGAATGGGAGAAAAAACACTGGGAAATTTAGATCTCGGTACATTTTTATCTGCGCAAGCCTTGCCTGCTCTGGATTCTGGGCATGGGAACCAGCACAGTGTGGGGATTTCATGTCATGGGGTGCTGGGTGTCGGGTTAATCACAGTTTTCAGAAGATACTAAGATTGGAGGTGTCAGAAAAAGGGACAGAAGCGATAAACACATTCATGTGCATGGGATCAATCCATGCCTCTCCAAATCCCTCCCAGGGATGTGACAGTTACTCAGGCATGGGGGTGTATTTATAAGCATGACCTCATTTTGCATGAGGCTGCCACAACATCATCCACCAGTTTTCAGCATTATATTTCAGTGCTGGAAAAACTCTGAGCAGCCCGACTGTCTTTTCAGCCTGTTCCTTTTCATCACAGAAAGCTGTTATCCTCACTTGGAGGAGGGGTTACAAAGCTTTTCTTTGCAGCCTCCCACCTCTGCTGGTCTAGCCAAGCTAAGACTTTTCCCAACAAGCCAACACCAGCTGCTGCAGCTACTCCACACCCACCAGTCTGCAACACTAGAGGCCAGGAGATGCAAGGTGGCACAGCAAAGCAGTCCCAGAATCACCCATGCAATTGATAATCCTGTGACTGGAAGCATTATTGATAATTATCAACAATTATTACTATTCTATGCTAGCTGCTGTGTGAGCAAGTCCTTCCTTCCCCTAGAATTCCTAAGCTCTTTCCTCCCAAACCCAGAGGATGAACAGATGAATAAATACATCCAGGTATTAATAAATCCTGGGTTCAGTTTTGGGTCCCTCACTAAAGATATTGAGGTCCTGGAGAGCGTCCAGACGAGAAGGACGAGACTGGTGAAGGGGCTGGAGAACAAATCTTACGAGGAGCAGCTGAGGGAGCTGGGGTTGTTTAGCCTGGAGAAGAGCCTGAGGGGAGACCTCATCACTCTCTAGAACTAACTAAAAGCAGGTTGTAGAGAGGTGGGTGTTTGTCTTTTCTCCCGAGTGACAGGACAAGCAGGAATGGCCCCAAGCTGTGTCAAGGGAAGTTTAGATTGGATATTAGGAAAAATTTCTTTACAGAAGGGGTTCTCAAGCACTAGCAGAGGCTGCCCAGGGTGGTGGTGGAGTCCCCAACCCTGGAGGTGTTTAAAAGGCAGGAAGATGGGGCACTTGGGGACATGATTTATTATTAGACAGGTACGGCTGCAATCGATGATCTCAAAGGTCTTTTCCAACCAAATGATTCTATGATCTATTGGAGGCAGCAGCGCTAATGATGGCTTTAGGCATCCTCCTCTCCAAAACCATCCCATGGAGCCAGGATGAGGCCAACACATGGGACCAGAACAGAAAGGAGCTGCCAAGGTGCTGCCTGCTGTGCTGCTCTGGTCTCAAGTGCACTGGCACAGCACGGTGCCACCCAGGGAGCAGTCAGGAAATATTTCCTACTAATGACACTAATCCATGAGGCCGAAGGGCCTCTGGTGACCCCAGCATACAGTTTTGGCCATCCCTGGTGTCCCCAGGCCCACGGTGCACATGTCTCCAGCACAGCAGCAGCAGGACCTCATAGAACGTCCTGAGTTGGAAGGGACCCACAAGGATCATCGAGTCCAACTCCTGTCCCTGTGCAGCACAACCCCAACAAGCACATCTTGTGTCTGGGGGCACTAGCCAAGTGCTTCTTGACCTGCCACGCTGTGGACAGAAGGTGGGACGGGTCTGTGTTCTCCAAGAGCCTTTAATTCCTGATCATTTTCCCCTGGGCACCAGCAACCTGCGCTCTGTCCTAAAATTTGCAGGTGACAACTCCAACAGAAATTGAATGTGTCTCTAACCAAAAATTCATACCTTCTTCAAAAGAAGTCTCATTGACAAACTGAAGTACTTTCTCCCTCCCCTTTGAAGCTGATGAACCAAATCACCATGGGTCCAGCAAGCTTAACATGTCACTTGGATTTTAACACATCCAGGTGAAAAATTGGAGCATCGGCCCGGGATCCTTCCACACAGCATTATCTCAGGAGCAAACCCTCCTGCAGACACCTGCCAGAGGGGTGTCCTAGCAGAGAACCCTCCAGCATCCCTCTGTCCACCCACCCAGCCCAGGCCACCACACAAGCTTTCTGCACAGCAGCTTCTGCCTTTGCGCTGTAACAAATACCCAGAACCTTCCCAAGCACAAATGAGCCAAAACGCTTCTGAACCTGGCTCAGATTAGATAAGGTTTTGTCCAAAGCAAATAGAGGAACCTACCCAACATTACATATTCCATTAAGTATTAGGAAATAGTGCATTTACTTTCAGATAAATGCTGGCAGAGCCAGTCCATGCGCTGGTGGCCATCCAGACCTGCTGTTTACTCCTTTGCAGGAGGAAGCCCTCCTGACCTCTAAGTGCAATAACCCTGACATTTTCTCTTTTCCTTTTTTTCATGGTTGCACCGCCAGATAAAGTCAAAATACAAGGACAGCCCAACAGAGGAGAGATAGAATCTGTCTGGGCTGTTCAGGAGCTGCTTTTCCTCATATCCCCCACATCACTTCATTGTATCAGAGGAATTCATCACCTGCACGCTGGCACAGCATCCAGCCTGCCTGAAGCTCAAGCTCCTGGCACTGTGACTGGTGGTCAGGTCCACACCACCACACCTAATCACTGCTGAGTTTAACTACTGCATCCTTCCCCTCTGAAGCCTTGACGTTAAATAAACTGAACCACTAAAAAAAAACGTTAAGGGAAGAAGCCCAAGTCTTTCAAATTCCACCCTGCTGTAGGAACAACGCACAGAATCGTAAAATGGTTTGAGTAGGAAGCAACCAAGAAGGTGACCCACACCAGAGAGGGACTGGTCATATAGACACTCCCGCAAGATTGTGCCTAGCAGGTCAGCTCTGGTAGAGACAAGCAGCTAATCCCGAGGGCATTCTAACAGCCCAGGGTGCAAAAGTGGCCTCCCAAAGCTCCTGAATCAATTAATTGGCAAGAGATGGTTCTGTGGGAGCTTGGTGGGATGACATTGTAATTGCAAGTTCCATAGTCCCCAGTGAACACCCTAAAGAGTATCGCCAGGCCTCACTGTTCTTGGATTGCTTCTCTCCCCAGTTTCCCACTTCAAAGGACAGTTGATACGCATTTTAGGGAGACCCTGTGTTGGTCTCTGCTCCCCCTCTCGCAGCCCAGGACTCACTCAGTGCCTTGCCGGACACCTCATCCCAGGCTTCCTGCAAGCTCAGCCATATCCAGTTCTCCAGGAAGACCACCTGGAGAAGCATAAACCTGGTGCAGAAAGTTTATGCTTCAAAGAGGTTTTCAGGAGAGCTGGTAGAGACTGCCAGAGACCTTCTGGCAGCCCAGGAAATCCCCCACGTGTGGACTTGAACGCACACTGCTGTTGGTACAAACCCGAGCCACAGCCATCCCCATCGCCATTGAAATAAACTGAGCCACAGCGTTAGCGCCCCCAGCAAGGCAACACACACAAGAAGGGAAACGCATCATGTACAGCCCCACAGACACCTCTGGGGAACTGGCACAACAAAAACACTTAGCGCTTTCACACTTCATGCTTTCATCACACCCCTGATGGAAAGTCCCTGCCCCCAGCCTCACTTCAGCTGCTCTGTGAGCTCCCATAGAGACCTTCTCACCATGAGGCTCACCCAGTGACACCAGGAGCTGCGTCCTCCTCTGGGCTTGGCAGTAGGGTTGCTGCTTTAATGTTTGACACACAGAGCAGGAAGATTACACTAAAAAAAGCCCCAGGCTTCTGCCACCACCCTTAAAACCCAAGGGACTCCATAGCACCATTCCAGGGCTAGGGGTAAGGGTTCAATAGTGCCTGAAGGACCATGTCTAGCTCTACTGCATGCTCTCAGCATCGCTTTCAGCACATCAGCTACTTACCCACAGTAGTGTTGTTCTCTTGATAGAGAGGCCTCAGCAGCTGTAAGACACAACCCAGAAAGGACAAAGGCACTTAAAGCAGGTTTGAGGTAGACTTTACAACAACCAACTGCAAACTTAAGCATGTCAAACGCAGCAAAGCCAACCACTCCAGAGAGAGGAAAATCATTTTTACCCTGTTACCAGCAGAAAATAAGAACAATGACTTGCTCTGTGGTCCATGCATGGATATGGGTCCACACATCCCATATCCATAACCCTTGAGTGAACCCTGAGATCATGCAGCAGGTTGTTCGCTCTGGCTCCACAGTCCGAATGGTAAATGTTTTAGGTAATTAGTGGAATTGTCCAGCAAGGGATACAGCTCTAGTTTGTAAGAATGGAACTTGCTCTAGCAAACATTTAGAAATGAGGCTCAACAGGGCTAAAGCACAGGTCAAGAGAGGGTCCAGCAGGCACAGCCAACAGCCACAAGCAGGAACTTGAGCGTTGGGCTGGAAAGCAGCCCTACCTGGCTCCCCGGGTTTAGAGGCGCTAAGATGATGTAGTTCTGGTCCGCACTGGAGGGGACCCGGGACAGGGGTGGCATGGTGTTCTGGCTCCGCTTGCCGATCTCCGTGTACCTCTCCCAGCCGTTCAGCACCAGCCCATCGCTCCCGTCATACAGGATGTGGCAGCTCCGGCGCTGCTCAGGCCGCGGAGGCACCGTGCTGTTCTTCTCCCACTTGTTGGGTGGAGACTGCAGGTCATAGGCTGACTTGCAGGATGATCTGCGGATCATGCCTTCCTGTCCAGACTTGACCTGTGGGACGAGCCTCCAGACCAGGAGGATTATCTCTGTGGGACAGTTCCTGAAAGAGGTGGCATGGGGAATGTCAGAAGTGGAGCAGTAGAGAGCAAGGCACTCCGCACCATTCAGATAACCATGAGCCCCGTAGTCCTTCCTCTTACTAATGCCTCTGCCCTTTACTCCCCAGCCCCTGCATCCTTTCGTTTTCCACTATTGAGAGTCCTTTCTCCCCTAAAGCTTTCCCCTTCCTGTAGACATTCCAAGCTTCTGCCCCCTGCTCTGGGCTCCCACACCCTGCCCTGATGTTTTGGGTGAACACTCACCGGATTTCGTGTGCCAGGTCCACACATTTCCAGTGCTCCACGGGCTGCTCGTTGAGCTGTAGTACCGTGTCGAGCTGCTGCAGACCGGCCTTTTCTGCTGGACCACCTATGGAGAGAGGAAATAAATGCCAGTTGCCTGCTGAATGGAGAGCTGAGAGCGTAAATGTTCATCTTCCCCACCTGAAGATGAAGTGGGGCTCGCTGAGCCTGGAACTTCACCTTCCAACACGCACGCACACACAGAGCACCTGGGACAAAGGAATAAACGCTCTCGCAGAGCTATTGCACAAACTTCCCGTGTTTCCTAGTAAAGCGGCAGGCACTGGGGTACAACACAGACATTAAGTCCATCACACAGCTCCACATCAACAGGATCTACTCAGGCAGCTGAGGGCTGCCCCCGTCTGACATCCCTCCACAGATGTTTTCCATGGATGTCCCAACAGTTCTCAGTTTGGAGAGGGAAGGGAACAAAATCTCTGCAAGTTATTACAACACACTGTCAAAGCAGTGACACCGAGCTAACCCAGTGGTCTCTGCCTTCATTAGAGGCAGCAGAGAATTCATTAAGTGAAGCTTTTTTTGGAGATAACCAGAATCCTGCAAGGCACAGGAGCTTCTGAATCGCAACACATTCCGGGAAGCGGAAAGGAGCAGAGTCATTCATTCCAATCAAGAGGGATACCAACAATCTGGTCTCTTACCAGAGTCCACCGCCTGCACACGGACTGGGGAGTCGCAGCAGATTGTGAAGCCAAACCCATCGCTTCCTCGAGGGATGGTAATCTGAAAAGAGACACCAGAGTTACCCTGTTAAGTGGGAAAGCAGCCACCTCCTGTGCTCAGTGAGCATCCCCTCTTTCACACCCACACTGCCCACACCTTTGGAAACACAGGCACGTGGCATTTACAGAAATGGTCACAGACATCAAAGGAACCATCACTCTGTGAACCCCACAGACAATGGGTCTCTCCCTTGCTGCAGCCAAAGAGGGGTGGAAAGGATGATAAACAGCAACGCAAGATCAAGCTAAAGATCAACAGAGAGAAACGCCACAAAATGAGGGTTTATTGAGCATGTACAAGGTTTCCACTCAAGATTCTTGCAAGTGTAAGGAAAGGTCTGATAAGTCATTAGAAAGGAAAATCTGACAGCCTGGCTCCAACACTGATTTCTAACACAGCTTCTCGATACAAATCACTGAAATATTTCCTTTCCAGAGGGGGAATACAGAAATAGCAGCACCGTTCTGCTACAGAGGCAGCCACAAGGATCAGCACACGTTCCTGGCCATAAGGCATCTATGCCAGCGCAGACTCTGTAGGTATCACCCCATTAGCTGAGGCAAGTGTGTTTTCTCCTGCTGAGTTTGGAGAGGATGGATGCTATGTTGATTAGGCTCATTTCTCCTCCTGACTGAAGCAGCATTGAGCTTATTAATTAAATTATATTTATTTTTGATGTTGGCTTCCAGTAGCAGTGCAGCATGTCAGTTCCTGTAAATACCTGATTATCCCCCAAGACATTTGTCAAGACCCTTGTTTTACTGATAGAGAAAAGAAAAGAAAAAAATCCAACATCTGACCTGTATTATTTTGAGAACAAACAGGCAGAGGAATTCAGCAGAAGCTGCCAAGGAGGGGAAGCGGTTCCTTGCTCCTTTGCCACGGGAGGGCAAATGCAGGAAGCTTTCATTTCTCTACACCTTGCCCCTGCCCAATTGCTCAGCATAAAACCTGGCTTCAAATAGAAACTGCCTTTCCCTGGCAGGATTCAAAATTAAGTCCAGTCAAACCACACTGAGTATTTTTCTCTCTGGACTTTGTTGAGTCCTCAAAAAAGGGAGAAAGTTGCTTCTGGCTCTGCACCGATGAAGCAACCTCACAATTCCAAAACACAACAAGGAGCCTGGAGTCCTGCAGAAGTGTTACTACAGGCACCTCGGGAGCCAACCTAGAACCTCGTCATGGAGACTTCATGGCCACTTCCCAGCCCAAAGCTTCCCACATGTCAAGAAGTCTCCCACTCCTTCTCCCCAAGCTGGCTGGTTCTTGTCTCCCACCAATGCAGGTTCCTTCCCTGTGTCACCAACCAGCAGCTTCTCACTGCTGACGGTTCACTTTCCTCAGCTCCCACCACCTTGGTCATCAAAGGGAGCTCATGTCCACTTTTACCACTAAGATCCACAAGCATCTGACATAAGCTGGAAGGTGGGGGTAAGGTGGTGAGAGGCTCCAGCACCAATGGAGGCTCATCATACTCATAAAATAGTCCAAAAATGCAGAAGGAATTGTCAAAATAAGAAAACTAGGAGGTCTAAGACACTAATATCAGTCAGTTGACATTAATAGAAGGCAGAGCAGTGTTCCTGCACGAGACAGTCCCTATAGCCCTGATAAGAAGTGGGCATTTTCAGTGAAGCTGGGGTTTTTTTCATCTCCCAGTCCACGCTGCCCCCGTCACAGCTCCAGACATGAAAGATTAGCACAGGAGCGCAGAGAAAAGCTGGCTGCCCCAGTCCAGACCACAGGGGAAAGCTGTGTTCAAAAGTGCAGGAGACTGGGACCTGTGCAACGAAAACCAGCAACCGGTGTCGCACACTGAACGGATCGTCTGCGCTGCCTTTTACAGAGCACAGCAATCTACATTAAGCAAATCATCGTTGGCTGTAACTAGCTACAGGCAAAACTTGATTCCCAAATACATCCACGTTAAAACAGTTTTGGAAAGAGAGAGCAGGAGCCTAGCAGAGGCTGAGCCGCCTGCTGTGCCCGCATCTCCTCTAACGGAGACAGGACCTTGCAGCTTAGTATATTCCTCACCAGGATGCAACCCCTTGATCCACATTTACCCACTGCAATTGGCAGGCAGCAAGCATTGACCTTGCTGAAGAAGCTTTCCTTACATACCCAATATATCATTTGCTAATTAGAGCAAAACACACCCTAGAAGCAGCTCACACACAGACCAGAAATGGTAAAAGAGCCCACGGGTGCTCAAAAATTCAACCAAAACTTCTAGCAACACGCGCACACGCTGACACAGAGATTTCTTTTCCCCTGGGAGATACAGACCTGCCTGTATCTCCGCTCTGAGCACACCTTGCAGAGACCGTTGAAGCGATTCATGGCTGGAAACCCTACACTCGCTGTCGGCCCATGAAAATCCAGTCCCACAAAGCAGCCGTAATCCCGATCTCCTCGTATCGCCCGAGCGTGGAACAAACCACAGGCAAACTGGCATGACCGCCCATGGGAACCCAGCTCCCGAGAAGAATGGCAGGAAGCCACCTTTCACCTCCCCAGCCCCTGTCTGCACTGTATGCCGCTTTACGATAAGCCAGAGGGCTTCCTGAAAACCCTCACTGACAAGGAAGAGAGAGAGTTTTATATTAAAATTCCTGTCAACTCTTTAGTATTCCCTAGTCCCCTGCTCTGTTGATGTGGCTTTTGTTCCCGCAGCATTCTTCAGCCGCACGGAGCACTTTGTTATTGCCATGTTCTCACAAACACTTTGAGGATGTTTAAGCGGCGTTTCACAGGCGCAGGCTGCGCAAGCTTCACTTCATTACAAATGCGACTTGTGCTCATTACCCTTGGAAAGGGTAAGGGAGATTTTGAACGGGGTGGAAAAAAAAGGGGAAAAAAAATAGAAAGCCAAGTTTGTTTTTGAAAGCTCAGACCCAGGGGATATGCACGTCCTGATGCTTTGTGCTCACAGAGTCACAGAGGGGGAAGAGAGAGGGCAATTGAATTGTACCCAGGCTGTAATTCTGCAATTAAAGACAAAAAGAAACTCTTAACCCAGCTAGAAGGGCTCACAAGTCTGCACATTCAGCCCCAACTGCCAGCACTACAGCACCAACCCCTTGGTTGCAAGAGAGAAGAAAGCACTTTCCACAACTCCCACACAAGGATGGAATTGAGAGGAAAGACTCATGAGATCCCAAACCGTGGGCTCCCTTGCACAGGAGAAGGGGTGGAGGCACCAGGGGAGGCTAAGGAGAGAGCACGAGGAGCCCCAGCGCTCCCAGGGGAGCCAGCAGTGTGGCCGGGCCATCGGAGGCCATGCTTCTATTTGCATTTTCCCAGCCTGCCACCGCCAAGCCGAGCTGGAAGGAGGATCTGTCTTCCTTCCCAGCCACCATCTTTCAAGTCAGTGGCGACTGCCGGAGAGGAAGGGAGGAGAGGGGTGCTGGCTTTGTTTGTCTTGCTCAATCCTACACTTTAAAACAAATAACTGAAAATGCAGTTGAGGGAAGCAGCAAAGCGGAATTCAGCACAGATAAATCACAGGGTCAGCTAAGACATATTTCCGATGCAGGCCATGTGTTTGTTTTCCCATTTCCCATCTTTGCCTTTCCCATAAATCACTAAGGCTCCACCATGGGCTTTTCCCTCCCCAGAGCAAAGGGCCCTGAAAGGAGGAGGGGAGGAGATGTACCCGTTCAGGGAGACACAGAGCCAGCCAGCGACTGCTGCTGAGTGGCAGGCCAGTGCTGTCCCCATCACTCCTACTCCCCGTTGCTCCCAGTCAGTAGCTGGTGTTTTGTCCGCCTGGCAATATACAAGCAGGATGTTTGGTGTGGTAGAGGGGAGTGAGCCTGGGACTACAACCCACATCTCCCACCTCCACCAACTGGTGCACCAACCGGATAATTAATTGCCTATAAAAGCCATGGCGTCGGCAGGGAACCTCCCCCAGCTCCCACTTCAGCATCACCCTCACTAATACTCTGACCCTTGGCTCGTTTGAACCCCTCCACGCAGGCTCCATGGCCCATCAGCTCCAGAACTCACATCTTCGCACCCCTGGTGGATTGTAACCCTGTCACACTGACCTTCAGCTGCTTCACGGTTGCAGCATCCTGGTTCTCCTGAGCTGCACCCTGGCTTCCCGGCATCACCTCTGGAAAAAAGAAAAAGGGGAAGGCCATATCAACATGACAGCACACGTCTTTGGACAATCCATCTCCTTCCACATCACACCCACACCCTATATGCAAGATCTGTACGTGTTACAGGCACATCTCCTCTGGGTGGGGGCTGCAGCTGTGAGGTGGCTGAACAGGCACTGCTGTCTCATCCTGCGCTATGCCAGCCTGTCCTCCTCTATACAGCCTGGCAGCACAGCAAAACAAGGCAGGAGAGAATCCCACCTACCCTCCTACAGAGACCCCAGGAGCCATAGACTCTAGCCACAGGATCAGTCTGCAAGGCAGGAATCAGCATAAGGAAAGGCTGAGCAAGAGGGAGAGACGTGGCTGCAGCATTGGGGTCCCCAGAGAGCCCCAGGTAAGCAGGAGCAAGTACTGAAGGGGAGAACTCAATGTCTGTGCAGAGGGTGCTGAACCGGCTGAGATCTCTCCTACATGGAAAGAGACAACTCTCCATGGTGGACAACTCTCTGTTGGAAGGGTTAGGGGCTCACCATGTGGAGTTGTCCTGCAAGAGTTGTCCTAGAGACTCCTCCATATGGTGATCTTTTGGGATACTAGTGCCCACTGAGCATCACAGGGCGGAGAAGCGTACATGGGGACACAGGTGCCCTGGGGCTGGGGGATGCTCTGTGCCACCACTGGGGTGGGGACGAGGTTGACTCCCCTTCCAAACCTTGCCAACACTGCTCGGGATATCGCAGCAGGGAGACGCACCTCTGTTCTGCTTCAGCCGCCGCATGGCCACCTTCAGGTGCTTGGTCCTGCCCAGATCCTCTCCAAGGAGATAATACCAGCCACTGATCTCCTGGGTAGGAGGAAAGAAGCTGTTGATGTAGGGGTAAATACTCAACTCCATTGCAGGAGTTGCCCCAGGCCAGGACACAGAGGCTGCACAGACTTGCTTACACTCAGAGGCACAGCCTGGAGTCCTCCTGCTAGAATAGCTAAGAATTCCATTCCCCCTGCAAGAACGGACAAAGCTTCACTGAAGCTTCTAGGTTTTTAGAGGGAGACAAAGTATAGAAAAACATCCAGCCTCCACCAAAACTGCCCATATCATGTTGGCAGGAGCCAGCAGTCTCACAGGGAGCACATACCTGCAGCCTTCTCACCAGAGGAGGATGCCCAAACCAGCCTTCAGCAGTGCTGGTGCTTCTCAGTGGGGCTCCCTTTGCCCCTGTCCCATACCCGTGTGGCCAGGGCAGCCAAGAGGACAGAGCCAACCATGGCAATTCCTTGCCTCTCTTCTAGGCAGAACCCAGAGGGACCAACCATCCCAGATAAGCCTGGGAGTCAGCTAGGGTTGCAGGAACCACATTCCTAGATGCCAGAGGAAGGAGCCCATTTTAAAATCACGGAATGGTTTGAGTAGGAAGGGACCTTAAAGGATCATCTAATTCCAATATCCCTGTCATGGGCAGAGACATCCCACTGGATCAGGCTGCCCAAGGCCCCATCCAACCTGGCTTTAAACACCTCCAGGGATGGGGCAGCCACCTCTTCCCTGGGCAAGGGCCTAACCACCCTCATTGTGAAGAATTTCCTCCTAATGTCTAATCAAAATCTTCCCATCTCCAATTTAAAGCCATTTGCGCTGGTCCTATCAGTACAGGCCCCTTGTAAACAGGCCCTCCTCAGCTTTCTTGTAGCCCCTTTCAGGTACTGGAAGGTCGCTATAAGGTCTCCTCAGAGTCTTCTCTTCTCCAGGCTGAACAACTCCAACTGTCTCAGCTTCTCCTGACATGGGAGGTGCTCCAGCCCTTGGATCATCTCTGTGGCCTCTTCTGGACCTGTTTCAACAGCTCTATATCCTCCTTATGTTGAGGATTCCAGAACTGGACACAATATTCCAAGTGGAGTCTCACAAGAGCAGAGTGTTTTAAATCCAAACAATGAGGAAATTGAGGATGCCAGGAGATATCCAGCAGCACCTAGGAGACAGGGGCAGCTCATCTCAGCCTCAGCTGAGGTCCCAGGAGGGTCACACACCCCCAGCATCCTCCTCCCATCCCTGCAAGAGAAGGGTGCTGCGTATGGATGTGAACACTCCAACCTCTCTGCACACAATGACACTTGGTGAAAGTCACTGCCAAAACTTGAGAAGGAAGGGACACTTATGGGGGGGGGGAGCGGATTAAACACAACCAGAGCAGAAGTCCCTCCTGAGGAAAGCTGCAGTTTAGAGCTGCTCTGCCTCATTATCTTCACTGTTATAAAAAAGCTGCATCTCACTTGTCCAAATTTCAGTGGAAACCACGCTCAAGTTGCCTCTTACCTTCCTCTCAGGTCATTGCCATAAATAGTTGCTTTTTAACCTCTTGCTAGGGACTAAACGTCCACACCTCAGGTGATGTATTAATGCTTTCACAAAGCCCTTCCAGCACACTGCAATACCCTGATGTGCTGACACCAGCCCAGGGCTGCCCAGGGATAAAATCCCTCCCCACTGCCAGCTTGGATGAAACATTTCCTTGTTTCAGAGGATCAGAAGTCTTTTGCTTCAGGAGCCTCGCAGGCATCTTTTAGAAGGCAAGCCCAGCTGATGTGAAAGCTGCCTTGCCGAGCAGCAGCCAGGCTGGGGCAGCAGCACTGTAACCAAGTGCACAGCGGTGGGGACATGGGTTCTGGCACAGGGACAGCCCCGCTGCCTCCAGGAAAAGCCTGGGACCTCTGTGTTTTCTCTCCCCCCACCACAATCTCGGCCGGTGAAGCCCGAGCGGCTGAGCACAGGGAATCAGGCAGACTCCGAGGAGGAGGGAGCGTGTCCCCACCATCAGGTGTGACCCATGCCAGCAGGCTGAGGGAGGCTGGTCCTATCTCCTGTCCCTCAGGCAGCACTTGCTGGGGTCACCTCTCTGCATCCACAATTGCTGCTACTCTTTTTGTATCTCTGCAGAAGGGAGTGACAGTCCCCTGTCCTAGGATTCTGGAGCATCTCCCATACAAGGACAGGCTGAGAGAGTCGGGATTGTTCAGCCTGGAGAAGAGAAGGCTCCAAGGAGACCTTATAGCGACCATTGAGCACCTGAAGGGGCGACAAGAAAGCTGGATGGTTTACAAAGGCACGGAGTGATAGGACAAGGGGGAATGACTTTATATTGTAGAGGGGTAGATTTAGACTAGACATAAAGAGGAAATTCTTCACAATGAGGGTGGGGAGGCCCTGGCCCAGGCTGCCCAGAGCAGCGGTGGCTGCCTCATCCCTGGAGGGGTTTAAGACCAGGTTGGATGGGACTTTGAGCACCTTGATCCAGTGGGAGGTGTCCCTGCCCATGGCAGGGGGGTTGGAATTAGATGATCCTTTAAGGCCCCTTCCAATTCAAACCATTCTGTGATTCTACAATCCCTTCTGTAACAGCCCCCATCCTGGTCTGCAGCAGTCACACCAACACCAGTCTCACAGTGGCCATCCATACTGGGAACAGAACCAGCAAATTACCTGGGCACCTTCAGAACATCTTTGTCCCATGGTGGGAGAAGCCTGCTCCTGCCCTGAGGGTGTATTACATCCACCCACCGACCCGAGATAGTCAGTCCCCAGTCCCACACACTGCACTCCAGCATGGAATTACCTTGTCTAGGGTCAGGAGGGACTTCACACCAAAGCTCATGCAGCCAATCAGTTTGTTCTGTCTGCAGGAGAGCCAGAAACCATCAGCTGTTGTTGAACTCTCCCCAAGAACCAGCTTATGCATATGGGGATATGCATCCCTCTGCAGAGACCCCACGAAGACCCCTGTCCATGCCAGGACCTGGGCAGTGCCAGGCTGTGCCTCTCTCTCCAAGGTTTGAGCAAGCTTGTAACCACACAGCTCAGCTGCAGCAGAGGCAAGGAGGACCTGGGCTGAAGCATTAGAGCAACGAAGCTGGTGAGGGGCTGGAGAATAAGTCTTACGAGGAGAGGCTGAGGGAACTGAGGTTGTTTAGCCTGGAGAAGAGGAGGCTGAGGGGAGACCTCATTGCTCTCTACAATTACTTGAAAGGAGGTTGTGGAGAGGAGGGAGCTGGGCTTTTCTCCCAGGTGACAGGACAAGAGGGAATGGCCTCAAGCTCCACCAGGGGAGGTTCAGGCTGGACATTAGGAAAAACTTTTTCATGGAAAGGGTCATTGGGCACTGGCAGAGGCTGCCCAGGGAGAGGGTTGAGTCACCTTCCCTGGAGGTGTTTAAGGGATGGGTGGATGAGGTGCTGAGGGACATGGTTTAGTGATTGATGGGAATGGTCGGACTCGATGATCCAGTGGGTCTTTTCCAACCTGGTGATTCTATGATCCTGGTCACCTCCAGCCTACCTGATGCTGGCGGGGGGAGCTTGCCTGAGCCGGCAGCAAAGCTTGTGAGGTGCCAGACCCCTTGCTGCCAGGCTGCTCCTCGCTGCATTGCCCCTAGAGATAGGGAACGTCCCCGGCCCACAGTCAGGCTCCAGCCCCATCTGGCTTTAGCCAGCAGCACAGGCACAAGCAGCTGCAGTGTTTTTGAATGCAGCAGCAATGCTGACAGAGAGCAGCAAGGGCAGGGTTTCCTCTCCACCAGCTTGCACGAGCTGCCCAAGACAACAGTCCTGGCTGGGACAACCCCTTGGCAGGTCCCTGTCCCAGCCCCACTGCTCAGCTCCCTCTGCCCCACAGCCTTCACGCAGGGCAGCCCTCAAGGCCCGCAGAGCTGGAGGAGCTGGGATGACCAGAGCAGCTGGAAGATTTGCTGCTGCACCAGCCCCGTTTGAAAGAGACTGAAGAGCAGGCTGGCACCCCCTTACCTGGAGTTCCTCTCTCGGTTCCAGACTGTGACCAGGAGACGTTTCTGCTCATCCTCCTCTTGCACTGGACTGTAAGAAGCAGAGGGAACAGATCGTGAGCACCAATCTTCCTCAGGAGCACTCAACAAGGGCTGCCCCTGCAGGCAGAGACTCCTCATCCTCTTCAGAGCCAGGTCTACACAGAGGGCTGCAGCATCACCCCAGACAGCGACCTCGTCAAACAAGCAACGGCTGCACTAACTCATTCATTCCTGACAGACAACTGCAAAGGGATGTGGCCTTTCTTGGGCAGGCACTGGGGACACCACTCAGGAGGGCTTAAGGGGAAAAATAATCCATATCCAACATGAAAGTAAAAGCAACAAGCCACACTTCATGCTCTGAAACAACTATCCTGGCCAGGTCAAATGCTGCTTGGGGACAGAGGTCTGACAGTGTGGTTAGCTAGCAAAGACAAGTTCTACTGCAACACGAGCTGTACAGCTCCTTTCCCATGCAGAGACATGCTGTAGCCACAGGAAACCCTTTTAATTTCCTCACTCTATTCATATCGATGCCCGCACCATTGGAGGTCTAGGAAACCCAAATCCTGCCCAGCAAGAATGTCCAACCGTGCAGGACCATCGCTGACACACAGCATGCTGACAGCTTTGTGAGCCTCCACAGAGCTCTGCCCAGAAGTTCAAGGCATTTCAGCTATAAAAAACAGCAGAATAATGTCTGTCACTCCTCATCTCGGCAGCAGAGCTGCTCATGCATAATGCGTGCGTATTACAGATCTTAATGCAGAAGCAACCACAGGGTCTTGGCTTCGAGAGGGATTCCTGGTGCTCACTGTGAACACAGCGCTAACGGATGGGTCAGAGTTACCTCTGCCCTGTCATACTTACAAAAGAAAGTGCTCATGGAACACAGGATTTTTGCTGTCTGGTACAGTCTTCGTCTTTTGCCTGCATTTCCAGTCAGCATCTGGCACAATCGACATCTTTACAGAGGAGAACAAGCAGGGTGTTAACACTCAAAGCAAACACGGGCACAAAGCTGCTGGCTCCATCACCGCAGTGGCAGGAAACGGGCACAGTCCTTTTTATGGATGGTTGAGCCACGCAGATCCAGCTAAGCCTCATTAACACACAGTTGAGATCAATTTATAGAATTGTAGATTGGTTTGGGTTGGAAGGGACCTCAAAGACCATCCAGTTCCAACCCTTCTGCCAGGGGCAGGGATCAAGGTGCTCAAAGCACCATCCAACCTGGCCACACACTCCTTCCCATTAGTCCTTTGGCACCCAGTAGCATGCTCTTGCAACGAATGATTAACACAGCCCTTAGCAGGGTCCTGTCCTCTGCTCTTCTGGCTTCGTTCCAACACGCTGCCAACAAGACTTGTGAGCCCTCCAGCACTGGGCAAGAGACCAGCCACCTCCCTGCACATTGTGGGTGCTCAACCAGAGCAGGGCAGAGGAGGAAAGAGAAGGAACATGCTTTGGAGATCCAACCCCAAAACCTCACGGAACTCAGAGCTCCCCTAGCAAACCCCAGGAGAACTCACCTTCACATAAGAGTCACACGGCCGGTACTCCTTTCCCATCAGACCTTTTGCTTCCATGACTGGAAAAGAAATGAAGCAATCAAATCCCACAGCGGCAGGGAAGACATCATCCTACACCACAGCACTCTGCACCGTGGGGTGCCCCATCCCGGTGGGGCCAAACCCACCTCCCAGCAGCCTGGTCTCACTGGGCATCCACCACCAGATGAAAGGTAGGGGGTGGTATTTTTTCTTTAATACAACTATGCTATAAATACAAGCATCTGTGGGTGAGGTCAGCAGCAGATGCAGTTCAGCGCCTGGATGGCAAATTGCATTTTGTTTGCCTGACTTCACACGGTTTTGGGCTCCCTGCCCCGGAGCCAAATGTATCATCAAGTTAAATATCAACAGTCGTATCCTGATGGCAGCCCTGCCAGCAGGGGCTCAGAGTTTCACCACTGCCGACTGGGGGAAACTGTGCACTTCCCAGCCATGCAGCTGGAGGCAGGATCCGTGCAGCAGAGTCTGGACAGCTCGGGATGGGCTGTGGTGAGAGGCTAAGCTCATTCCTAACAACCTGATCCAGTGGGAGGTGTCCCTGACCATGGCAGGGGGGTTGGAACGGGATGATCTTTAAGGTCCCTTCCAACGCAAACCACCCTGTGATTCTATGCCCAGCAAAGCAGCAGTGACTTTGAATTGGTCAGATAGATGTCTTCTTAAAAACCATGGTACCACAGAACATAAAGGGAAAGGGGCTCTTGCAAGCCCCTCTCGTACTTCGCAAAGCAGTTTGCAAGGTTCCTCCAGGACAGGTTCTATATCCTGCCAGACCTGCTTTGGGTGTAAAGATATCGGGGTGGAGAATGAAAAAGCAAGGCAGAGTATCTCATTTCACCCAGCCTCCTCCTGCTCACAGTCACCACCTCAAACACCCAGCACAAACAGTAGGCTCTCTCTGGCTGGAAAGCTGCCTGGAGGAGAAAGACCAGGGGATGTTGGTTGACAGTGACTGAACATGAGCCAGCAGTGGCCCAGGTGGCCAAGAAGGACAATGGCATCTTGGCTTGTATCTGAAACAGCGTGGCCAGCAGGTCCAGGGAGGTTCTTCTCCCTCTGTACTCGGCACTGGTGAGACCGCTCCTCAAATCCTGTGTTCAGTTCTGGGCCCCTCACCACAAGGATGTTGGGGCTCTGGAGCGAGTCCAGAGAAGAGCAACGAAGCTGGTGAGGGGGCTGGAGAACAGGCCTTATGAGGAGCGGCTGAGAGAGCGGAGGGTGTTTAGCCTGGGGAAGAGGAGGCTGAGGGGAGACCTCATTGCCCTCTACAATTACCTGAAAGGAGGTTGTGGAGAGGAGGGAGCTGGGCTCTTCTCCCAAGTGACAGGGGACAAGAGGGAATGGCCTCAAGCTCCGCCAGGGAAGGTTTAGGCTGGACATTAGGAAAACTTTTATTCATAGAAAGGGTCACTGAGCACTGGCAGAGGCTGCCCAGGGAGCAGGTTGAGTCACCTTCCCTGGAGGGGTTTAAGGCATGGGTGGACGAGGCGCTGAGGGGCATGGTTTAGTGATTGATGGGAATGGTTGGACTCAATGATCCGGTGGGTCTCTTCCAACCCGGTGATTCTATGATTTCAGGTCCCAGACTTGAGTGACCCTTGCTGCTTTGCTGGACCATTTTCCTCTTCCTAGCCCCTCCTTTGGAGGTGGCATCAGGACAAGACAGTGGTTTGCACCTCGCTCCTGCTGGGGATGCTCCAAAGGGGTAAGGCCTGTACCATACCCTCAGAACCACACACAGCGTGGAGGGAGCCAAAAAAACCTCACATTTTCCTGCTGTTGGTATTTGACAAAGTTTGTCTGCAGAGCTGGAGGAAGGCAGCAAGCTGTGGTGTCTACCAAGTGGAGCACAAGGGCTGCGTGTGCCTTGGATGGACCCCACGGCCTCACCGAGCTCTGGCCACCCTCTGCCCTCACTTCATTACAACCAGGCGGGGGTGGGTGGGGCTGGTCTGCAAGGTGGGACATTCCTCAAGAGAAAGGCTTTTTTCATTCCTCCTGCTCTGCCATGCAGGTCTCTGGGATGGGGGTGCGCTGGGAGCCCCAGGGCCCTGCTTTCCTTTCACCCCACAGAGCCCAAATCCAGGGCAGCAACGAGCCTGCTCTGTACATTGAGGAGGAATTTTAACTCTGACCATTTCAAACTCTTGGCTTTTTCCTTGATTCTTTAACCATGTACTTATCACAAAGCCCTGATGAGACCCTGGTGGAAAGAGCTCTGTACCAGGAGACCCAACACACTTCATTGCAGGAGCAATCCCAAGGGCACCTCAAGCATCTCCAGGCAGGTTTTGCCTACAGAAAAGAGATTGTTGCAACCCTCACGTTGGCCTTTAACACACCAATAAATGTGCTGCGCTATTTCCTTAGGACTCTGATGAAATCAGTCTTCCAGGTTCTGCACCACTTTCCTGCACCAGTACCTAGCAGTGGTGGCCAGGCTGGAGTCCCCAGCGAGAGAAGAGCATCTCTTGCCCCAGTGGGACATGGAGCAACCCAGCCTGGACCAGGTGAAATATTTTTGTTGTAGAATCACAGAGAGGTCAGAAAGGAACTTAAAATCCATATAGTTCCACCTCCTGCCATGGGCAGGGACACCTCCCACTGGATCAGGGGCTCCAAGCCCCATCCAGCCTGGTCTTGAACCCCTCCAGGGATGGGGCAGCCACCACTGCTCTGGGCAGCCTGGGCCAGGGCCTCCCCACCCTCACAGCAAAACATTTCTTCCTAAGATCTCATCTCAATGTCCCCTCTTTCAGCTCAAAACTGCTCCCCTTCATCCTCTCCCTGCACTCCCTGATCCAGAGCCCCTCCCCACCTTTCCTGGAGCCCCTTTCAGTCCTGGAAGCTGCTCTAAAGTTGCTCCAGAGCCTTCTCCTCTCAAGACTGAATAACTCCAACTCTCTCAGCCTGTCCTCAGGCCATCTCCATGACCTCCTCTGGACTCACTCCAACAGATTCACATCCTCCCTGTGCTGAGGACTCCAGAATTGAAGGCAGGGCTCCAGAGAAGGTCTCACCAGAGCAGAGGACACAGTAGATCAGGACAACATTTCTCATGTTAAAAAAAATGGAGAGTTTAGAGGTAACTAAACCATTTGGAAATCCTGGCAAATCTGGCAAATGGTTTTAGCAGATGTAAAAGGCATTTCCAAGGAGACATGGTTTGGCCTCTCCATCAAAAAGCCCCCAGTCATACTGTTTTACCACAGAGCTGCCAACAGCTGCCACAAACCTCCAAAGAGCCTGATGAAGTGAAGGGCTGTCTCCATTCCCACCCACCAAGGCTCTGGGGCCACCTCACCCTGTGTCCCAGGGACATACTCACCGTGCAGCACCAGGATCCGGCCCTGCACCTCGATGGACAGCTTCAGCTGGCCTGGAGGAGAGGAGAGACAATGAAGGAGGAAAGGAGAAACAATGAAGGAGGCAAGGCTCACACCACTCCAGTACTCAGTGCAGGGACCCCACAGCTTCAAGGCTTGCACAGAGCCAAACCCATCGTGCTTTCCCATCCCTGAGCATGGGGCATGGTTCCAGGAGCCAAGAGGAAGGAGGTAGGAGGAAATATCTTCTGCTACCAAGTAGGTCTTCCAGCTCCAGACTCAAAAGCATTCCAGGAAAACCTGAACACGTTTTTCTTAGCACACAATAAACTCTGGTGGCAGAAGGCATGAGCCCATCACAGAGGGGAAGCATCAAGGTGAAGCACTCACTGTGGGATGAACTAGCCCTTGTTTAACAAAGTGATGCAGCATGTTCAAATCCTCCTCCCAGCCCACGCTCGACATCCCCCCCCTTGCCTATCCCCTGAGGTTCTGAGAGGGCAAGGGGCTGTGTCCCCTGCAGAAGGTAATAGTGGGACAAGCTGCAGATGGCCTGGACGGACACCAAGGACAACCAGTGCCTGTAGTGGCAGGAACACACCAGCACAGGGTCAGCCAAGGCTGGGGGAGACCTAGGCCACAGTACTAGCTCTGCTGCTGCAGGACTTGGCTCCACACACACCTCCTCCCTGCTCACCCAGCTGCAAGCCTCATCTGTCCAGAATGTTTTGGGGAAATGGGAAAGCCTTAGAAACTCCTCTGTTGGCTGTCACATCCAGCAGAACTTCGTTATCACCAGCAATATCAAGCAGAGACAACACAGTAACAAGGACTAAGGTAGCACTGCTCACAGCATAAACCCAGCCCCCAGGAACCACAGAGCACCCACAGCCTCCTGCATTTCCCAGACAGTGCAGGCTGGCGAGCAGACAGATGATCTCCTACACCAGAAGCCAACACATGCTTTAATCTGGAGTAAAACAAGAGTTATCTCAGCAGTGTTTTGACACTGGATAAGTGCCAGGTAGCCAACAAGGCCAGGAACAGCCAACCTGCAGGGAAGAGCAATGATCCACCACCCTACCATCCCTCTGCTGCAAAGCCCAGGGGACTCAGACCAGGCAGGACCCCTGACTGCAGCACTAGGCTCCCCAGAGCAGTGGTGGCTGCCCCATCACTGGAGGTCTTCAAGGTCAGGTTGGATGGGGCTTTGAGACTCCTGATCCAGTGGGAAGCATCCCTGCCCATGGCAGGGAATTGGAAGTGGATGGGCTTTAAGGTCCCTTCTAACCCAAATTAAACCATTCTATGATTCTTGATGTGCAAGGCTTCCTGCACAACAGCACCCAGAGCTTTTGATGGAGGAGGTGGAGACAGGGGAGATCCTTGAAGAGCTACATGAAAGAAACATAACTTTGGAGCAGATCTGGATGGAGATGCCCCTTGCTCCCGATGCAATGGCTTACATACAGCCATCTATCAGGTTGAAAGCAGGACCTGCCTGCCTGAGGTTCCTGATTCCCAGCTACAAGGCCTGCCAAGCCTTACAAGGAACCTCCTGCCCATCATCGTCATGAGCAGAGCAAGGAATACAGACAGGAGATCAAAGCAGAATGGTTCCAACAGTCCTTGGCAGACTGAAAGAGCAGATCTTCTTAAAAGCACAGGGCTGACCACTTCTGCTCCTCAACAAAGCGGAGAATAACACAGATGCATCACAGAATCACCAGGTTGGAAAAGACCTCTTGGATCATCAAGTCCAACCATTCCTGTCTGCCAGTAAACCACGTCCCTAAGCAGCTCATCTACCCATCTTTTAAACACCTCCAGGGATGGTGACTCCACCACTTCCCTAAGCAGCCTCTGCCAGTGCCCGATGACCCTTTCCATGAAAAATTTCTTTCTGATATCCAGTCTGACCCTACCCTGGCACAACTTGAGGCCACTCCCCCTTGTCCTGTCCCCTGTCACTTGGGAGAAGAGGCCAACTCCCTCCTCTCAGGTAGTTGAAGACAGCAATAAGTTCACTCCTCAGCCTCCTCTTTTTCAGGCTAAACAACCCCAGTTCCTTCAGCCGCTCCTCATAAGACTTGTTCTCCAGCCCCTTCCCCAGGAAGGGAGGACTCAGCAGAGAGAGGAGATGGGAAGGATGGAGCCAGGGAAGTATCAGACCAGGGTTCCACAAGAAGCAGACCAGAGTCACTCTTCTCAGCCTGAGCATCCTCTTGCCGAACTGCTCTCAGTATGGACAACACGGGCAGATTCAACCTCTGTGCTTGTGAGAGCGTCTGCTTGGGACAGGGTCAGCTGAAACGCAAGTACAAAGGTGAGAGGAGCTCAGATGATTCTCTGAATCCAGAAACCCCTCTGCAGAGGCGCAGGGATGAGATGGGAGGAGAGAAAGGAGCAGCAACTGCTCCTCCTCCCCTTGTGAGGAAGCAGTAAACTGCTATGAGAATCATAAGGTTGGAAAAGACCTTTGAGATCATCAGCTCCAACCATACCTGTCCACTACTAAATCATGTCCCCAAGCATCTCATCTACCTGGCTTTTAAACCCCTCCAGGGATGGGGACTCCACCACCTCCCTGGGCAGCCACCGCCAGCACCCAAGAACCCTTTCTGGGAAGAAATTTTTCCTAATGTCCAATTTAAACTTCCCCTGATGTAGCTTGAGGCCATTCCCTCTTACTTGGGAGAAGAGACCAACACCCACCTCTCTACAACCTCCTTTTAGGTAGTCATAACGAGCAATAAGGTCTCTCCTCAATCTCCTCTTCAGACCAAGTAACTTCAGCCACTCCTCATATGGCTTCCCCTCTGAACCCTATACTTTAACCATGTGCTATCTCCAGATCTCTGGCACTGTGGGAACCCCCTCACTGTTGCACTATTAGCCATTACAACACAGAAGGAAAATGCCCTCTTCTAACCAAGCATGATGAGTCAGCCTAGTAATTAACCAGTCCCAGGCAGGAGGAAGGCAGCTTTTGTGCTGGGTAATTCCAGGGGAGGAGGAAGTTCTACACGCAGCCCTGGCTCAGGGATGGCTAGAAATGCTCCACTCCCATGGCAGTAGATGGGACCACAACTCATGTATCGCTGCTGCTTCTAGTGCAGGGAGGGCACCCATGGCCACTGTGTCACAGGCTGCACCAGCACCAAAGAGAGGAGAACAGGGAAAATTTAGGCACTTTGGGCTTTTTCAGAACTACCACAGATTGGACCCTAGTAAAAGAGATTTGGGAGTATCAATGGGAAAGGTCCTCTCCTTCCCATGAGGAACAGGTGATATTTCTCTCAGAATGTGTCTGCTCCCAAGCATCTCCAAAGCACGTGGAGGGACAGAGCAGACACCCTGGTACACCCCAGACAGCCTGCCTGACACCAAACAGCCCCCTCCTGCCAGGGAAGGACTCATTGGCTTTGTATCCATTCCAGTGCTTCAGTGGGGACTGGAGAGGGATGCTGCTGTCAGGAAGATCTGATCCAGCCTGGGCTGGTGGAGAGGAGTCGCTGTACCAACATCAGCACCTGGACAGGCCAGCTCAGTGCCAGCAGGTGCATGTTCTCAGATGCACAGAGCAGCAACCTTCCTCCTGCCCCGGGTGAGCAGAAACGCAAGTCCTTGGGCTGCATTTCCACCTTGCTCCAAGAGCAGAGGGCCACAGAAACATCATCCCCTGGGTTTACCACTTTTGATACAAATATTATGAGGAGCAGCCCAGTGACCTGGGGCTGTTCAGATTGGAGAGGAGTAGACTGAGGGGAGACCTCATCCTGCTCTGCAGCTCCTGTAAAAGGGGTTGTGGGGAGGTGGGTGCTGGTCTCTTCTACTAAGCGACAAGACGATGGGAAATGTCCTCAAGTTGCACCACAGGAGGTTTAACTTGGATATTAGGAAATATTTCTTTACTGCAGGAGTGGTGAAGGCCTGGCAGAGGCTGTCTAGGGCAGTGGTAGAGTCTCCAGCCCTGGAGGGGTTCAAAATCCACGTGGCCATGCACATCAGGACATGGTTTAGTCGGTGGGGTTGGGCTTCGATTTGTGGTGGATGATATTAGAGGTCTTCTCCAGACTTAATGATTCTATGATCCCAGATATGAACTAAGGGAAACAGTTTGATTTGAGAGGCTCTGACACAGCTTGTCCAGGTCACCTACATTCAATAAAGGTTAACATAAATAAAAACAGATGCAGAAAAAGGCCAGGGGAAGACAAAAGAGCAGACAGCGCACCTCACAACAGGACCCACCAACAGCTCCTGGGTGCACACCCCATCACAGATAGCAAGGCTGCAACAGAGAAAGCACCCAAGTCCCATCCATCTAAAACCCACTGGGCCAGGAAAGGCAATTCAAGCTGATGAATAAAGCTGGAAAACTTGGGTTTCTGCTCCTTAAATGCTTTTCTAGTTTATTTGGTGAAAATGCAGGTTTCGCCCTGGCTGGGGCTGCCAAGAACCATCAGTGCACACAATAGAATCACAGAATCACAGAATGACCAGGTTGGAAGAGACCCACTGCATCGTTGAGTCCAACCATTCCCACCAATCCCTAAATCATGCTCCTAAGCACCTCGTCTACCCTACCCTTAAACACCTCCAGGGACGGTGACTCAACCGCCTCCCTGGGCAGACCGTTCCAATGCCTAACCACCCTCTCCGTGAAGAACTTTTTCCTAATCTCAAGCCTAAATCTCCCCTGGCAGAGCTTGAGGCCATTCCCTCTCATCCTGTCCCCTGTCACTTGGGAGAAGAGGCCAGCTCCCTCCTCTCCACAACCTCCCTTCAGGTAGTTGCAGAGAGTAATAAGGTCTCCCCTCAGCCTCCTCTTCTCCAGGCTGAACAACCCCAGCTCTCTCAATCGCTCCTCATAAGGCCTGTTCTCCAGCCCCTTCACCAGCTTCATTGCTCTTCTCTGGACTCGCTCCAGAGCCACAACATCCTTCTGGTGGTGAGGGGCCCAGAACTGAACACAGGACCCGAGGTGCGGTCTCACCAGTGCTGAGTACAGGGGGAGAAGAACCTCCCTGGACCTGCTGGTCACGCCGTTCCTGATACAAGCCAAGATGCCATTGGCCTTTTTGGCCACACTGCTGGCTCATGTTCAGTCGGTTGTTAACCAGCACCCCCAGGTCCTTCTCCTCCTGGCAGCTTTCCAGCCAGATTTCTCCTAGTTTGTACCTCTGCTTAGGGTTGTTGTGCCCCAAGTGCAGGACCCGGCATTTGGCCTTGTTAAACCTCATGCCGTTGGTCTCAGCCCAGCAGTCCAGCCTGTTCAGGTACCTTTGCAATAGGGGGAATCCTGACCAGTGAAAGGAGCATCAGATAACTGCCTCGGCAGGAGGTCTCCACAGGCACAGGGCAGAGCACTCCAAGATCACCACCTACACCTTGGTCCTGGCACCAGCCCTTTTGAAGGCCCTCTCCTTGGTCACCCATATGGAGAAGGCTGTGCTGGCCCTGCCACTGCTCTCCTGCTCAAAGCACGTCACGTCGTGCTGGCAACAAGCAGCCCATGAAGGGATCTGTGCCTATAGAGATGATGCTCAGTTACACGTCCAAGAGGCACCACAAAACTCATGTTATCATAGAACGGCTTGGGTTGGAAGGGACCTTAAAGATGGTGCAGATGGTTATGTGGTGTGCCTAAGTCTTGCAGACAAAGTCAGATTTCAGTAGACTCAGCAGTTTGATGCTTACAAGCCAAAATGGAGAAGGAGCAGCATCCCTGGCTGCCCAGGGAAGGGATGCTCTGCCCCACTGACATAACCCTCTCTGCTTTCCCACCACACTGTACCATTCCCTGCCCCTCGTGCTAAAACAAGTAGAAACTTTTAAAGAAAACTGCTGCTCAAAAAGTAGCACCCAGGAAGGTCTCCCAGCCTCCTCCTGCTGCAGATGAGCCACGACACGCCACAAGCAGTGGCCAGATATGGCCAAATTCCTCTGCTCAGGGTGGACACGCAGCCATCATTGGGCCACCTCCAGCCTGCAGATCCAAGCCACTGCTGCCCATGGGCTTCTTCAAGCCCACACAGCAGAACAGAGGAGGCACAGGAAGATCCACAAGGAGCAGAGAAGGACAGTGGGCTTCTGCCCTAACACGGGGCAGCTTCTGCAATCCCAGTTTCTGCCCATCCCGGGGCACAATTACCTGGGCACTCAGCTCTGGCTTGCTGTTGCCGCACGCCTCAGCGGCTGAGCTTGATTTTAGGGCGCTCTCCACTTCACCACCTCTATGGAACCAGTTATTATTCTGGCTCAGCGAGGCAGAAGCAAGCAGGCAGCCACTTGGCATTAATGCCTTCAGGGAGCAGCTCTCCAGCCTCTTCCTCCCACAATGGGCTTTGGCCAGGCTGCAGCACAGCTTCCCAGGACCACGGCCACATCATTTGTGCACCCCCTGCTCCCCGCAGCTGCGGGCTCAGCGCTTACCAAACGTGGTGAGGTAGAAAGAAGCTCCCAGCAGGTCAGCCTGGCGGGTGCAGAGTGAGACTCTCTGCACATTGTTTCCCTCCATGGCAGGACACTTCTCATTAGCCACCAATTAGAGACCTCCCTGCTCAGCCCGGGAAAGCCAAGCAGCCGTTTAATCCAGGAGTGACAGGCAGCTGGGTTTCCATGGGACACACATCCAACCGCCGCACGTTTGAACAGCGCGGCTCCTATTGGCCCTGCAGATTTGAATGGGAACCGCACCTGCTTGAGCAAACAGACCCACAGCCACATGCAGGGATGTGAGCAGAGCTGTGCCCTCCCCTGCGGACCCGAGCCCCACACCAGCACCATCCCATGCCCACCCTGCTGATGGACCAGGAATGAGCTCCTAAGAAAAGCAGAAAAATTGGGAACATCCCCTTTCCTTCACAGTGTGCCAGGCTGTAAGTGATCCCCTCTGTTAGTGCCAACAGTTTGTGAGTACACCCTCAGCTGCTCCGGGAATTGTCCCACCGGAACAACATGGGACAGCAGTGTTCACAGTCCTTTGGGGAAATTGTTGCAGGCAAGGAAAGGGTGTAGGAGAATTGGAATCATAGAATAGTTTGGATTGGAAGGGACCTTAAAGATCATCTAGTTCTACCTCCCCCACCACGGGCAGGGACATTGGATCAGGCTGCCCAAGGCCCATCCAACCTGGCCTTACACACCACCAGGAATGGTTCCTGAAGGCATTTCCTGTTCCAGTGCCTCACCACCTTCATCATGAAGAAATTCTTCCTTATGTCTAGTCTAAATCTGCCCCTATCCAGTTTGTACCCATTGCCCCTAGTCCTATCACCACAAGCCTTTGTAAACAGTCCCTCCCCAGCTTTCTTGTAGCCCCTTCAGGTACTGGAAGGAATGTTGGGGTAAGCCAAGAAAAGGAAGGTTGGCATAGTATTGGGGCACCTGCATGGCACTCATGTGACAAGGAAAGAGGCACGCAGCCACCCAAGGCCCACAGGAGCTACTCTGCAAGCCCCCAGGAAGCTGTGGTGCACCCACCAGCTCCGGACAGTGCAGGGAGGAATGGTGAACGTGGTTTTGCCAAGACACTCCCCTCTCCAAAGACTGGGCTGTCCAGAGCTCTCTGCTTCCCACCCAGGGCTCACAGAACGGTTTGGGTTGGAAGGGACCTCAAAGCCCATCCAGTTCCACCCCCTGCCATAGGCAGGGACACCTCCCACGGGATCAGGGGCTCCAAGCCCCATCCAACCTGGCCTGTAACCCCTCCAGGGATGGGGCAGCCACCACTTCTTGGACAACCTTGGCCAGGGCCTCCCTACCCCCACAGGAAAACACTTTTTCCTAAAAATCTCATCTCAATCTCCCCTCCTTCAGCTGAAAACTGTTCCTCCCCATCCTCTCGCTGCACTCCCTGATCAAGAGCCCTTTGCCAGCTTTCCGGGAGCCCCTTTCACTACTGGAAGCCACTCTAAGGTCTCCCTGGAGCCTTCTCTTCTCCAGGCTGAACAACCCTAGCTCTCAGCCTGTCCTCATACAGGAGGTGCGCCAGCCCTCAGATCATCTTCGTGTCTTCCCCTGGACTCACTCCAACAGCTCCATGTCCTCCCTGTGCTGAGGACTCCAGAGCTGAAGGCAGGGCTGCAGTTCTGCAGTCCTCAGCATGGAAATCCATGCAGCCCTACTCCCCGCGGTGCAGGACCCCATGGGGGACTGATCTCCATCAGAGTGAACGTGCTCCCACTCCTCCATCGTGCAGAAGGCACAACATTCAGTGAGTTTGGTTCCGCATAGCTCTACTGCGAGACTCTGGGGTCCACAGCAGCACAAGGTGAGCCTAGATCAGGCCTGCAGGGGTTCTGTGGGCAAGCATGGTGAGTTCAAAGGTTCTGCTGCCCTGGGTGAAGGCAGGAGTGGGCAAGGGGAGCACTCAGACCTCACAAATGAATCATAAAATCATAGAATCATCAGGTTGGAAGAGACTCACTGGATCATTGAGTCCAACCATTCCCACCAAACACCAAAACATGTCTCTCAGAACCTCACTCACACATCCCTTAAACCCCTCCAGGGAAAGTGACTCAACCCCCTCTCTGGGCAGCCTCTGCCAGTGCCTGATGTCAGGAGAGATGAGGGTGCACCCAGTGCAGGCTCTGAGAGAACACGCTGCCAGGTGCAATGGCCACGGTCAGCACTGCACAAGCAGCTCCACATCCCAGCTGAAGTAAAATCAAATATACTGACCTCTCTGGGATGAAAAAGGTCAAGATCTCTACAGCTAGAGGTCCTGAACCCCTCCCACTCCTCCCTGTGGTAGCCCCTCCACGCACTCCTGGCCAGGCTGAGCCTCTAGGTGGGTCCCCAGCCCCTCTCACACACCCACACTTACCTCTCCCCTTCACTCGTGCATGGCTGATCTTCCTCCTGTTCCTTGATTGTCCCCTCTGCTTCCACGGGGAGGATCGTACAGCCCCACCATGAATTTTCATCAGGGCTGGCAGATGTTCCAGCTCCAGCAACCGCAGATTCTGCACTGTGCCTGCCAGAGGAAAGAGGACGTGATAAGAGGACCCAGCAGGATGGGGAACTGGGACACAGGGGATGTCCCAGGCTCTGCAGAACCCTTGGTTTTACCTGCCACAAGGTTATGTCTCCACCTTGCCCCAGAAGACCATGCTGCCAGGCCTTCTGCACTGAGTTTCCCTCACCAACTCTGCACAAACATGACGTGGCTGTGAGAGTTGGGGTTGTTCAGCTTGGAGAAGAGAAGGCTCCAGGGAGACTTTAGAGCTGCTTCCAGTACTGAAAGGGGCTCCAAGAAAGCTGGGGAGGGGCTCTTGATCAGGGAGTGCAGGGACAGGATGAGGGAGAGGAGTTTTCAGCTGAAAGAGGGGAGATTGAGATGAGATCTTAAGGAGAAATGTTTTACTGTGAGGGTGGGGAGGCCCTGGCCCAGGTTGCCCAGAGCAGGGGTGGCTGCCCCATCCCTGGAGGGGTTACAGGCCAGGTTGGATGGGGCTTGGAGCCCCTGATCCAGTGGGAGGTGTCCCTGCACATGGCAGGGGGTGGAACTGGATGGGCTTTGAGGTCCCTTCCAACCCAAAAGTGCTGGCAGGTGGGACACCCACCCCACCCCAGTGCCCCATTGTCATCCCTGCCAGCGTGTAGAGAGGAGAGGAGGGTGGCAGAGACAGTGTCACAGCAGAACAAAGCCTGTGTCATCCCCAGCACACACCTCAGCTGCAACCTTGGCCCTTCACATGCCCCACACCAAGTGTATCCCAAAGACTCTGCTCAGCACTGTTATATTTTATTACATTTAAAACATACGCGCAGCCCTGTCACAGCTTCATTAGCCCATAAGCAGCTATCCAGGACATCAGAGAAGCTGACGTGCCACTGTCGGGTGCTCAGAACAGCCTCCCCAAGCTCTGGTTCAGATCCACCTCCCAGCCCACAATCTGCCAAGGTGCCCAGGGCAGCAGGGAGGCTGCTCATAAGGATGAATTAGATGGTTTCCTTGTGGCTAGCACCCTGCAGATGGCACAGCTGCCCCACTCTGCCCCTCCTTGCTCACAGCCATCACACCCCAGAAACTGCCACAGGATTCCATGCCGAGAGATAAAAGTGCACAGACCCAGAAGTGGGAGCCTTGATGGTGAGATACTTCCCAGGCACAGCACCAAAGAGGAACCAGCAGGGCAAGGTTCCTTATGTTGCCTTCACACAGACCCCATCCCAAGACCCCATAGGACAGCCCAGACCACGGAGTCACAGGTTAATTTCCCTAGAGGGCAGTGGGGCAGAGCAGCATCCCTTATCCCATGACAGAGCCATCCCACACCCCCCAACCATAAAAGCAAAAGAGCCTGACCTGATTTTGATGCAAGACTGAGCCCTCCAGAGTCAGAACATGCTCAACCCCACGACGTGGCAGCACATACCAGGTGGCAGCACATACCAGGACATTCAGCACCAAGAACACTGCTTGATGCCTTCAGGTACCCCAACACATCCCCTCAGCTGCCAAAGGAGGAGGCAGGATACCCAGAAAGGCTTTTGGCTCCCTAGGAAAGCTACCTTTTCCCCCAAAGTCTGTTAGGGATACTGGCTTGGTTCAGCTGGATTTACACCAGCAAAACTACCTGGAACTGAAGGAAAAGCAACAGAGGGGATGCAAGGGAGGGAAGAAAGGAGGGATGCTCTCCAGACAGCCCCATCCATCACTGCCAACAGACACCTATTGTACAGCTGCATAAATTACAGCCCCTTTGGGCATCCAGTGGGGAAAGACAAATAACAACCCAGCAGCCTCCAAAGGCCTCCAGACAAAGAGCCTGGCTCTGTTTGCTCAGCCCTAACCTTGGCAACCCACAGGGGCCTTGAGAGGCACCCAGGCAAGCAGACAGCTAGTGCCACTCTGTTCGATTTGCCTCCCAAGATTTAGAGCCTGTGAAGGTCTATCAGTACTTTCTACTGTAAGCTCCTGCCCCGTGGTGGAAAGGGGCCAGGTGACTCAGAATCACAGAATAACCAGGTTGGAAGAGACCCACCAGATCATCGAGTCCATAAGGACTCCTTGTCCTTCCTCCACACAGGGAGGCATGAGCAGGAACATGAGCTGCATGATAGGCAGCTCAGCAATCCATAGAGGAAAAAATGTCCAGAGCTGAATCCACTCAGGCTACCCGAGTCACCGTCCTGCCCAGGGAGATCCCTCCCTATGGATGCTGTATTGCTGGAACCCCCTGCACCCTGGGAAGAGGCACCAGGCACAACCACAGGCAAGAGCTGCCGGCACAGCTGAGCAGCTCCAGCTCTTGGCAGAGATGCCTGGAAGCCCAGCACACTCCAGCTCTGTCCCCCATCACCTCCCACTCTCTCCAGCTGCAGGGACACAGGGTTCAGGATGGATCCTAACAAAGATGTGATTTATTCTTTAATTTCTGCTTGTTTGTTTAGCATCATAGTGGTCCTTGCTGCCCCAGTTACAATGCAGAGGATGCACAAGCAGTGCAGGACTTTTTAATAAGCAGAAATACCTGTGGGACAGTGGAGCCAGAGCACCAGCAGCTCCCACAGCCTCTGGTGCCCTTGCAGCTCCCATACATCTGTCTTTTCCCACAACGCTGCTGGATTTGAGTACAGGGGAAGGATGGATCCCTGTTTCCCAGCAAGGCTGACAATGTCAGCAGCATGGGAAGGGAACAGAAGAAGCAGCCTGGGGACACTGGTCAAGACCCTGCAAGCCTGGGCCAACCAGCTGAACTCTTCTGGCTGCTGGCAGCCCCAAAAGTTCCCAGTGTCAACCTGCAGCCTCCAGAGTCCTTCAGGATTAATTAACCCATGGGCAGCTGGTGCTGTTGGATCTTGCCTCTCCAACAGGCACTCGAAGCAGCTTGGGGCAAGGTCTGATGGATCATGGTGGAAAGAGAGAAAAGGCTGCTCCAGCTCTTGGGGCTCTGTGATTAAAGTGTCTCTGCCCATAATAAATACCCAGCTTCCCACAGCTGGCACAGCCACTTTGTGTGAGGTGGAGATTAACAGAGTTGACAAACCCAGAAACACAAGGAGGGGAACACAGAGCCCCAGAGAGGAAGCACGTCCTTTGCCAGCAGCTGGGAGTACAGCCCTGCGCCACACGCAGGGTCCCCAGCAAAGAGACCTGGCCAAGCTCCCAGCCTATGCCATGATATCCTGCAGGTCCCTACCCCAGCACCCTGGCATTTAGAAACACATTCTCATAGCTGCTCTGTGCTCTCCTTGTAGATGCAGGTACAGCCAGCAGTCCAGGTCTGGCTTTTCCCAGCAGTGACACCTTGAGCTCCAGCAGAGCTCACCAACATTAGAGCTCATCCAAATTGTAACGAGCTGAAACTGGAGGTGTTACACTCTCCACCACATCACAGCCGTATCTGCAAATGTGTCCTTCATCCCCATCTTCACATGCAGCACTGGTGAGGGACCTAGGAGAGGAATCAAGTCACACATCTATATCACAGACTATTACAGGAGCTCTCCCTTCTTCTCCAAAGGGAGGGTTTGGGGACCCATCATCATGCTAGCTCTGGGGTCTGCAGAGACACCTCACAGAGGCTCCAAATCCTTCTCTTACAGCTGTATCCAACAGCAAGATCACAGATAGAGGCCCCCAGAGCTGCCTTGGATCACAGCCAGTGCTGCTGTCACATCCTGGACAGAAGGGTTGAAGGAGGACCCAAACACTGTCCCCAACATCCATGCATCCCTTGTCACATCCTCCAGAAGCCCTGAGGATGCCTCAGCAGGTAAATGGTGGCAAAGCACTCTCCTGGACAATTTGGAACAAGCACAAATGGCATGGGCACTGTTCAGGGATACAGAGTAATTTCTAAAGCACTGCAAGATGTTCTTTGCTTCAGGCTTATCAAAAATTCTTCCCCTCATTTGTTCTGGTGAATCCATTTACTGCCATTCCCAGCGATCTCCATCAGCAGCCTATCAAAATTAAAGCTCTATCCCAGAAAACTTACTGAAAAAAATACAGTCTAGGATTGTATATCTCAGTGCACAGCATCTCCAGCTACCACAGACTCATGGAATGCTTTGGGTTGGAAGGGACCTTAAAGACCATCTAGTTCCAACTCCCCTGCCATGACATCACTGACCAGCACAATGCATCTTGACCCCCAGGACACAAAACTAAGTGGTCCTACTGCAGAACGATCCACTCTGCAGTCCCAGATATCCTGAACTTAACGCAAGCAGGCCATGTATCAGCCTGTGTCCTTCCCTCCTGCACTGCACATCCCCACAACAGCACCAGGATCATGGCTTGTGTTGCTTGTCTCCAGGGCTGCCAAGGCTGCTGCTCTCCCCAGCACAGCCGCTGTCTCCTAGGAGCTCCCCAGGCTCACGCAAAGCTTCTGCTCTCCTTGTCTTTATTGCAAAATGCTTTTAACAGGCAAAAGGAAAGACAAACAGAACAGTAACAAAACTCAGTCTTTAAAGCAGCCAAGTTTGGGTAAAAGAATTCCATTAGACAGGAGTTTGCAAGATAAGAAAATGAATAGGAAAGGTAAAAAAGTCTCTGTTGGGCCCCAAGGCCACAGGAGTCCTGCACGCTCTCCTCCTAAAGAGCTTGAGCCTGATTGGCTGCAAAAATCACTCCTAACTCTCAAACGCAGCAGGTTCAATCCTGTGCCATCCAGAGAGCCCCAAGATCTGTCACCAGTAAATGCAACTCTGCAAGGGGGATACAGTCTCTTGTCTCCTCCAAGCACCAGGATCTGATTCAGTGGTGATAACCAGGTCCTTTCATGGTCATAATCCATCCTTCACCCAGGAGACAGAGCAGCACTGCAGGCAAAGTGAAGAAATCATCCAAGCACTCACCTGTGAGCCCCTGCTGCTCCATGGCTCCCACGCGGGACTGTCACTCACTCCAGTAACATCCAAGCGCCAGCGTCCTGAGAGCCGTTAGCTGCCACGAGCCTTTGATGCTGGCACTGCTGTGAAGAAGGGGGGGGAAAACACAGTATAGAAGTGTGCCAAGGAAGCAGAGCTGCAGTGCTAGTAAGTTAAAAATTAATCAGCCAAGATGGGCCCCTCTGCTCCGCTCTGGTGGGACCTCAACTGGAGCCCCACATTCAGTTCTGGAGTCTTCAGCCCAGGGAGGACATGGAGCTGCTGGAGCAAATCCAGAAGAGGCCACAAGAATGATACAAGGGCTGGAGCACCTCCCATGTGAGGACAGGCGCAGAGAGATGGGCTCATTCAGCCTGAAGAGAAGAAGGCTCCAGGGGACCTCAGAGCTGCTTCCAGTCCTTCCAGTCCTGAAAGGGCCTCCAGGAAAGCTGGGGAGGGTCTCTTGATCAGGGAGTGCAGGGACAGGGTGAAGGGGTGTGTTTTTCAGCTGAAAGAGGGGAGATTGAGATAAGATTTTAGGAAGAAATGTTTTCCTGTGAGGGTGGGGAGGCCCTAGCCCAGGCTGCCCAGAGCAGTGGTGGCTGCCCCATCCCTGGAGGGGTTCAAGGCCAGGTTGGATCAGATCCAGTGGGAGGTGTCCCTGTCCATGGCAGGGAATGGAACTGGATGGGCTTTGAGGTCCCTTCCAACACAAACCGTTCTGTTATTCTGAACTGCATGCCTGGGAGAGCTGGTGGTGCTGGAACTTGCGACAGCCACTTTCTCTCCCACCTCCCAAAGCAAGGTGCCGACTCCCCCCTATTAACATTCAGACTCCTGGGGATGGACCTTAACCTGCATTTCTCTCAGCATCTCCAGCAAACTGCCCATTCAGCCAGTTGGCTTGGGAGTTAATGACTTTCTTTTAAAATTTAACACAGTTCTCAATCCCAAGTTTCCAGCTGCCAGCATTAGGGTCTGCCTGTGCCTGGATATTCAAATCCAAACACGTGCTTAAGCAGTTATTCCAGGCAAAAGGGTAACAGAAGCACACAGAATACCCACAAGGTTGAAGCTGGCTTTGAAATGAAGAAAACTAATTCAGATAGGGAAAAAAAATCACCTGGCTTCCCAGATGGTAAGAAGATTAGAAAAGAAAGAGACTGGGCTGTTTCTGGGCAGTCCTAGGGGCAGATTTCTGGGATTAGCACAACCTCAGCACATTCTCAGGAGCGGGTTTGCTTCAGACCCCTCTCCACCAAGGTCCATATTGAGGATCAAGTAAAGGGCACAGGTGGGATGCTCCTATCCCCACCACAACCCCTGCAGCAAGCCCAGCTGTAGCTGGCCCTGGAAAACACCAACAAGGAACCCAACAGAGATAGGGACCAGCTGAATGAGAAATCCCTTCCAGTTTGGGACCAAAAAAAGTTTCCCATGCTGCAAGGGGAGAAACACCACACTTGCTCTGCTCACATCACAGAGTCTGCACAGCCTGAGTTTGGAGCACAAACCTGTGACCCAAGCACAGAACCATCCCTACCAGCATGGGCCTTCACAGAATCCCAGAATGGTTTGGGTTGGAAGGGACCTCAAAGCCCATCCAGTCCCACCCCTGCCATGGGCAGGGACACCTCCCACTGGATCAGGGACTCCAAGCCCCATCCAACCTGGCCTTGAACCCCTCCAGGGATGGGGCAGCCACCGCTACTCTGGGCAGCCTGGACCAGGGCCTCCCCACCCTCACAGGAAAACATTTCTTCCTAAAAATCTCATCTCAATCTCCCCTCTTTCAGCTGAAAACTCGTCCTCTCCCTGCACGCTGATCAAGAGCCCTTCCCCAGCTTTCCCAGAGCCCCTTTCAGCACTGGAAGCAGCTCTAAGGTGTCCTTGGACATGTCTCCAGGCTGAACAACCCCAACTCTTTCAGCCTCTCCTCATACAGGAGCTGCTCTAGCCCTCAGATCCTCTTTGTGACCCTTCAAGTGGCAGCTCTTCTGAGCTAGCAGTGCTGCTGCGGATGATCATATTTTGACAAATGCTAAACATTAAGCCATTGCTGATTTCTTTTAATGCAATAAAAAATAATATAATAAGCAAGCTGGATCTTTGAAAATTCTAGTGGAGCTTTTCATAAAATATAAGCTTCAATATAGCAAAAGATCTCTTGGGAATTATAGGTTTTGCCCTAGTATGGTCACATGAACCAAAGTAATTAAGTTAAAACAGCTTAAAAAGTTATTGCCCGTCACCTGAGCTGAACTGCGTGCGCAGTCACTGAGCTGCTCTGGGAGCTCACTGACACCGGGCACTGCTTTCCAGGGCTTTATACAGGCTCTGTCCAGACTCAGTGAACCAACTTAGCTCAATAAGTTAGCAGAAAATTAACTATTTCTGGCATTGGCATAGAAACCAAATTAGCCAAGGCATGTGATGGGGGCAGACAGAGATCAAAACAGGAAATGGCACAACAGAAAAGGGAAAATTGTTCTTTCTGTTAGCAGAGATCTCCTTTGTCATGCAAGTTCTCCTGCACATTCACGTACAGATTCAGCTAAATCTATTGAAGACCGCTGCTGAAAGGGCTGCTGCCTTCTTTCTCTCATCATAATTATATCATCCTAACTCCCCTCTTTTGCCCAAGCATGGCATTAAGCACATAGAATCACTCAAGTTCGAAGGGACCCAGAAGGATCATTGAGTCCAACTCCTGCTCCTGGCAGGACCACCTAAAATGAAATCATATGACTAAGAGCATCATCTCCCCACAGCCTTCTCTTCTCCAGGCTCAACAATCCCAACTGTCTCAGCCTGTCCTCATATGGGAGATGCTCCAGCCCTTGGACCATCTTCCTGGCCTCCTCTGAAGTCTCTCCAACAGCTCCGTGTCCTTCCCGTGCTGAGGAATCCAGAACTGAACACAGGCCTCCAGGTGAGCTGTACTGGATAGTACATAGGAGCTGGATCTCACCTGAGTGGTGGCACATCACTAGCCCAGCCCTAATGTGGCCACTGCCACTTTAAGTCATCTCCATGGATTAATTTGCATCCAGAATCAATTAGCAGAGCATAGCCTAATGGGTATTTATATTGTTCAACAGCGATACTCAGAGAGGCACCCCCCTCCCCCAAGCCAAAAGGACTCACTTGTACAACATCATTAAAGAACACAAGGTCCATCTGTCCAGGTGAGACAACACCTGACCCTGCTGCACACTTCAGCCCTGCACAAACAGTTGCTTTTGAACCACAACACACAAAGGAAAGCAAGATTCATGGTGGAAGAAACACAAATGAACAGTACAAAAGGCAAATCAGAGGTTACCCTACAGGTTTTCTTTCCAAAGTGAATTAACAGAGTTAGCATTAATGCAATAGAAGGGCCACACGGCTGAAAATAGCTCCGGACTGGTACAAGTCATTTATCCACACCCCTCTCTTGGGTCAGCCAGGCAAGTCCAATCCATCAGAACTTTAGCCTGGCAAATTTGTGACGCTCAAGACTGCTGAATTAGTTTACCATATTTTTAGGGGTATTTGGAGGCCTCAGTCAGCAACGCTCTAACCTCGTAAGACGTGAGGTAGGAAGAGAAGCTTGTGAGTAACATCTAGGTGTAACACGCTCCACTGGGAGCTGGGCTTCTCCTTGCAGTGCCTGTTTTGTCTTTTGGGAGAGGGAAGAGGGAATTATTCCAGACATTAGAGCTAAGTTTGGGGAAAAATAAAGTTTAAAAGTTTAGAAAATATAAAGTAAAAGGTTATTTCCTTTTCAAAAGGATATCAGCATGCACTTAAATTTCACTCTTTTATAACCAAAACCAGAAAGGGAAACCAAGCAGAGCAACCAGGGACAGCCCCCAGACAAAGTTAAACTGGTAAATGTAAATACCTGTAACAACATCCCACATCACTGAAGCCACTCCAAGGCAAGATGTGCCGCTACCATCGGCTCTGCCAACAGCCAGTCTCTTCCTGTTTGGTTTCAAACCCCGAGAGCTAACAGGCAGGCACTCAAGTCTAGTCCTGAGCTCCTGACTGTCCCCTCTAACTCACCTCCAGCCATAACATGCTCTGAAGAGCAGCACAGGGTGGATCCAGTGAGCACTAACGAGGGGGAAGAGCTGCAAAGTGACTCAGAGCCTACAGGTGTGAGGAAGACATTTCACCCCTTCCAGCCTCAGCACCTCACAGAGCCAAACACCTGCACTCCATCTGTGACCCAAGAGCATTCCCAGCACACCCAGTGGGATTGCTTTCCACACCCAGAGTGAAGGTTTGCAGATCAGAACATCAACTCACATGCGTACCACCTTCTGGCATGCTTCCTCCCCTCTTTGTAGAAGAAGAAGAGGTTAACCTAGTGCAGGAACAGCCTCTTTATTACAGGACTCATATTGCATTCAACAGAAAAAGAGAGGAGATTGAGATGAGAAGAAATGTTTTGCTGTGAGGGCGGGGAGAACCTGGCCCAGGTTGCCCAGAGCAGTGGTGGCTGCCCCATCTCTGGAGGTGTTCCAGGCCAGGTTGGATGGGGTTTGGAGCCCCTGATCCAGTGGGAGGTGTCCCTGCCCATGGCAGGGGTTGAAACTCGGTGAGCTTTGAGGTTCCTTACAACAGAAACCATTCTACGATTCTCTGAAGTCAGGTTTCTAGATCCACTGTCTGGAGGTTGGTCTACGTACTCGCCCATCATCTCTTTCTAGGGCGTGTAGGTGTAATCTCCTGTTTAACAAAGTAATTCACCACTAATAGACAAATCTTGTGGACCTGTCCTTGAAGGTGTTTCTGCTGTCTGTCAGCAAGAACTGGATCCCTATGGATGGTTAATTAAGAAGGAGGAATGGTTATATTTTACTCACTAGAACATCTAAAGATGCACAGGAGTCTGACTGCATGCCCTCCTCTTCTCTCACCAGAGAGCGCTCTAGAATGGTGATTCTGAGCAGCACAGTGGGCGCTGAGGTTGGGGTAACCTTCATGCCCTCAGAAGGAAGGGTTGGGGCTTGGCAGGTCCCACGTGTAGCTCAGCAGACACTGGTGTGGGGGATGCATTTTTGGCACCTAGGCTGCAGCACCTCACCTCCGAGAGCCATGAAGCGACCAGGGAGCTAACAGCATACCTGAAAAGGAGCGAAAAATGAGACTCCAGACATGGTTTGTACATGCAGTGATGTTTTTTATTAATCCAATCGCTACAACTAGAGAAGTCACTGAGCCTTCTGCCATACGAGCCTTTCTCCATATCTGAGTTCTGTGGGCTCCAGAAGCCAAACCCCCAGCACACTGCACCGTGAGTTTTGCCTACAAATGTCTCTCTTGTGTCTGTCTGTAAGCTACCCCGTTACTGGAATGCTGCCCTTACAGCTGGAAAATCTTATCCCAGCCCTTTCTCATCCCAGCCCATCCCATCTCCTGCCCTGGGGCTCCCATTCCCTGCTCCCCCATCCCACTGAATCCATCCCATCCCCTGTGCTGGAGGCTTCCATCTCCTGCTCCCCCCATCACATCCCAACCTCTACCCTAGAGGTTCCCATCCCCTCTTCCCCCCATCTCATCCTATCCATTCCCCGGGGGCTCCTCTCCCTTGCTCCCCTATCCCATACCCTGCTCCCCACCCTCTTCCTATCCTATCCTATCCTATCCTATCCTATCCTATCCTATCCTATCCTATCCTATCCTATCGCTATCCTTTCCCATCCTATCCTATCCCATCCTATCGCTATCCTATCCTATCCTATCCTATCCTATCCTATCCTATCCTATCCTATCCTATCCTATCGCTATCCCTATGCCTATCCTTATCCCTATCCTTATCCCTATCCTATACCCATCCCACTCCTATCTCATCCCTCTCCCTATCCTTATCGTATCCTATCCCATCCCTATCCTATCCTATCCTATCCTATCCTATCCTATCCTATCCTATCCTATCCTATCCTATCCTATCCTATCCTATCCTATCCTATCCTATCCTATCCTATCCTATCCTATCCTATCCTATCCTATCCTATCCTATCCTATCCTATCCTATCCTATCCTATCCCATCCCATCCCATCCTATCCCATCCTATCCCATCCCATCCCATCCCATCCCATCCCATCCCATCCTATCCCTATCCTATCCTATCCCATCCCATCCTATCCCATCCCATCCTATCCTATCCTATCCTATCCTATCCTATCCTATCCTATCCTATCCTATCCTATCCTATCCTATCCTATCCTATCCTATCCTATCCTATCCTATCCTATCCTATCCTATCCTATCCTATCCTATCCTATCCTATCCTATCCTATCCTATCCTATCCTATCCTATCCTATCCTATCCTATCCTATCCTATCCTATCCTATCCTATCCTATCCTATCCTATCCTATCCTATCCTATCCTATCCTATCCTATCCCACCCCTACCCTATCCCACCCCTATCCTATCCCACCCCTACCCTATTCCTATCCTCTCCCACCCCTACCCTATTCCTATTCCTATCGCTATCCCTATCCCACCGCACCCCTCTCCCTCCCCTCTCCCCCCCCCTCCCCTTCCCGGTCCCGTGGGGGCGGGTCTGTCCGCGCTGCGCCTGCTCGGGGCGGGCCCGGGGCCGGGATGGCGGAGAGGCCGGAGGATCTCAACCTGCCCAACGCCGTCATCACCCGCATCATCAAGGAGGCGGTGGGTGCGGGACGGGCCCGTGGCCACCAGGCCGGGCTCCCCGGGATGGACCCTCGGCCACCGGGCTGGGCTCCCCAGGGGGGATCCGTGGCCACCGGGCTGGCCTCCCCGGGAGGGACCTGTGGCCACTGGACTGGGCTCCCCTGCAGGGACTCGTGGCCACCGAGCTGGGCTCCCCCAGGAGGGACCCGTGGCCACCAGGCTGGGCTCCCCAGGAGGGACCCGTGGCCACCAGGCTGGGCTCCCCCTAGGGACCCATAGCCACCAGTCTGGGCTCCCCAGGATGGATCCATGGCCACCAGGCTGGGCTCCCCAGGAGGGACCCGTGGCCACCAGGCTGAGCACCCCGGGATGGACCTATGGCCACTAGGCTGAGCTCCCCAGGATGGATCCATGGCCACTAGGCTGAGTTCCCCGGGATGGATCCATGGCCACGAGGCTGGGCTCTCCAGTATGGATCCATGGCCACCAGGCTGGGCTCCCCAGGAGGGACTCGTGGCCACCAGGTTGGGCTCCCCAGTATGGATCCATGGCCACCAGGCTGGGCTCCCTAGGAGGGACCCGTGGCTACCAGGTTTGGCTCCCCAGTATGGATCCATGGCCACCAGGCTGGGCTCCCTAGGAGGGACCCGTGGCTACCAGGTTTGGCTCCCCAGTATGGATCCATGGCCACGAGGCTGGGCTCTCCAGTATGGATCCATGGCCACCAGGCTGGGCTCCCCAGGAGGAACCCATGGCCACTAAGCTGGGCTCCCCAGGATGAATCCATGGCCCCCAGGCTGGGCTCCTCAGATGCATCCCAGGATCCTTCTTTGGGTCCATCCGGGTTGCAGGACACGGGGTGAAGGCTGGGGAGCTCTGGCATCAGAACCGCGGCTTTCTGATCCGACCCTCAATCCAAGCCGGAGCAGAAGGCTTCCCCACTGTCCATGATTTTGAGCAGTTGGACAGCGAGGAGTACGTCCGGATGTGGCAGGGTGGTCGGTCCCCGTCAGGAACGCCAAAAGAACAAGCGCTAGGATGAGTGGAAATGGCCTCAAGTTGTGCCAGGGGAGAGCCCTGGCAGAGACTGTCCAGGGCGGTGGTGGGGTCTCCATCCCTGGAGGAGTTCAGTAAACATGTCTCTGTGGCCCTTGGGGACACGGTCTAGTGGACACAGTGGGGTTGGGCTGACGATTGGACTGGATGAGCTTAGAGGTCTTTTCCAACCTTAATGATTCCGTGATTCTATGATTCTAGAGGGTTGCTCTGCAGATGGTGGCCAGAGCAACCAGCGATCCAGAAATTCCATCACTTGCGTAGTTTTCATGTGTTTGAGGGCACCAGGTCAAATCATAGAATCCTAGTCTGGTTTGGCTTGGAAGGGACCTTAAAGATCATCCGGTCCCAACCCCCAAACCGCAGCCAGCTTTTAGCTGGAATCAAAGTTTCTGTGGTAGCATCTGAGATCAACATTTGGTTTCCAGCTGCACTGAGCCCTCTGAATGCATTCATGGTACCAACACATGAATTATGCAAGTTTAACTCATTTGTAGCAGCTGCCGATAAAAGTTGGGTTTATTTTTCAGCTTCCCGATGGAGTAAATATCTCCAAAGAAGCTCGGAGCGCAATATCTCGGGCTGCAAGCGTGTTTGTGCTCTACGCGACATCATGGTAAGAATTAATTGCAGCACATAGCGAGTGTGATTGATTTAGAATTCACCTTTCTGCTAACTGTCCCAGAGACTTTTTTTCTGGTGTTTCTTCTGGAATTCTGCTTATATAAATGCAACAATCCGTGCAGTGTGCCGAGAGGCAGCGATTGGGTTCAGGCTGCCCTTAGCAAGCCCTGGTGGGCTCTATACACATTGATTGTGACTTTAATAAACAAGACTAAATCGATGACAGTACCAATTAACTCTGTTTTCCTTCTTGTTCTTGACAGCGCAAATAACTTTGCCATGAAGGGCAAAAGGAAAACGCTGAACGCTAGTGATGTTCTCTCTGCCATGGAGGAGATGGAGTTTCAGCGCTTTGTAGCCCCTTTGAAAGAATCCCTGGAAGGTACCATCCTTGGTTCATGTCAGAGGGTTCTGAGCAGCACCAAGCCCTGTTTTCCTTCAACGCTGGACAAGGAACACTTACTTGCCTGTCTTGTTTCTGTTCTCTTTGCCCAGCGTCCTACTCTGCAGGTTGCCTGGGGAATAAATAATGTGCAGAACTGGGATACCAGGATTCCACAACTGATGAGGATTGAGAAAGTCTCATCCTCTACCAACCCCTTTTATGTTTAGGTGATAGAAGTCCTGGGTGCTGCTGGTAAATGGAATTCTAGAATCACAGAATAGTTTGGATTGGAAGGGACCTTAAAGCCCATCTAGTTCCACCCGCTGCCATGGGCAGAAACACCTTCCAGTGGATCAGGCTGCCCAAGCTCCATCCAGCCTGGCCTCCAGGGTGTTCACTCCTGCGTCCTTTTCAGCCTTTTTCTGCTGAAACTTCACCTGATTTATTTCCCATGGAGCTGCTCAGCCCAGCTCCAAGAACAGGGCGAGTCGCTGACTTGAATCCACCGCTCGCCTTTTGAGCCTGGAGAGCAAGCAGCTGTTGGCCTGCAGGTCCTGTGCCGTTCCCACTGTGGAAACATGATTTTTCAGTGCTCACTCTTTTTCAGTTTACAGGCGTGAGCAGAAAGGAAAGAAAGAAGCAAGGAAAGACAAAGACAAGAAGGCAGACTCAGAGGAGCAAGATAAGAGCCGAGAGGAAGAGAATGATGATGATGACGAAAGGATGGAGGAAGAAGAGCAAAATGATGAAGAGGAGGTGGACAACTGAGCTTGTTGCCGAGACATATGCAGGGTGTGGGTGTTGTTCAGAGGGGCACAAACACTGTAGATCAACCTCACTGTGTCCCCTCTTGTTTGCAGTAGAGCTTTGTACTGTTCCCTAGGGGCCTGTCCCCTTTTGGCTTTAACTTGAACGCAAAGAACTTTGTCTAAAGCTTTTCTCGAGGAATTATGGCTTCTCCATGCTTGGAGGCTTGGCACCCCCACGGGGCTCTGGCCAGGCAACGGCTGGACCAGGCTCTTCATGCTGGGTTGGCTTTGAAATAGAGGAAAAAAACAACATCAGATGTTCAGCACAGAAGCTGGCCAGGAGAACTTGAGAGACACTTGAATACGCTCCTTAAGTCAAGTCAGGGGCTGAATCATTAACCGTTTGGGGTTTAGATGATATCAGGAGGCTCAGAAGCTGAACATTTAAGTTTTTTTATCCAAGTGACTTGTTTTTTTCCTTCATTTTCCTGCATTCTGGCTGTGCCTTCTCTTCCCGCTGTGACAGCGGTAACTGTGTCCTCCCAGTCCATGCATCAACGTGGCACAACTTTACAAGGACTGGCAGTCTTCTCAGCTGGTTTCCCCAAATCAACCTGCAGCCAAAACTCCACAGCACTTACAATGTAAACCGTGTACCGAAAGTGCTGGGTTTGTCCTTAGAGACCAAGAGGAATTAATTATTAAGAATCCGAAGCAAAAGTAACAGCTGGAATGTGTATCAGGATGCTAAAAGGCAGCTGTACCCCATGTACGTCAGTCCAGGGTTGGGTGCTCTCACCTCCTGTCCCTCCTTTGTGGAGCTGCAGCCCCTCCAGTCAGGCTGGTGATGGCAGAGTTCAAGTACAGTAGAACAGAGCGATCTTTTGGGGTTTTTTTTCCCCAACTGGAATGGTCCAGGTCCATCAGTGATCCCTCTTTGGCCTTCACCGGTCACACCAGAGATGCAGACTGCATCCCAGTGCCATGAGAGGCAGGAGGATGGGACACTTCTACCCAGGAAAGGCAGCCTGTGGGTTTAAAGAAGCTCCTTCAAGGCTGGTGGGTTGAAACAAGCTGTGTCTGCTTCTAGTGCTCGTGTGAGTTTGCTCTTTTATACCTGAATCATTAGTTTTGATGCCTTTCCTTTTTCCTCTGAGAAAGCAACTACTGGAATCAGCTCATTTAGAGGAAAACCACTGTATTTGATCGTTTGAAGACATAAACCGAATATTTGAACTGAGACAAGCTCTGGTGAAGGAAACCTGGGGGAAGTTTGAGGTATGGTGAAATAAAAGCCACCGATTTGGTTTCTGTGCAGTTCTAAAACCACCTGTGAGGAACAGCACATCCTTCTCACCAAACCATGGATGCAGAGCTCTCCACGAGAGCTCCCCAACCTTTATGCACGATGACTTTCGCCACACAAAACCTGGCTCCTGGAAAGAACAATCCAGGAGTTCTGTTGGCGTGCAGTCAGTAGGAGATGAAAAGCCTGATCTGACGATGCTTCCCTAGACCTCCGGTACAAAAAGGCCTGCTTTCCAGCTCTTTTTCTCTTCCCCCTCCCCCAATACATACTCCAGAAGGGAACAATATCTAAATAAAAGCCAGATTTTTTACATAAATGCAGTCCCTGATTTTTGTAGGTAATGAAATGAGCTGGTGATGGTTGGTAAGCAGCCATCTGAGTGTGCGGCGAAGGCAAAAGCCCTATGGAATTTTTTACGGAGCAGTCAACAGCACTTGGCCTCATGAGGTTCGCCAAGGGCAAGGTCCAACACCTGGATTGGGCCAATCCCCAGTTTCAATACAGGATGGGGGATGATGTGACTGAGAGCTGCCCTGCGGAGAAGGATCTGGAGGTGCTGGTTGACAAGAAGCTCGACATGAGCCGGCAATGTGCACTTACAGCCCAGAAGGCCAACCATATCCTGGGCTGCATCAAAAGCAGCGCGGCCAGCAGGGAGAGGGACGGGATTCTGCCCCTCTGTTCCTCTCTTGGGAGACCTCATCTGGAGTATGGGGTCCAGTTCTGGAATCCTCAGCATAAGAAGGAGATGGAGCTGGTGGAACGGGTCCAGAGGAGGCTACAAAGATGATCCAAGGGCTGGAGAACCTCCCGTATGAGGACAGGCTGAGAGAGTTGGGGTTGTTCAGCCTGGAGAAGGCTCCAAGGAGACCTTATAGAAACCTTCCAGTACCTGAAGGGGCTACAAGAAAGCTGGGGAGTGACTGTTTACAAAGGCTTGTGGTGACAGGATGAGGGGTAATTGGTATGAACTGGAGAGGGGCAGGTTTAGACTGGACATAAGGGGGAATTTCTTCACGATGAAGGTGGGGAGGCCCTGGCCCAGGTTGCCCAGGGAAGCTCTGGCTACCCCATCCCGGGAGATGTTCAAGGCAGGGCTGGAATTGGATGATCTTTAAGGTCCCTTCCAAACCAAACCATGATTCTACAACAGCAAAGGGAGGGCATCTCCCTCACTCCAATGAGACCAAGAAAATGGCACCTACTGCAAGGCCTGTGGCACAGACCCGCCTCCCCCTGGGACTGGCCAAACCCCAGCATCCCAAAACCCAGCTCCTTGCCCTCTCAGCACACCCAGTCCTGCTCCAGTCTTCCCTGAACCCCAAAACCTGGCTGAGACCCCCACAGCACCTCAGCCCTGCTCCACACCCCTACAACACCCCAAAGCCCTGCCCCATGCACCCCAGCACCCAAAGCCCTGCTCCAGCCCTTTTCCAGCTACCCCACAGGACCCCCAACCCTGCTCCACACCCCCCAGCACGCCAAAGCTCCACTTTGGCCCCCCTACCCCTGCTCTACAACCCCCGAGCACCCCAAGACCATGCTCTGTGCTTCCCCAGCACCCCAAAGCCCTGCACCACCCCCCACCCAGACCCCTAATTCTGTTTAACGCCCCCCCAGCACCCCAAAGCCCCACTCCAGTCCCCTCTAGCCCTACACCACGTGTCCCAGCACCCCAAAAGCCATGTTCTATGCCCCCATGGCACCCTAAAACTCTGCTTCAGACCCCCCCAACAACCCAAAGCCTCACTCCAGACCCCCCCCGCCTTGTTCCATGTCCTACCAGCACACTAAATTCCTACTCCAGCACCCACCCCAGCACCCCAAAGTCTTGCACCAGCCCCCCTCCTGAACCCCCAGCCCTGTTTAAAGCCTCCCAGCACCCCAAAGCCGTACTCCTGACACCCCTCAGCTCTCCACCACACCCCTCAGCACCCCAAAGCTCTGCCCCAGCCCTATTCCAGCCCTACTCCATGGCCCCCCAGCACCCTAAAGCCCTAATTTAGACACCCCCAGCACCCCAGCTCTCCTCCAAGCCCCTGCAGCACCGCAAATCCCTGCTCCATGCCCCCAAATCTGTACTCCATGCATCCACAGGACCCTAAATCCCTACTCTATCCCTCCCAAACTGTGCTCCGTGCCTCCCCGGGACCCTAAAACCCGGATCCATCCCCCTAAAACTGTGCTCTGTGCCTCCTCAGGACCCTAAATCCCTGCTCCACCACCCCAAAACTGTGCTCCATGCCTCCCCAGCACCCCAAATCCTTGCTCCATCCCGCCAAAAGTGTGCTCTGTGCCTCCTCAGCACCCTAAACCCTTGCTCCATCCCCCCAAATCTGTACTCCATGACTCCCCAGGACCCCAAATCCCTACTCTACGCCCCCCAGACTGTGCTCCATGCCTCCCCAGCACACCAAATCCCTGCTCTATCCCCCCAAAACTGTGCTCCGTGCCTCTCCAGGACCCCAAACCCCTGCTCCATCCCCCCAAATCTGTACTTCATGTCTCCCTAGCACCCCAAACCCTTGCTCCATCCTCCCCACCCCTAAACTGTGCTCGCTCGCTCGCTCTCTCCCTCCCCTCCAGCCCCTGCTGCCCCTTTTCCCGCGCGCGAAGCCGCGCGAGACTTCCCGCCATTCCCGCTGGGGGGGTGGGTCGGTGCGGGCTTTATTCAAATGAGGGAGGCGTGGTTATGCAAATTAAGCCGCTGGAGTGGGACGCGCTGGGTGAGTGAGCGGCTGCTGCCGGGGTCGGGGACCGGGGGGACCGGAGCCGGGGCTGTAGCCCCG